>VZRH01005337.1:1221207-1290988 GCA_013397555.1 Urocynchramus pylzowi | reverse complement strand
TTTTTTTTTTTTTCCTTTGTGTCTACAACACCAGAGGAAATGTCAGGTAATGTCTTGGACATTACAGCAAACTAGCAGGCTCTGATAGGTTTAGGTTTAGCTCCCTGACCTACATGTTATTATTTTGGGTTCTGCTCCCTTGCCCTCTTGTCACAACTTCTTACATTCCCTTTTCTATCATCTGTGGTGTACAAGCCCATAACNGTTATTATTTTGGGTTCTGCTCCCTTGCCCTCTTCTCTGTCACAACTTCTTACATTCCTTTTTCCATCATCTGTGGTGTACAAGCCCATAACATTTATTTTAGTGTAAAATTGGAAGCATTTTAGAAAAACATGAAATATTTTTAGAATTTATTATAGTATTTACTTGCATAGGAGAAACATGGTCCATGTAATTGAAATACTGAAAACAGATGAACAAATCATTAAAAGTATGAATAATCATGACTTTGTGCATTGCCAAATACTAATAGCTTTAGTGGCAATGACATGTCCTGCATTAAACAAAAGTATAAATATATACTCAGTGGGTTCCCACTCTCAGTTAGATGAGTAACTGTGAATTATAACATTAAACTGCATAGCATGAAGCAGCTTTTGGATATATTGTTTTCCAAGCAAAAAATTAGAAGTGCTGCTGCTTTGTGCCTTTTACTTCAAATATCTTTTGATAAACTATATCTCACAGATATCAGACCAAAAGCTAGTGGTAGAAACTAACACAAAATATTTTACACAAAAAAAGCACAATACCTCATAGTTAAGAAAGAGAACAGTGGGGCATGGAAAATAAAGACATTCAGTTGGACAATTAACATGAGGAATAAATTAGATCGTCATTAGGAAAGACTTTGGAATGTTCTTGACTGAAGGTCATTATTTACTGTCAAAGATTCAATTCAATTTCAGCAAAATCACACACTGCTAACAAAACCTGAGGTCACAGCTGCCTCAGAAAAGAATCATTATTATCTTGGTATTTTAATTAAAGGAAAGAATGGTAAGGTTGTTAAATACTGCATTAGTAATTTCAATTTTCTTCTGGAATCTGATGTAAGTCCTAGAAAGTAAATCTGGTTTGAAAAAAGGTAATATGCAAATTAGAAAATGTAAAGCATGAATCATATTTGAATAACTGGATATATATAAATTAGTTATTTCGTAAACATTTTACAGAATCATGGGATCACCAAGGTTGGTAGAGACCTTAAAGATCATCAAGGCCAACCATTCACCCAGCACTACCTCTGTAACATCTAAACCACCAAGTGATACCACCCTGTGCTGGACCCAGACACCTCTTAGACACCTCCAGGGATGGTGATTCCACAACTTCCCTGGATGACATATTCCAATGCCTGACCACCATAACAGTGAACAATTTTTTTCAAATATCTAATCTGAATGCCCCCTGTCTCAGTTTAAGGCCATTTCCTCCAGTCCTCTCACTGGAGACACTTCCATAAGATTCTGCCCCACAAGTCGTTCTTTAGATGAATTTTTATGTCATGATGAAGTTTTTTTCTTAAATATGTGCTTCAGTTTACACAATTTCTAAGCAAAAACTACAATGCAGAACAGAAGTGCCAGCTGTGGCGATTTTGGATGCTTGAGACTCATTTAAGAAAGCTAGTCCAAAGTTTACTAAAGGTATCTCTACAGGCGGGTCAGTCCCCAGGTTTTTTTAGTTTTAAGGTGACTTCCCAAGACTCAGAGACTAGTTGGGATTTGCACATGTAATTTAAGATGGTCACAAGTTTATTGCAACTAAATATATGGAGTGAATTGTAGCAAATTTGTAGGAACCTACTGAATTTAGGAATACAGCCTAGAAACATCTCTCTCTAGAGGTGACTCACATTTAAAAAAGACTCCTGGCACTCCATTCAGAAGCCTCAACAGGTGCTGAATTATGCATAAATAAACATGTATCTTTGAGATTTTGTCTGATTTCTGCTAGATAGCTTTGGAAATACAGATTTACTAGGCACAACAGGGGTTTGCAGTGCATTTACTAAACAAAACTGGAAAACTGCAAGGTAAGGTAGAATGTTTGAAGATTGATTATCCTCAATTTTTGCTTCCTAAGGAAGTCTCTGATTAATTGCTATATTTTTTATTTAGCATAATTTGTCCAAATTCAAATGCCAGATCACTGCAATGGTCTACTTATTGCAAGTAGAAAAGCAGTATATGAAACATAATTTCTGAGTACAGAGGTGGTTAAGGGTCTCCAATTGTATACACTAATTGATAGGGAAAAACCTTCAAAACCAAAGGACAGCTGAGCACAGTATATTGGAGTGAGGGAAAGCAGCTCTTAAAAACAAGACTGAGAACAGTAATTAACTATGTATGTATTTTCATTATTATTTATACTAAAGCTAGATTATAGTACACTCTTGTAAGTATACTTCCCCCTTCAGCTGGAGAGTACAGGGGAGAAACTATTGCTTGTTAAATCTGGGTTATTTCTGGGCAGGACTGTTTTTGCTTTGAATAGTCAATATTAATCATAAACCTCCAAGGTTTCTGTATTCAATAATGATATTCAGAATCCACAGACCAAAGTGAAATATGAATAATTATAAGAAAACTAAAATGCTTCAACATACTTTACAAAAAGATTTTACTTTTCTTTTCTTTTGCAGTGTTGCATTCTTTTATGCAAAAGCATCCTGTGTAAACAGGTCCTGGGTGTTGTTTTGTTGCATCTTGAGACCTGTTGCCAAATAGCACTGTAGGCCTACATAATCAAAAGAATAAAGAAATTAGAGTGCCAGAAGCTGGACTATTTTAACCCTTTCTTCTGAAACTAACACACACAAAAAGAAAACGGTCTCAAAACCCTGTTGAACAATTGGAAGTCCAGCAATTCCATCAACATTTTCTATTATGTCATAACTTTGTATTTCATATTCTTCTTTGGCAAAATAGTCAGTCACTCATTTTTTAAAATAAATTTAAATGGTTGTGGGTCTCTGCAAGCAATGAATCTAACCAATGGATATGGGAACACCTGGTCTACAGTCTTGGCTCAGCTGAAGTCAAATGGAAAAGTTTCTTTAATTCAGTAGTTTTAGGATTTTACTCGCAGTTTGTAGGCAAATGGTGCTCAGATTATTTAATGACACTGCCACATATCTATTAATTCTGCTTTTAAATGTGCTGTTATGGGTGCTTCTGCTCTGGGACACAGAGAACAGAGGGGCAGCATTTCCTTTGCAGCAAGAAGCAAGGGATAAATCATATAGAAGGCAGAAGCAGGAGAGGGGAAGGAAGAAGGCTTATTTTGGGGGGCAAATGAATGAGTTGGAGTGGTTTGTGCAGGATTGTCTCCCATGGGAGGGACCTCATGCTGGAGCAGGGAAAGAGTGTAAGGAATCCTCCCCCTGTGGACAAAAGAGTGGCAGAGACAATGGGTGACGAACTGATCACAACCTGCATTCCCCGTACCTGTCAAGAAATTTTCTGTAGATCATTTTGAAAGGATCACTTTTTATAGGTCTCAGGAGGCCATGTTCTGCAAAGCTTTGCCTCAGCACAATGCCTTTGACACACAGATAGCTCTGCTGCTAGCAATTTGACAGCTTGTGTGGGCAAGGGTTTCAGTGTCCCATCACTGAGATTTCTATCAGGGAACAGGTAAATCTATAAGAAATGTTTAAAAAACCTCCCAAGTACTTCCAGCACACATAAATGAGACACAGAAAAGATTTATTTAACATGATTGAAAATATGAAAGCTTTTTTTGTTCAAAAAAATTCTGATAGCAATTTAAAAATTAAATAACTCTCATGCCCCAGAATGTTTATTGCTGAATTATCCTTTTAGGACTTTGCTGTCCTGCTGTGCCATTTCTTTCTCTAAGAAGCAACTTCTTAAAGATTTCACCATTACCTTCTTGCTGTAACAAAAATGTGTTTACTTTTTACAACTTGAAAAACGTATGTGTGTGCTGAACACCTACACGTATAGTGTTTTTCTTCTGGGGCAGAGATTTGGAGTAGAGAGAAGGAACTCACTGCTTTCTTCCTAGCATGACATGTTTACAGACTGGTTCTGTGAAGAGCAACAGCCTTTATCTAGGAAACAGAAGTGCTGTTTTTAGAAGCTTTCTCAAAATCTGTCCACAGGTCCTGCTTTTTAGCTGAGACTGCTGAAGTTGCAGCACCTGGGGGATGTGTGCCTGTGCACCTTTCTTTCCTTGCTGCTGATGTTTACTCTGCCCTTCGACTGAAGCCTGTCCGTAACACCGCAGAGGGCGAGGCTGGTCACCCTCCTGCACAGGACCTACATGTGTGCTTCCCAGTGGAATTGCTCAGGTGGATCCCAGAGGACTGCTGAGATGGGCAAGCACCTCTGGACATGTCCTTGTCCAACACCTGGCTCAGAGCAGGGTTATCTGCAGCAGGCTGACCAGCACCTTGCCCTGAGGAGTTTTGAATATATCTCCATAGATAGAGACTGCCTCTCTGGACAACCTCTACCAGTGGTTTACCATTGTCATAGTAAATTATTTTCTTCTTATTTTTAAATGAGTGGGCACCAGAGGGATGAGCCTGGCTCCAATTTCTTTACTGCCCCTGCTTTAGGGATTTATATACACTGATGAATTCTCCCCTGAGCTTCCTATTCCAGAGGTCAAACAGTCCCAGTTCTCTCAGCCTCTCCTCAAATGATATGCTCCAGACACTTAACCATTTTAGCATCCCTTTGCTCCAGTTTGCCCATGTCTCCTCTACTCCACATGGCAGTCCCAGTGAATAGTAGCATCAGGTGGGGCTGACCCACACATGGACAAGCACAGACCCACCAGGAGCTGCCTCACTGACAGCCCCGGTGAGAGATGTTAGACCAATCCCTTCTCCTGGCTTATTTCCCTGGAGCAGCAACCAGGGCAAGGATCCCACACACTATGTCTCTGATGAGTGCAAGCAATCAATCTGACTGTCTTGCAGTGCCTGCAGTTCTCTCTTATGAGATTTTTTTTTTTAAGCTCAAATGGCAGCACTTCTATTTTGTTCCAAACAGCAAAGGATCTGAACTTTGAAAGCTGCCAAATTCTAAGCAGAATCCAAACTACTTATCTTCAGACATTGCTCACTAAGGCCTTTCTTTATTTGTTTGACTTAGGGCACTGGCATATAATTTCAAGTCAAAAGCACTAAACTTTTGTTCAGAACATTGAGGGCTCATCCTGACCTAAGTAAGGCAAATTCTGAAGATTAACGGATTACACAAATTTAGTTTGAGTTTTATTAGGCATTTCTTAACACTATACTTCTTCAGCTACTCAAATACATTCACAATCTCAGAAGATATGGTAATTTGCCCTTCTGCTCAGGCATCCTTCCTGCAGATGTTTTGAGACTGGCAAGTGCTTCTCAGTATAGTCCCTCAAGACCCTGTAGGTTTAAACTGAATCTCAAAGGCAATTTTCAGTCTCCTAATTTATATATGCTGAGTTCAAGTTCACTGTTTATAATTATATTCAGCACCCTGCCACAAAAGGGAATGAACCCAGCCATACTCTGTTAACTACAATGCTTTATGCTCAACACACAAAATATGTTTTGTGGTATTTTACAGATGCAACATCTAGAAAAGGCAGCAGGAAACACTGGAAATGGCCAGTGACCCAAAATACCCTGGAGAGCTGAAGTGCAGAAAGCACTTGCATCCTTTTATCTTGGATAAATGCTTTCCAATTTCTTTGCTTTGATGATTTGGGATTCTGCCAATGAACAAGTTATGAGATCTAGTCATTTGTTTAATGCTGCTGTAAAAAGTCTGTGGTTTTTTATTTCATTCTGTGAATGTGGAATTTTGTCATTTTCTGAAAAGTCCTTAATCACTCACCAGATTATGCACAATGATGAGTCATTAACCTTAATGATCACCCTGCCTACACAGAAGACAAGGAGGCCAGTTAAAGGTAGAAGAGTATTTTTTTCCCTCTTCTCCTTTTCTATAAAAGGGAACAAAAAGTAAAAAACCAAATTTTCTGTTTGGGGCAGCAAGATAAAGCAACAGCAAACTTTCTTTTTGGAGCAGCAAGAAAAAGCAACAAAGTAGAGAATTAGAAATTATTCACAAAAGGAAAAACAAAGGAGGCTTCTGCCAAGAGTGGAGAATCTATGCTTCATCAACCACAAGCCTCAGCCTTGGAAAGCCTCTGGCCTGTGGATGCCCTGGGAGAGATGCTCTGGGGCAGCACAGGGAACCCAGTACCTGAGCCCAAGCAGCAAAATGCAAGCAGGGTTTCTTACTTCACTCACCCTGTCATGCGAAAACCAGATCTGAATGCCCACTGATCTATGAGTGGTCAGCTATGCAAAGCAAGAGGCACAGACCTATAAAATCTCACACACTGGATTTTAGTGTGCTTTGCCCATGTGTCAAGTCTGTGTCAGTCTGAAAACAAGGGCAGAATCAGGCTCGGCATGGTCCTAAAGTGCAGTCATGAGGGTGGTTCCTGTCCCTTTTCATTTCAGCCTCCAATTTAATAAGTCAGCTCCATCTTTGAATGAAAAGCAGAATACCCCACCCAATTAAGAAATCACTGCCCCAGAGAACATGCAATCTGCAAGGTGAGAAACAAAAAGCAGCACCAACAGTGCTTCCACACTTTTGTAGAAATTCCTAGTACTGCTCATTGCTTCACATAGTTTCCTGCTGTTTCCATCCTGGCTTTATTAAAATGGACCAATTTCATCTGGCAGACCCAATAATAATTTCCAATTATTATATTTCATTTCTATTTCATACTTTTTATTTTATAAAGGCACATTATGCATTTATACTTGATACCATTTTAATTAATAATTTTTCTATTTAATCTCCAGCTCTGTTGAAGTTATTAATGGTAAAACAATTATGAATTAAAAGCCTGTTTGAAAGTAAGGAAATTTGAAGTTTTACCCTAAATTTTGTTTTCTAAAGCCTGGAATTGGCATTTTTTTATTAGATATTTATGTGGAGAATACATGGATAAGGAAAAGAGAAAAGAAGAATAAGCTGAGTGTGATTTAATGTTATATGACAGAAAAGAAAAACAAAAAAGCCCTGCCAGAGCAAATAGGAGCTTCAAACCCAAATGTTAGTTCCATATTACCATCAAAGCCAAACCGCAGAGGCAAATAGTTTTTTGTGCTGCCATTGCTTTACATCTAGCAAAACATGCAGTACAAAAAACCACTCTTCCACTTAGGCCTAAATCCAAAAATGATACTGAGATGCTTGTATGTAGTTGAAATTAATGGTCCATATAAATTGGAGGGAGGAGGAATCTCAAACCTGATGCAATGTTGAAGCACTATCCATAACGAGAGGCATCTCAGGCAGTTCAGGCATTTTGCACATTGGCTGATGAGGAGTATTTTTCCATGTGTCTTTTTCTGTATTCTTTGTATAGGTAGTGGCATCCTGGGAGCCAGATACCTGAAAATCAGATACAATGATACTCCCTGCACTGAAGTTATTTGTGCAACTTAAATTTCACATGGCTGAGTGAAAATCACCAAGAATCCTAACCTGTGTGCTTTGGTGAGACTCACTGTTAGGTTTACAAAATATGGGAATTTTCCATGAATGGAAAGAACCATTATTTAAAAACTGCAGGAATAAGGCAACCTTTATGATGAAAATTAGTACAAAATTAATTAGAAAGGAAATTATCTCAAATGTGCTACTTTCCTGACTGAATACCAAGTTTTTATCAATCCTTCTAGGCACAGACATAAGGAGCTCTGGAAAAAGAAAAAAAAATAGATGAGGCATATTAGACTGTTAAAATTGGAGCATAGCTTTCATACCCATGAGATTGCTTTTTCTTTAAAGTATTCCAATTATCCTGACAGTAAAAGAAAGAACAACTACATTAGTATCATATTATTTCCATAACAGCTATCTTCAGTCACTTCTGATCTGACAAATTTCTACATATATTGTGCCTAATAAGCTTGTTTTGTTTTTTTGCAACCCCCTTGATGAAGTGTAAATCACACCACAATTGTTTCACTGGAGGCTTGCTATATGCATCATCCTACATGGCCTGTTGCTAAGACATTGCATGTGGTGAGGCTCCACTGTGGCAACAGCTACCAGTCCATGATGCATTGAAATCCTCAGCTCCTCAATGCTAAAGATCATTGTGTCCTAAATAGGAATTCTATAATCTGAACAAACAGAAATCCCCTGCTCCTTCTGGTAGTGGTGCAGTATCAGCAATTAGCTGCTGAGCCCCAGATTGTATCCCAGAAGAGGAGAAGAACAGCTGCTTTGGCACATTAATGGCCACTGGCAGTATATCATTCTGTTTTTAATTTAGGCAGCATATTGTTCTTAATTCCCCTCCAAGAGACAGAGGAATCTACAAAAATCATCAAGAACGTTCAGTCATCTTCATGAGTGCTTGTGAGAAGGCTTTTTTTCACCTCATCAAACCCTACCAGGCATTTTCTGCAAGGAGTCTTCCCAAAGTTGCTGGTTGCTCCCCTAGAAAGCTGATTTTAAGATTCAGCCATTGGCATTTTACATGTCACACTGTAAGAAGTCATGGGTATATCTTCCAAAACAGCAGATTCCCAAAAGAATGACAGACAGAATCTATATGGAGTCATTATGTCAAAAGACTTATTATTAAAGAGGTAAAACTGATGATGTGTAAAAATCAATACACACCATTAAGGGGATCTGCCTGGGCTTTCAGTGGTTATAAATTCAGGTTTTTTTCAGCAAATGTAAATACAAGAGATATAAATATGCTAAGCAGTTCAAAGTTCTTTGATGAATGCTAAAACTAATTTGTGTGCTGTATCATTCAGTCTTCTTGAATGCAATCTTACGAGCTGTAGCAATCTTGACCAGAGTTTAAAGGTATCCAGTCACTGAAATGTTCATTAAGCATTATCTCAAGAGGCAGTTCTGTTTGCTAGAGTGATCTTTTTTAATTAGTGAATTACAGAACCGCATAAAAACCTTCAGCTGTCGTTGCCTTTTGCTTACACAACATCTTTCTGCTGCCTAAGAACTAAATTGCTCTGTAATTGTATCCTCCACTGCAAATAAGCAAAAATGTACTTCAGGAAAGCCCTAGTGGTTCTTAAGAGGGTCAAAATAAAGATGAAGAACCAAACACCTTGCACATTAATATAACCCAGTTTTCTTTTCCATCTTTCAGAATCTCTTAATGGTAGCTTTTTGTTGAGAAAAACGATGGTTGTTGGTACCATGTGAGTCGTGTGAAATCAAAGTGGCCTTCACTGAACAAAATATCCCCCCCACAAAGCTGCAGGTAAAAATAATGTAAAAACCCCAATCTGTGGAAGATAGAGAAACAGTAATTCTGGATAGGAATTGTGCATTTCTGCCTGATCAAGCACTGAACATAGACCTGTCCTGGTACTAGCAATATTACAACCAGATTTTTGGGATGCCTTGTCTGTGATAGACTTCTCTTTTGGCTTGATTAATCATTGTTTAATCATTGATACAAGAATGATTGATTCCTGTGTTCATGTTGTCTGATGAGGGAAAGAAGCTGGGGATATTTTACTGATAATTATCTATTCATACAATTATTTCTGCCCATATAATAAAAGGTTCAAAATTGTAACTGAAAAAAAAAAAAAAAGCTTCCAGAATATAACTTCTGTCTGTTGGCCATGGAAGAGACTGATCTACTCCTGTGTATATAGGAAAATTCTGGTTTTAGCAAGAGATTGTAACTAGATATGGTATTTAATGATTGTGAAAGGATGCATGAGGTTTATAGGGTGAGGTTAGCAGCACCAGTTAAATATTAAATAGGTGTAAGTAGCCATTCTATCAGTCAGTGAGTGTGCAACAAACAAGGGAGCACAAAATTTCTGGAGTAGTCTTTAGATTAAGCAAGTCAGCACTCCTGACATATAGTTAGGCTGCAGATAAGTAATAGGTGCTCAGCTCAATAGGTCATCTGAATGCAAAAACCCCTCTGTAATCTTGCCTGCACTACTGACTGTAAAAGGTTTGAGCAAAGCTGTGACAGCATCAATACACAAAAGCCTGTTGCATTAGAAAAACAAATACGTGAACAAACCAACCAACCAACCCCACAACTCAGACATCCACCATTTCTTCCATCATTATCAATATACACACACCTTAAGTGAGAGGAGAGTGAAGGAAAATCATTCACACCAGTTTTGAAGCAATGCAATTCACACTGCATTGCTTCAAAATAAATGCACAGTGACTCCAGAAAAAACCCAAAAACAAACAAACTAAACATCACACTACAAAACAGTAAAGCTGGTGAAATCAAGTAAGAAGCTTATAAAAAAGTACACAATACATAAAACTTCCTGAGAAAAATGATAAGGGAAGAGGGAAGCAGAGCTCTAGAAGTATAAAGGAGGAAGCTGAAGAAGCTGGGGACCTCACACAGTTTTATCATCTCAGTTTTTACTTCCTGGGACTGAGTGACAACTTAGAGTGAGAAGTAAGCCCAAGAATGCCCCACAAGGACAGCAGTGCAGAGGAAATACTACCTAGAGCAAATAGCACTTTCCTTTGCAGCTTTGAACATTCCTCTGCCAAAGATTTTTTTTAAAAGGAATTGTGCTTTGTTTCATGAACTTAGAAATTCAGTGACTCCTCACAGAATCTGGCAGCACTGGGATTAGGAGAAAAAGATCTCAGTTCATCTCATCTTGTCAATACCTGGAGAAGAAACATGCTCTTCCCTCTTCTGATCATCATTTTTTCTTTCATATTTTAATGAGTAATGACTACATGAAATTTTGAGGATGAAATGTAAACGATGTTCTAACAAAAACTATCTCACAAATCAATAGCTTCATGGACATGGGGAAAAATAATAAATTACTTGACTTCTAATATTTGGTTTTAACTAAATGAGGGCATTCTTGAGGTCAGTTAAAATGATGCTGCATCTTCACCTCATGCATTTTTGAATTAGTAGTTACATAGCCTTTAGCAGAAGTATTTTGAAACCATCTTGTTTTTCCATCTCAGATTCTGTACTGTTATGAAGGGTTATGTAAAGGAAACTTTTTTGGCCTTCTCATCTGTCAGCAGCTGATGAAGATCCTTTAGAGCAAAACACAGCTTAACAGTGCAAGTTCTCATCTACTACTACCCTTTCCCCTTATTTTCAGGCCTTCAGAAATAATGAAGAAGAATGGGAAAATCAGTACATTTTCAGAAATAAAGGTTAGATGTGAAGATATTTTATATACACATGTCCTTAACAGAGTTAGTGTGTGTTTACTGTTGCAACAGTAATTGTAATATTTTCCTCCTTTGTCCCAAGCACAGTTATGGTATTGTACAGGATTTCTTTTAAAGCTCTTTGAATGCTGGGAAAACTGTAATAACTTCAGCAAATGAGAAATCAGAGGAAAAGATTGCACTAGTGAACTGGACTTCAAAAAAACATTGTCTTCCTCTTCTTCGTAGGTCCTTTTCTGCAAATATCCATATAGTATCTCTCTAGCACAGGTTTGGTTGACATTTCCTCAAATAATCTAAATTTCACTACAGACATTATACATAATTGGAAAAAAAATATACTCCTGGGATAAAACTGGAATTTTCTTTACTGCAGAAGACAGTCCTTCTAAGAGAATCAAGATGATTAAAACAGAGTAGAGGCAATAGCCTTGGTCCCTACCAATTTAGTAGTGTATCCCATCCAATAAATTATTTTTAAACTTAACTCAGACTAAATAAAAAAGGTAAATAGTAGTTTAGGTCAGATATTTTAATGGAGCTCTGTAATGATTAAACTTAAAAGGATCAATTATTTTTATTTTTATAGTAACAGGAATTGCATTTCTTATTTTATTACAGAAAGTAGAAAAACCTAAGGGACAAAGACATTACTTCCAACAGCTAGTGTCCTGTGTCTGGAAAGAATCAGCATCCCATTAAGGCAATTACTGTTCTCATTTGGGATCCTGATAGGCTCCTAAATAGTCTGTCATTAAGATATATACAGCATATCTCTTTAATAAGATCTCTTGATTTGATGAAGCCCTTATTAATACCATCGAAGGTCCCAGAAGAACACCTCCATTTTTTTGAGTGTTCTGTTCTACATTACTCTGGTGTCATTGACACTGCTCTTGGTATAATTAGGCTTGTATGCAGAGTCCTCTTTGGTTTTCAACACAGCTTAGCAATAGTATGCATATACCAATGTGATGAAGCTCCATTTACTAGGAGCAGCTTCTAGGATGAAAAGAATTTATTTCTATTTTTTTAATATTTCATTTTAAAAGAAAAAAATAGTGCAGATTCTGATTAATCCATGATTATCTAATGAGGATAAATTTTATATTGGGTTTTTAATAGCAAATGCATGCCTCACTTTAAAAAATTTTATTCTAAAAAAAACTTTTTTCCAACAGCCATATACTTTTGTTCCTCCTGTTCTTCTGTTACATGATGATCACACTGCACTGATACTTTGTATTGAGAAGAATAAATTACACTATAAAATGCTCATTCATCAGGCTGGAGTTTGGATTAAGAACAAGTGGATACCTCCTTTGCTGTCTGGTGTGAGGCACAGATTCCTTACACTGATTGAACACTATATCCCAGACAAAATCCCATTATCCTGAGTTGAAAATGATTGCTTGATTTGGAGGGGAGGGCAGGAAAATGGAAAAGCTTGAATGGATAAACATATGCCATTTACAGATGCTAAAAAGAGAAGGACCCCTCTGACCATTGCCACAGCTGTGATGCACAGAAGTGGCAAGCTGTCTGAAAGCTGTCAGAGGGACCTGACAGAGGCCATGAATATTGGCCTCTGCAGAAAATCAGGCTGCTGATATAGGTACTGGATGCATGCTTTGGTGGCTAAGAAAGCACCAAAATTTGCCCAGTCCTTCTATCCACATGAACACATCACCTCTAGAATTCCTATAATTTAATTTCATATGTCCAGCGAATCCTAAAAAGGCAATTAAAAATTGCTTGCAGAGTATTGTTGAAAATCTGGCCATTTCTTTGTATATTTTAACAAGGCTGGGAGTGTTCTAAATACCTCTTTACCTCTTTATATTTGCTTTGTGATTCAAACTGTTATGTTATGTAAAGCTTAAAATGCCATTAAAAAACAGGGAGAGCGTGTGAGAATTTATAGTGCCTCCATGCTGTTTGATGGCAAAATCTCTCTGGGAAAACACTAGAGAAAAAAGTGTCCATTTTAGGATAATTGCCATGGTCCAAGAAGTTTTTATAGTAACAGTGATTTAAAAATGAATTAAAAGTTACAATGTATTCAATGCAATTTTAGACACCATTAGTCCAGACAGTATTTGTGGAGTTCTGCATGAAAAGGTGTTATTTTTATTGCTTATCATTCAGAGGTACTTTTGCATGCACTGAAAATTTTCCATATCCTTTCCTTCAATTTTTTTTTTTCACTTACAAAGAAGTTTTCCACCAAGAAGAAAAATGCAGACGTGTGTCCAATATTTCATCAAAATACTTAACATGAGACACTTTTCTAATTCTCTTTGACATGTGGAGGACATTTGTTTTGTTCACTTTGCATAGCTTCCAAAATGTTAAGACTCATGCAAAAATGAGTAGATAATTCAGAATGCAGAAAGACAACCTGCCAATCTGACATAAGTAAAACCTGGGAGAACTATGTAAGTGTCACACCCAACACAGTTAACCCTCATTCCCATCAAGAGATCTTCTGGAAGACTGAAGGGAGACCTCATAGCTGTCTACATCTTCCTCATCTACAAGGGGAGAGGAGGGGCAGGCACTGATCTCTTCTCTGTGGTGGCCAGTGACAGAACTGAGGGAATGGCCTGAAGCTGTGTCAGGAGAAGTTTAGGGTGGATATTAGAAGAAGGTTTTTCATCCAGAGGGTGGTTGGGCACTGGAACAGGCTCCCCAGGGCAGTGGTCACAGCAACAATCCTGTTCAAAAAGCATTTGGACAACACTTTCAGGCACTTTGTGATTCTAGGGGCTGACCTGTGCTGGGTCAGGAGTTGGAATTTGACCATCCTTGTGGGTCCCTTCCCACTCAGGATGTTCTAGATGTCTATGGCTCTATGATGCCATGATTCACTGCAAACAGATGTGATGAAAGTTTGCTTTGCTTGCAAGGACAAGGACATGTGTCAACTGCCACAGCACTGTTGAAAGCACTGTGAAGGATGGATTTAGGTGACTTCACTAACCCTGAAGCAAGAAAATTATGCTATATTTCCTGAGTTCCCAGAGAATGAATGCTTTAACTTGCTTTCTCAGCTCCCTAAGGCCCTCTCAAATGAAGTAAAATCCATTCAAATGCTTCATCTGGCAAATGGTTAGGGTAGCTTATTGTATATGAACTGGTTCAACTTTTGTACAATTCAGCACTGTTTGTCCCCTTGAATTCTTTATTATTGCTGAAAATATTGCCACAATTTAGAAGAAAAAATGAAAAAGAGGCGAGTGATCACAACTAGTAACAGAAGCAATCTTTGTGATGGAATTTTGTCTTCAGTAATTCATCTGCAAAATCTTGTACTACCTTAGGTTTGGATTACTCCGTTACTTTAAAAACCCTCAAGTGCTTTGTGCTTTTCTGGCACTGTGCTTTGTTTGAGCATTTGCTCTTTTGCTGTTATGCTTCTGGGTTCTCCTTTCATTTCTACCAGCCATACCAGAGCAGCATCAAAGATAGGAAAAATTTGCATTTTCACATGAGGGCTCCAGTATATCTTTTTTCCCTCAATACGTGCAAAATTGTAAAAAAATTTAAAGACCACCTGAGCTAGAAAAAAACCACCTCCAGTTGTTTTGCTGTCTCATTTCTTTAAATTATTGTATGATTTGCCAAATTTCTTAAAGATATGTGTTTTACTTCTGCAAGTAATGCATGGACATGAAATGATATACAAGCAAAACATATGCAATATAATATTTATATTGCTGCATACAGATTTCCTTTCCATTGCTGAGGCTGCAGATGGGACTGCAGGTACACTGTTATGACTGTTTAAGGAAATTAGTAATCTAGTCTGCTACCAATTAGTATCAGAAAAAGACAGCTTTTCAAAGGAAAAAAAAAAAAGCAATGTAGCAGTTAAAGTGCCCAAGTGCCATCAGGAAATAGTAATAAATATATTTCTAATTTATTTAAATAGCTAAATGTTTTGGGTCTAGCTGGGATGGAGTTAACTTTCTTGGTAGCAGTCTTTATGATGCTGCATTCCAGATTCGGGACTAAAACAGTGCTGATCACAAACCACAGTTCTGGCCGTGGCTGAACAGTGCCTGCACAGTGTGAGGCTTTCTCCATTGCTCAGTCTGCCCCTCAGTGAGGAGGCTGGGGGTGGGTAAGAGGCCAGGAGGCAACACAGCCAGGGCAGCTGATCTGAGCTGGCCAGCGGGGTATCCCATTCCCTATTAATTGTGCTCGGCAACAAAACTGAGTGTGCTTGTCCACTGTGGTGGCCACAGCTTGGAGACTGGATGGCACCAGGCTGCCTGTGGGAAGTGGTGACTGATTGTCATTGCAACAATTGTGGTGGATTTTTTTCATCTTTCCTTTACTTGTCTTTAGTTCGACCCCAAAATGTTCTCCCTTTTTCTCTTCTGATTCTCTCTCCTGTCTCACTGTTGGAAAGGCAATGAGCTGCTGCCTGGATGCTTAGCTGCTGGCTGGGATCAAATGACAACATAAATTAATATTAAACTAGGGATTCAATAAATGAAAATCACCATTCTAAATGTAATCACAAAATTTCTTAAGGCATATCTCTTTATTTTTTTTAAAAAGCATTTGATCTGTAAAGTTTAGGACTCTAGCAGTAAAATAAATACACTTAAAATTCCTTCATCTTGAGAACAATAAAGGAAATTATAAGTTCAGGTCAAGTTTGACAAACCATTTACAACTTGCAATACTGTATCTCTGAACTCACTTTTTAAAAATTAAAATGAGCATTTCTACATTAAATAAAAGCCCTACTGGGAAGAATTCATGAAGTGCTAACAGTATGCCTTTGAAAAGGATTAATTTACAGGTGAAAGGATAAATATGTATTAGAACTAAGGAAAGGGGATCAAGGATGGAAAGAGAAGTGTTGCCAAAGCTACACTGTGTTGCAATTACAGTAACCTAAGAGCTCTGTTCCCTTAAGTCCAATTCTTGGTGCTGGAGTTAGTTTATTCTTACTGGAAATTTAAGTACTACAGTTTCCAGTGTTACAAGTTGGTCTCATGTTACTAGGAGCTCTATAAACATTGCAGCACTTTTTAAAATTTTGGCTTGTTCTTTTAAACAATGTTCTCCATGTTGGTAGGAGGCCCTGAGCAAGTACTAGTTTACAGTAGTAAAGCACCAAATGTTACCAGAGCTTTGATTTTGATTTCAACAGTTTGTCAAAATACACTTTGTTGTTGCCAGTACTCCTGCTTTTCCCAGAAATACGAAAACATTTATGACTACTGGCACTTCAAAATAATGTGCATGGTCATAGCTACAAGTTGTTGGTTTAAGGAAAATAGTTCTTGGCATACCAGCCCCTTTTCTAAGTTAAGAAACATGGTTTGCTTTCAGGAAACCTAGAAGAGTCAGGGCTCCCTCCCCCAATAGTAAAACTTTGTTTCCAGTTGGAAGTAGATTAATGCATTTTAACAAACACACAATTAATCTGTGATGTCATTATACAGATGTTTGCAACTGAAGAAAACATTCTTTGGACCCACCTTGGTTAAGATACAGGTCTATCACAATGGCTGCATTTAAGCAACTAAATATTAGAAACCTTTTCCAAGTGCGTCACTTGGAAAACCATGAGTGTTTTACAGACGGACCAAGGGTAGGGGGAATTTTCCACCAAAAATATTTTCTTCCTTCAGTTTTTCCATACCAAGACAGTCCAAGAGCTTATCTTGGACAGTGCTCTTAATTTCTGTGACTATGACAGGAAGTGTTTGCCAGAGATTGTAGGAGACTGCTTCCAAAATCCAGTGGTCCTTTCCAGAACTGTATTTGAAATTAATTTTACACTTTTACAGATATGAAAGGTGCACATGGAGACTGATGTAGAACATCTGTAAGCAAAATGAAGAGAGGGGAAAAAGAAGAGAGAGAAAGCAACCATTCTGGATAGGATAGCAAATGGAGCACTAGTAGTGATACAAAGGAGGCATACAACATGGGCAGCACTGGAAAACAGGGTTTACAGTTTTCCAAAGGAATGAAGACATGTGAGTTGGAGAGGCTCTGTTTAAAGAAAAGAGCAGGCTGATCTAACAAAACATTTCTTTAGTTTTAAATATAAAGGCCAGTTTTGTGACTTTGCTAGAAAGATATTTGTTTACTGCTCAGGTCTATACTGTCAGAGAAAACAGCCTGGTGTAAGTTTTGCTTATACCATAATTTAATTTAATGTTTCCTTCCTTATTCAGGAGTAGTATCAAGCATCTGCAGGATATAAGATAGATTTGTGGCTGCCATGCAAATGGCTGAAAAGGATAAATGAAAGTGCACCATTGGCCTGTGTGGGATGTACTGACCCATGCTACGTGCTTGGAAAAAAAAGGTTGTTCTCCCTGCATTTACATGTGTTGATTCTAAATTCTCTGCAACACTATAAAGGCATGGTTCTGTGTTAATTTTCTGCTTTTGTAAAAATATGTTATAAAGTATTAAAGATGCAAGGGCAAAAAATTGAAAAGCGGGAAATTTTATAATTAAAGTAACATATAAAACTTTAAAGCTACTGCTACCCCCTGTGCACACGTGGTATGTCCATTTTTAATGCCATACCCACACATCCTTTTTCCCAAAGCAGGCCTGTTTCATCTAATGTGCACAATGGATATTGCTCAAGATACTCCCTCAGGAACTAGTTTAATATTTTTTGTGAAATTATAAGTCAGCCTTTACAAGCTTTTCAGCCCATCACTCAAGAACCTGGAAGACCGTGACCAATCATTTCATGTCCAGAATGACATTATGTATTTCACAGCTGGAGGAACAGAGACAAAGTCTTTGTGGGCAACATATGGGCTCAGCAGTAAATGAAGGGTTATAATTTAGGACCACCTGACTGCCAGACATGTGTTCTGACATGATACATTTCTCTCAAATGTGATGAACAGAAGGATGTTTGGGTCAGACTGTAAGCTTGCATCCTGTCTCTGACCTTGGGGAGCCAACAGGACAGTCTGTGAGGACAGGCAAAGCCTGTAGTGATATAAATACGTACTCTGTGTAAATACCGTAATATTTTCTGGAGAATTTTTCAGTCTTGAGTGATGTTTGACTCTGAGACTTCCTGATACAGAGGTGATGGGATTTTTTTACTTAATGGCCATCAGTTTTCTTCTATGAATTGATCCTGTGTGTTTTTTGATAACGGACAATATCTCATGTCCTAGTAAAGTGAGCTGAATTTGTGTATGCTCTTTATTTCTGTTGTGGAGATATCAAAATAAGTACTTGGGATCTGAGGACACAATGTAGAAACCTGAAAAAAATTCTGATTTACAGAATTTCCTGACAGGATGATGGGGAAATTGCCACCTGCAGATAAATGAACATTTTCAGTGAGCTTCCAGAGCTGAATGGGGAAAAAGACCTTGGTGAAACTGAGATCAAAATCTGTATTCACCACAAAACCGTGGGTGCTGAATCTTTTTTAAATCAGAAACTTAATTCACTGTTCAGGCATCTTGCACAGGGAAAAGACAGATAAAGTTACTGGAATAGAAAGAAGCACTTAAAAGGGGATCAACATAGAACATACACTTAACTTTTTATTTGCTGTTACTGCTTTCTGCCATTTGGTGTCTCTTTGTCTGAGGTCAGTTTGAGTCTGGATGCTAGATATTAATATTCATTCAGCATCATGCCATGATTTTTGTTGGGATTAATTGCTTGGACACAACTTTACTGAATGCAAATTACTGCTATTACAGGAACACACAGCAACTGCATTTGAACTTGGCTGGTTAAATCCTATCAGAACAGCTCTGTTGCACCAAAATCTGTAAATTAGCGCAATTATTGCAACATTAACATACTTAGCACACCTACTAGAAATGCTTCTTTCCTTTAAATTACTTACTAAGATTTATATTGAACCTTTTTGAACTGCTAAAGCAAATGAAGCAGGGCTGCTACAGGCTGTCCCTGGTCATATTGGCTCCCACACTCTGAACAACATGAGAGTATCCTCTGGAAAGAAGTTCGTGATGAAAAATTTCAGGAAAAATCAGACGGTGTGAATAACTTACATTCTGATGACGAGTGGCTCAATATTTCTCATTTTGCAACTTTCTAAATATCCTTTTCTTTTTTTTTTTTTTAATATTTAGCTGCTTCTTTTTCAAATAATAAGAAAAAACACGTGAATACAAACTCCTTCTGTTCAACCACAACAGCATAGTGTGCTCATTAAAAAGCACCTGGACTGTAAACTTTGAATATGCCTCTATTGTATTTTCAGTATTGCACACAATGACCTCCTCATCTTGTTTAACAGTTTCCTTTTGTGGCAAACTGCAACATGCAACAAAGTGTTTTTATTTTTGTGCAATGCTTACTTTGCTGAAAAAATAAGCAATTTAATAAGGGGTGATGTACCACACACTTACAATGGTTCCTGCCATGGGTTTTCAAACAAATATGCTAATCCATGCTAATCTGGCTGAGTCTTTGAAAACTATTACATGGTTTTTTTACAGCCTGCTTGCCATCCCTGCTAATATTACAAATACCCTCCACTGCATACATGTTTTTATTTTATTGCACCTTTAGGCAAATTTAAAGCAAATAAAAAGATATAATTATGTTTGATTAAGATAGCTTGGTGGTATATTTGTGTCAACTAGTTCAGTGTCTATAATTCTTTGTTTTTTTGCTTTCATTGAATATGTTCAAGGGTTAAATAGATCTCAGAAGGTGTTGTGTACTCTGCTCTGGAGATCTACTTTGTTCAATTTAAAAGAAATGATTGCAGTATTATAGAAAAAGAAGAGAGACATGCACACCTCTGGTGTGTGATTCCCAAAGACTTGAATTACTCCTTAGAGATGCACATCTGTCTCCATTGATTATACAGAACATTTAGGAAAACTACATGCTAAAGTTGACTCATCAGCTTTTTACCTACATTGGCTGTAGGTGCTGAGGTCATGCTGGTGGTGGTGACAGTGGTGGCTTCTGTGGGAAGTGTCCAGGAGCTGCCCCATGCCAGACACAGCTGTCTTCAACCAGTCCACTGCAGGGCACAGCTGAACCCCTCAGCTGTGACTGTTGAACCTCAGGTAAAGCAGTTTTAAGGAGGGCTAAAAATGCCAGTCAGGCAAAGGGAAAAACAGCTCTGCAGAGGTCAAGGCCAGTAAAGGAGAATGGGAAGAATGTGCTCCAGGCATTGGGGCAAAGTCCCCTGCAGCCCATGGGAGATCCACACTGGAGAAGGCTTTTTCTTGAAGGACTGCAGCTCATGAAGATTCCACACTGGAGAAGGTAAACCTCATGAGAGGGAGGTATGGGCAGAGATCAAAACTTTTACATGGACCATAGCCACTCCCCACTCCTCCTGTGCTCCTTGGGGGTGGGGGGAGTAGAGGAGTTTGGAGTCTGGAGTGAAGCTGAATGTGGGGAAGAGGGGGAGAAATGTGTTGTTTAAATGTTTCTCTTTGATTCTTTCTATTCAAATCTATTTTAATTGTCAGTAAATTAAATTAATTTTCCACATTTGAGTTTTGCCCATGATGGTAATTCATAAGCAATATCCACATCTTTATCTTGACCCATGAACTTTTGCCTCACATCTCTTGAGTCCTGACAAGGAGGGGGAGTGAGAAAGAGTCTGAGTAGGCGTCTGGCTGCTGGCTGAGGTTAACCCACTGTAGTCCCTAACTTTAAAAGAAATTATATCAAGTAGTAAATGAGGAAGAGGAGGCATGCCAGCATCCATTTTATGAAAAGAATTTGGATATTTTTTTTCTGAAAATAAAAGCTCTGTGCCTAAGATTAAGGCATGCACTTAATAATTTCACTATTATTTCTGATTCAACTGCAATTAGGAAATACATAATATATAATATATATATATATTATATACAATTAGGAAATACTTTACTTCTGCTAAGGCATTGTATTCCATTAAACCTATTTGTGTGACATCCCATTGAACATGAGATACGCCACAGTCCAAAGGTGCAATATGGGTGTGCACAAAATCATAAAGCTAGAAGACTGACTTTATCAGTTCCTTAATGTTTTAATTTTCTTGGAAAACATAATTCTGACTACTAGTACATAGGCATGCTAGCAGAAGAAGAAATAAATGAGTTCGTGGCATGGTTGGGCACATTCTACTTAGATTACATGCTGGCCTTGAAATCTGATCATCTAAATGACTAAGGCTGAGCCAGTAGGACAGCAAGGATCCCTAATGTAACTACATAGGTAAATCAAAAATGCTGAAAGGCCGAAACAAGACCCTAGCTATAGTCTAGGCCACTGTTGCTCACTAGGTTTCCAAATCAGCTGGGTCTGTTTTCCCTTTAGTAATGATAAATGCTTTTCTACCAATATTTGTACACGATAAAAGGCATAGAGTCTTTGGAACCACAGTGTGTTAACAGATGCACAATTAATTTAGTCAGGTTTCTTTTCCTTAACTTTTCTTCATAACCTTGATGAAACATATTGCTGCTGCTCCATTCCTCTGCTTGCCTGTCTCATTAAGTATGTACTGAGTAACAAGTGACAGCACTAGCTAAGGTGCTTTATGGTACAAACACACAAATATTGAAACAAGCCATTTTAAGTGCTCCAGAAATGGTTATTTTCTTCACGTATTCACTTTTAATTAAAGATGCATCCACTTAGAAGGACATTCATCATCATGCTACTGGCAAGGAAATCTCTCATTGTGAAAACTCTACCCTTACTAATCAGTTCCTCCTGGGACAATTTGAGGAGAGGTAACTAGAAATGCATAGAAAATCAATTCCTCATCATGTGTAAAATTTAATTATTTCAAAAATTTAATCACTCCGTATTGGGTTTGTCCTGAAACTTCATGTCACTTTTCACCAAGAAAGAAAAAGAACAAAACCACCATGTTATTAAGTGCCTCTATGAATGATGGACTTCAGTCCCTCGTATCTGATGTAGTGCTCCTGAGAGAACACACAACTGGTGAAGTTTAAAGCAAAGTGGCATCTTCCCAGAAAACATTTCAGTTGTAATGAACTAACATATGTTGATTAGAAAAACAACAACAAAAAATTCCATCCAGTTCTCAAATGAGTCTAGTGGTAAATGGGGCTGTGGAGTGCTATGATGGACAAGATGGGGCTGCATGTGTTCTGCCACACCACAGATTCGCTTCCTCGGGAAAGCAAGTTTTCTTCCTGCAGTCACTTCCGTGGCAAGGATGGAGAATCAAAGATCCTTGCTCCATGGTATTTCTGTAAGCCAAGCTTTTGGTCAGCACTTCTAGCGCCTCATCTTCCCGGGATCAGTTTTGCAGTGAGAATAGAAACAGCACTGCTAACGTTTGAAATATGTTATTTTAAAAAACATAATCTATCTGCAATGCCATAAGGATTTTTAGGAGAAGCAAGAGCAGATAAAATGCTTCTTAAGACAGTCTACCTAAACATTTCACTCCATGCAAGGGCCAGACTGATCTTAGCTATTTGTATTTAGCTCTTCCTCCAGCTGACTTTATAGTGTGAAACAGAAGTTTGCAGATTTTATGTTGGTGAAGTTTGTCACCATTGTTAAGCTCCACTGACATTTGTCTCGTTAAGGTTACGCAGGGCCTGTGCTTTACAGTGCACACAAGTGCAAGTATCAACATAAGGCTGGAATCAGTAATGGTGCAGAGAGCCATAAAGGTTTTATTGCCCCTACGTCACTTGTGAGTTATGGAGGTCATCCCAAACAAGTGGCAAAACAACTTTTACAGTGCCCTGTTATATTTCAGTCATGCCACACAGAGTACATCCCAGCAACATTAGAGAAAAAAATTTAGCAAGCTTTTAAAATAAAATGTTGTTATTGAAACTGCTTTTATGTGACCCTCCACCGGCAAAGTGAGTTGCCTCGCTTGCCCACAAATCCCAAAGATTTAGGGAACTCACTGCTTGGGTTACGCTATGCACATATTTAGTGCACATATTTAGTGAAACTGTAATGCTGTCTACTTCTTTTTATGTTTGCTACCTTATCTTTGTTACACAGTTTAGCTTTTAAGACATGTAATTATATATCCATGTTCATAATGACATAAAATCCCACTTTGATTCCTCACAAATCAAAATTACTTTTTCTGCCACACTGTTATTTGCAGTTAGGCTTTAAATTTCACTTGCTGCCTTGAGCTAAAATATATGTGAAAGGAGGTGCAAGGTCATCTACACAGGATATTAACATTTTTACAAAACAGGAACCATTTCTACCCATATCACACTATGCTTCCAGTCCTATGGTATTAATAAACCCTGCTTACACACTGTAGTTATATCAAAACCTATTAAAATGCCAAGGATCACTTATTCAAACAGGGCTTTTATGGTTAATCAGGAAATTTAGCATTGATTATACTGCATCTGCTTTTAAATAAAGCAAATGAAATTTGCCCACTTAAGAGTCATAATCAATCCCTTTGGGACACCGAGGGGAATTAGCATATTTAATTACTCTGCAATGGATTCTTTTTTTCACTCAATATTTAAGACATATTGTATTACTGCAAAAGGTGACTACCTGCTTTATGAACTGCACGAGAGATCTGGTGAGGCTATGAGAAAGGGGACTACTTTTATTTCACACAGCTACAGGATGATGCGCGTTTTCTTCTGCTTCAAAATTAGAAGGGCAGATGTATCTCGTTAAGAAGAAGCTGAGAGTCTGTGGCACAGTCTGCACATCAGGTACGGTTTTTCATCCTGGCAGTAGCTCAGCTACTTGGTAGAAGTGGAGGTGGTTCATGGCACCACAGCTCTGAAATGTGGGAGTGTGTGGATTCAGCCCATGGCCCTGGTGCCTCTGGGTCTCCCTGCTCTCCCTGCTCCTCCAGAGAGCTTTCAGTGTTGAGCCCTTGGTCATGGTCTTATTGCTCATTTCCCTCCTCCCAGTGGCTGATTAAAAATGAGGGAAACAGTCTTTTCCTCACCTACCCTCTGTAAAGAATTTCTTAAACAAGGAAAAGGGATTGGAGTTTTCACTGGTGATTATTTCTGGATTATTAATTACCTTTAATTACCATGTAACACCAAGATTAAAATGCATTCTAAAACTTGACACTTCAACCTTATTAGCTTACTACAAGAGTATGGTAGTTTCTAACAATTCTATTTATCAAAGGTAAACCGCTTATTAAGACCTTCTAATTATTAAGGTAGTGTAATCAATCTTCAGTAAAATTCCATTAGAGAGAATAAGCCCTTGAGGAAACTGCTTGTGACTCTTATGAACTTGACCAAGTCTGAAATGTATAAGAAATTTCTTTTCAACCACTGTGAGTTTCCTATATTCAAATTTTCTACCTTGACTCTATAGAAAGAAAGGCTTTTGGCTGATTGTTTATATGCCTCTGGAGTGCTTTAATCATGTTGTAAATGTTGATGTTCTTATTATTAATTTTTTGGTAAAAATTTTATTCCACAAGCAGATAATTCGATGTCAGGGAAGATAACTCATAATTGCATTAGACAGCACAATCTTTCCCCCACACATTTATTATATAAATAGTTTAGAAATACTATTCTGCCTCTAATTTGCCTCTTTACTGCATCACCTGGGTATCATCCCTCTCATGTTACTTAATCTGATTGTGTTTTCAGTATACAGATAGACATTTTTACTTAAGTCATCCACAACTTCTGTAAAAGCCTTAATCTCATCCACATTTTGAGTTTTTCATGTGTCCTACCCTGTATGGTCTATATTGCTGGACTGGAAATCCTTTCCATCTGCAGGTGTGTGACTTACTTGCCAGATGGGGATGGGAGACAGCCTGTGCTTGCAGCATTGCCCCTCCTCACCCTCAGAGCCGTGCAGAGCTCTGACCTGCCTCCCAGGCTGCTGGGAGGTTGTCATTTGGTAGTCTTCCCTATGTGAAAGGAAAGCAGCAGACTTTTGGATCTTAAAAAATCTGTCTGGGAGAAGGAGCAGAAGTAACCTGTCCACCCTACAAAAGATGAAAATAATCAGAGTTAACTCCAAACAAAGCAAAGTTTCTTTATCCCAGATGAACTGTGACCTTCAGAGTCACAGCTACTCTTTTAAAGATTTTTTCATCATGGTGACAAGTTATTCAACACTGAGCTAAATTGTTTGCTTTTGATTTCTGTTTTTCTCCTATTA
Source organism: Urocynchramus pylzowi (assembly GCA_013397555.1). Taxonomy (NCBI): domain Eukaryota; kingdom Metazoa; phylum Chordata; class Aves; order Passeriformes; family Fringillidae; genus Urocynchramus; species Urocynchramus pylzowi. The sequence goes on along the minus strand of VZRH01005337.1, from coordinate 1,265,612 downwards.
TCCAAATCAGACAGTATTTCTTTCAGTTTACACTAACATTCACAGTCTGTCCTCATCCCTTCCTGCTAGCACTTACCAGAGCATTCTGCATTTTTCCATCTCATCAACTTTATACCTCTCTCAACCTCATCAGAATTTTTTCACCTTCATATATGTCTCCTAATAAGCTGGCTCAATTTATTCCTTATAATTTATCCAACAAAGGAATGTTTGTTTAGTCACCCGCAAACTAACCTTGCAATAGCTTCCTGCAATTTTTGGTACATACACTTCAGCATTGTTAAGAAAATAAATGTTTTGGAAAAAGTTGAATGTAAAATTATATAAAGGCATATTACTGTTTGTGCTTTCTACAACAAATTAAACATGAAAATTATCTTTATTTTAGTGGTTCTTCTAATAAGATTTTATGGAACAAATCTCCTGCTTAAAGAAGAAATAGAAAATGAAAATATCTTCTGATTTTCCACTGCAAGAACTTGTCTTATTTTTCAGTTGACTTAAAACACATCAGAATTTTATGCAAAAACATTCTCTACAAAAGCAACACAGAGTAATCCTTTTCACTTGCTTCCATCACAGAAACCTATTAATAAAAAACTTGTTGAACATTAGAAGAGCCTGCCAATAATGAGATTTTTTTTTTAGGTTCTTCAAGAGAAAATAAAATTCTACTTTATTATGGATACCTTTGTCCTGTTGAGCCCTAGACATCTGGAAAAAATTCAAATATTTACTTACTACTTAAATAGTACTTAGGGAGGGAATTCTGAATATAATAAAATTTTGGGATACGAAAGGAGATTTGTTTATGCTTATGTGTTTCATAAAAGCTTAAGATTATTTCTACTATAGAGCTGGGCTTATATTCCTGGTGGACATTTTTATTTGTTTAATTAGAAAACTGTTCTTGTAGTAGTGTAGATTTTTATTTGAGTGAAGTTAGTTCAAAGCAAATAAACCAAATAAGACACATATACATTAAAGACAACACAAGAATTTCTGTTCTGAGATAATCATAAATGCTTTGAGTCATTCTATACATTTTATAACTGCATTTTACCTTCTATGGTGTACAATTTAACTCCAGTTAAACCCAGCAACATTATATTGCAGATCTCATTAATGAGGATCTCTCAGTACTGCATACAAATACCTGCTAAATTTCTGCAGAGCCTTTCTTGGTACTACCACAGTTATTGCTACAGAAAGAAGCAATTAAGAAATCAGATGTATTGAATGAGGATTTTTATCAAGGTACAAATAGGTAACCATTTTACTTATTTTCCTTTTTTCACAGAAAAGCACGTGTTATAAACAGGAGTGCAAAATTTCTGGACATGTAACAAAATAAAAGACCAGGGGTTATGGTATTTTATCCTTTTGCATCCTCTGTCTTTATTTTATGAGCCCCAGCTGGTACCTGTCTTCTCTCCTACTGACAAAGTGATGTATTCTTTCCCCATCATACAGACCTCTTCAGCTTTGTCATTCATATAAGTAAGGTTTTCTTATAAGCCATTTTCTGCCAAGTTAATACACCAAAGCTTTAAAGGTGGAATACAAGAGCTTTTTAAAATGTTTTAGGGTACCTTCTTTCATACTGTCAAGAGTAACTGCAATCCATTTAAGTCAAATGTTTCATATAAAAAGAAGCATTTACAGCAGCAGGGCTGTTACAGAAGCAGTTTATTTTCTATAATGGCTTTGGCCCAGCCCTTTAGTTTTCAAGCATTTAACTCATAGACAGAAGTCTTAACTTTCTCCCTGCAAAGCATAAGTGACAGTTTCTCATGTAACGATCCTCAAAGCTTGAATGACTATAAATACTTATTCAGGCCTTGTTATTTGCCTCTGACTTGCTTGTAATGACTTAGTATTGTGAAAATGCAATTAAATGCTGTGACTTACTACAAAGTAATGGAACATACAATTGCCATGTGGCTTAATTTGACTGCAGAATACGGCCAGCACTTGTAATGGATGCTGTTATTCAGAGACAAATGTGAATGTAAAATCACAAAGTGCAGGTAATAACTGATAGTTAGAACATCCATTCTCAGGAATCAGATCAGAGAAATATTGCTATCATTATCCACTCGATTACATTAGGTTTTGAGCTCCTCTGTCTTGACAGACAAGTGAGATCTAAATGCTGCCATTTTAACTGCAAGTATATTGCTTAAACGTGAGATGCTGGAGAGTCCCTGAGGCCGTGGGGATGCAGCCAGTCTATGCAACATCTCCATTGGGATGGACTGCAGATATAAAGGTCTTTTCCCTAACTTCTGACTTTCTTAGGAAGGATGAAGGCACAAAGATGTATCCTGGAGCCTTAGCAGGAGGCAGAGTACACAGAGGTGTACTGCAGAGCACAGCTACCCACAGCATGGTCCTAGCTTTTGCCACTGCAAAAATGGGCCTGATTCGATAAAAATCTTCAGGTAGCATATTGTTTTCATCCTTCTGTTCATATACTCTCTAAAATTTGAGTGAGACATTTGGTGAAGGGGCAGAACGGTTTAGAAATGTCATATGGGATACATGGTCTTGCTTTCCTTAACACCATTTTGTGGAGTCTTCAGAAATAGCTGGCAAAGCCCTGTTGTTCTCTTGACCAAGCATTGGAAAACTAAGTATGAATATTCTTGGGCTAAGACATAATTGTTTATGTGTCAATTTGGCACGGAGAGGAATGTCTTGGATTCCGACACTGAACCATCTACATTTTGGGAGACATTTTTGATCAAATTTCTCTCTACAAAACTCTATTCATTACTGCATCCTTTGGCATTAACCTATTTCCTTTAAAATGAATTTTCATTTTACCTGTTTCAAAATGTAAAAGTTTGGGTTTCATTCTTTTTCTCCAAAGACTCGTGTCAATTCAGCTGTATTTATTTGTTTCTTTAGTAAGCTCTGAGTATATACCAGATGGGAAATGACAGATCTGCATATCTATGCATAATTCTGACATCTTTAAGTCTTTTTATAAAAACACAAAGTTATATGTATAAAGGCCTTTAAAATGAAAATATATCACTTTAGACAAAATGTTTACAGTTTGCTTATCCACATTACAACCATTTCAGAGATCCCAAAATATTTATTTTCAATATTGAACTTCTTTTTATGGTCGATCCACTCTCTTTCAAAGCTGTTCAGTTTGCACAACTAGTAAATTACTTTTCCATAATTGCTGTAATTACAGTCCTCCTTGTGCTCACTCTTCTCTCAGAACTATGCTACAGTTCAACATTCTGGTTACAGAAGACCTCATGTTTATTTAGGAGGTAACAAAGAACACTGTAAACTAAAATATCTGATTGGGAAGCTCTCTGTAGTTAATGAAATGTAATATTACTGCAATTTAAAAGGCTGTAGCATCATTCCAGTAGTACAAAAAACTTTTAAAGACAGCGTATGGCTCAACAAAACCTTGAAATGTTAAAATTTTTCCTATTAAAAATCAGGCTGAAATTGTGGCTTTAAAAAGTGAAGAGAAAAAGTGCTAATAGTAGGGGAAAAAAAGGCATCAATATAGTCTAGGTCATTCCTACAGAACATGGGAAATCCCAATCTCCTGCTTAACTGTCTCTGGAGAGATTGTTAATGTAACTACTCAGGAGTGCACATTGTCTACTTTGACAAGGAATTGTGCTTTATCCTTCTTGGGTAAGTTTCATTGAAAATTGTAATTCCTCATGTGCACAGACTCTTGTCACTGTGTTCTAGTTCTCCCTAATATCTATGCAAAGAGCAACTCAGTTGTTTAAAGTGTGCCTATGAGGAAATAACATTTCATTACCCAAAATAGTAATAATATGGAAGATGGAGAGGACTTATTTCTAAGTTATAACCTTTTTTCTTGTGCGTTTAATTATAGTTGTCATTTTCAGCTCCTTTAGCAATGCCTTCACTCAGTTTTGCTGTCAGCACCAATCATCCAAACCTGCTATTAGGGTTCTGAATTCCTTACTAAAACACTTCAAAAACAGAAGGAAAAAGGATTGTCTGCTGCTCTGAGATGGGCTGAAGCTGCATTTCACAGAGCTTTCTGTACTGTTGACCTGTATTCACAACTACTTTGCTATTTTTTCATGGATACAATGAAGTGAAAATATATTAAAAATGGCATTAATTTCAGGATCCCGATTAAAGCTGACCTTGTGTAATAAACTGACACATTTACTGCAAGAAACCACACAGACTTTGATTGTGCAACATATTTCACCATTCCTTCTGTCTAATACCTTTTTATTCTCTGATTTTTTTTTTTTTCCTTTTCATTTTGTTACTGTTATTCATGCAGGAGCCTTCTTAAAGAGAGATTTTGCCATCTCTGCCAGCTTTCCTACATATCCCTGCTTACCAGACCACTGTTCTAAATTGCAGAAGAAAACTTTTTATGGTATCATTTTCCATTATTGCCCTTTTTCTTACCTATTTCTTAATTATTTCCACTTCATAAACATAATTAGGCCTTTAAGACATTTTGATTAAAGTCTTTAAAATATTTTGTCCATAACATGTAGGAGGATGTAGCATACATCATATTTGCATCTTTCAGTACAGTGAGAAGTCTTTAATGAGATCACTTGAAAATTAAAATAAAACAAAATCACAATTTCTTCATACTAGAGCATGAAACAATACAAATGACAGAAATGCAAAACCAGAAATTTATACATAACTAATTTTCTCCTTTTTAAAAGGAAACTGTGAACTAGTTATCTAACAATTATTAAAAGTAGAATAATGAAGTGGTATATATAGTGAACATTTAAAATATTTGACAGTTTATTTTCTCTAAGTAGATGCATGTTTTTTCACCATTGTGCTGCATATAATCTAATGAAGGACTAAAAGCAAACCCTTAAGATGGAGCAATAGGTAAGAGCTTTTACTACCTGGTAGTAAAAGGCTAGAAGGACATTCTACTCTCTTACCCCACATCTCATCTGGCTTCCCTGTTAGCTTTTACCACCCACAGCTTTTACTTTGGCCCTACCATGCCTTGGATGGTGATCAAAATGCACCTAAAGATTTACTGATGAAGATGAAATTAGTTTTCCCCTTCTTGTCCTGAATGATTTCTTTCTGCAGTAAGCTGATACAGTGGCATATAAGTTACATCAGGTAGCTGAGGCCTATCCCAGTTGGAAGTCTATCCAAGTTTTATGGCTGGGTTAGCTTCCTGCTGGTCCTGGTCCCAGTCAGCTCTTCCCAGGCTGGCTGCCCCACTGCTGCTGGAAAGGGCATGGCAGAAACCCGTGGCAGGGACAGAAATGTGACTGACCTGTTCACGTCAGCTTCCCATAGTTTCATATCTCTGTAGCATCAAACTAATCTCTTAAATCACAACCTGGCTGATATTTCTATTGACATAACTGGCCTAGGGAGCTCTTTTTCTCTCCCTGACACTCTCCTCCCACCAGCTCATTCCCACCATGCTGCCTGTCCCTGTTTGTTTCTGTGGAGGATCCCACGGTCAGGGCACTGTGATGGCACAGTGGTACAAACACAGCTGGCTGCCGTTTGGGGACTGCCTGGGCTGGCTGAAGCAGGATGGGTGCCAAATGGGAAAGCATGACCAGATAGTGGCTCCCAAATGTAGCTTGCTCACACCCCGCCTTCACAGGACCAGGAGTGTTTTCTGTCACACTTTCCCACTCTGTGCCAGACCATATGTTAAGCAGAAAACAAGGCACCAGCCCCAATTGCCCCGCCCATACAAAACAGTAGTAACAGCAGTGACAGCTCCTTGCTCCTTCACCAAGCAGGAACCACAAATGGAGGCTTTCAGGCTCTCCTTGGCTCCTCTGACGGAGCTCAGTTATTAGTTTTCAGGTATTGTGTTGATCTATGAGTATCAAAAGGTGACTGGGATACAACTACACCTCATCCTAGTGAATCCCTGAGGAGGGTCTGGCTGTTGTAAGGAAAAAGGATTAAAAGTTTTAAAGTAAACATCTAGGGGAGTTTTGGTTTGCATCCAGAGGAAGACAACAAGGCTGGTGAGGGGCTTGGAACACAAGCCCTGTGAGGAATGGCTGAGGGAGCTGGGGGTGTTTAGCCTGGAGAAAAGGAGGAGACCCCGAGGTGACTCTCTACAACTATCACTCTCTACAACTTCCTGAAAGGTGGTTGTAATCAGGTGGGGGTTGGGCTCTTTCTCCAAGCAGCAACTGACAGAACAAGAGGACACAGTCTCAAGCTGTGTCAAGGGAAATACAGGTTGGATATTAGGAAAAAGTTTTTCACACAAAGGGTGATAAAGTTCTGGAATGGTCTGCCCAGGGAGGTGGTGGAGTCACCATCCCTGGATGTGTTTAAAAAAGGACTGGATGTGGCACTCAGTGCCATGGTTTAGTTAAGTGTTAGGGCATGGGTTGGACTCCAAGATCTTTAAGGTCTCTTCCAACCTAGTCATTCTGTGAATTCTGTGAAATTCGAATGACTAATACAAAGCATTGAGAACACAGAGCATTTTAGGGTGTTGTTTTATTATTTTTTGATGTCTTCTAGCTCGCCACACATACCCTCCCTTGCCATGGTGCCAGAACCCACTGGGTCACAGGGTGAGACAAACCAGAGAACAAACTCAGCTAAGCACACTTATTGAAAAAGTAGAAAAGAAAGTATATGTTGTTTTATAGAAGTCAGCTCTCTGGCCTTCAGTGCTGGGACTGGAACACAGGAAAGTGCAGGGAAGACTGTCTGTCATCATTGTTTTCTGAAGCAGCATCATCAGGTCACCTAATAATGACTCCACACTTCAGGCAACATTCAGAATTTTGCATAAAAAACATGTAAAAATGCACATCTACTCCAGTGCTTGGGTACAATTTTCATTGGTCTGCAGCTGCTCAGACCCCATGAGATCTGTATTGTTTGCTTGCTATGCTCTTTTGGATCACTACTCCAGATATCATGTACACAGTGAGTTTCTGCAGAGAAGAAAAGTAATTTACCTGTCTCAGGTGAGAGTTTCCCAAAGACAAAATTACCCCCACAGTGATTAGAGAGTTCAGATATTCATGATAATTTCTCTGAGTGCACATGGAAAATTATGGCTTTAAAAGTATGAATTGAATAAGCCTTTTCAGATTAAAAGTCACCAATGTAGAGACGGAGTCTGAATAATTCTGTGAATTTTGAGATTCCTTAGTAGCAGTTTATAAGAACATAAGCTGCAAACTGTGATATTTAATCTCCTTTCAGGTTTATACTTGCAGGAATTGTACATATTTGAAATCAAATGGATTAAGATTGTTATTCAACATCTCTTCTTGCAGTGTGTTTCTTTCCTTAAAAAAGTCAGTCTTTGTAGCAAGAGGAAATATGGTATTCTGCTTGGAAATATCCATTCCAGCTTTATAGATAATAGATGTGCTGGGCCATCAGTGAACTAAGGTTACAGGACCCACTTGGGAGCTCAGGGAAATACAGATAGCAAGCTTAGGCTCAAATCTGTGCTACCATTTTATATTGTAGTTAGTACATAAACCAGATTTCAGTATCTAGACAAAATAAAACTCAAGTTGCACCTTAATTGCAGTAAAAACATGTGGCAAAGCATCCTATTGATATCTGTGTTTACTGTTCTTTTACCAATAAAGCTTTTTTTGATGTGGCCTGAATTTTCAACCAATGGAAACTTGTTTTTTCCAGCAAGCTTTTTTGGGAATTGACATGTGTTGATAAAATAAGGTGCCATTCTTACTAGGCAAACATCTTCCACTTCATGTTGAAATAATAGGAAGGGATGTGTGGGTCATCATGACATTCCCAAATGACAGCAATTCACCCCACAATTTGCTGCAGTAGTTAGAAAATATATTGTGTTAATCCAAACACTCAGTCTGATCATACAGATGACTCCATGAATGCTGTGAAAATCTTCTACACATTATAAAAACAGGATAAAACCTGCTATTTTACTGGCCTATGGCCAATAAAAGAAAAAATTGTGATTCCTGTGAATCCTGTGGACTGTGATGGCCTTTTTTTTTCCATCTATCTCCATTTCTTTAACTCACTAAAAGGTGACACATAGCACATGCAGTGTCAATTCATTCTTTCTTTCAAACAATAGTTTTGTAGAAAGATGTTTTGGTTGGGATGGTGCCCATTCGTATTCCTGGCCCTTCTCTAAAACATATGAAGGCATTTGCTCCATTTCCCCCAAATAAACAAACTACAGCTGCTATTCTTCAAGCATCAGCTTGCTGCCTCTGCTGAAATACAGTTTTTTAACATAAGAACATTTTAACATTTTAAAATTTTGTTACTTCAAATGTTGTGTAACACACTTCTGGGAGCTCACTCAGCTCTCATACCCTTTCATTCACTAAATAAGAAGTAAAAATTAAATACATCCAGGTATATAAGGTGGAATAGCTCCACTCTGCACCTTTTCTCTTACCTTTCATAAACACTACATAAATTATATTTATTCTTGAAAGAGGTAACCTATAATAGCTTGAATTTGGTGGGCTTGCTTAAATGCTTCAGAGAAATATTCAGTCATCGAACAGAAATCAAAGAAAATAATTTTTTCTATCTTATCTGTATCTGTTTAAATTAGAGGAATCTGACAGATAACCAAAGCTTTGAGTAGCTATGGAATTCAGACTAGAAGGAATTTCAATAGCTACCCACTTTCCATTGAAAATATTGATATTTCATAACTAACCTATTTGCCTTGAATCCTAATCCAGTTCTGCAAGGTGTTCTATGGCAATATAATAGTTATTTATTCCATTATTTTCAATAGAATTTCAGTATAAAGTAATGAAAAGCAGAGACTGCACATCCAGTAACTGCTAATTCAGTACCATTTTTACTTTTTTTACACTTTATATTTTTACAAGGATTGAAAAGCAGTTTAGTCTACAGGAAAAGCTAATTAGTTTTTTCACATTCATATTAGGGATCTTCAGTGCTTGGAATAATACTTTTATGCCTGAAGATCTTGCAGTCTACCCTGAGAAATACTGTGAACTGGAGGGAAATTTTTCAGAAAATCTACCCTCTTACCCTCAAAACATCCTCTCCTGAAACACAGTAAGTCAGAAATCTGACTGTCTTTTGTCTCTTTTATAACAGCACATATTGGTAGGATATTTCGAGAGTCAGTTTTCAAGAAAAATACGTCAGCAAATAAACTGAACTGGAATACCAAAATAACACACGAGATAAATGAAGATTCACTTTAGATGGAACTATTTATTTTGTATGGTATTCCCAGATCTCTCAAACTTGGGTGTAGATTTATGGAGAGGCATTCAAAAATTTGAACAAGAAAGACTTCTGATAACACAGAGATTTTGTGACCAACTTAAAAGATGTATTACCCTTCCTCATAAATGCTTATTATTTTCATGCATAACAAATGCAATGTTATTCAGTTTAAACATTTGTTTCAGAAGTCCGCAGAGGTGAAAGTGACAATAAAATAGAATGCTTTTAGAAAAATAAGCCATGAATTGTGGCAAGTAGAAACACATTTCCTACAATGCTGATTAAGTTATACTACTCGAATCCTGTGTGCAACATGCTTTGCATATTTATTTAGAACACTAAAAAAAGTAAGAGGTAAACAAAACTGGAAAAAGCCCCACAAACACCACCAATGAAACTGCATAGCTGGAAAGGACTGCATTCTTGTCACTTACACAGCACTATAAAGCCACAAGACTGCACACTTTGGACCATTTGGACCAAATAAGACAAGAAAATGAAATGAAAAGAAAATTCAGTGTCAAATACTTTGGAAAAAGCTATTTGTAATCTCTCGCTTCCCTCTGAGATGTTAATTCTCCAAAGAGTGCAAGTTACATTGATTTGATGGTTTCTCTCCCTGTAAAGAGTAATTAAAAATGTCTATTGGATGAGCCCTGTAGACTGTTCTTCTTGGACAAGGCAGATTGGAAGAGAAGTATCTCCATGTCAACTCCATGTCAACTGGCAGAGAAGTATCTCCATGTCAACTGGACTCATGCTTGGGTTTAACACCACCAGATTTCAAACAAATGTGAATCCAACTTGAAACTTTATATAAGACTGCCCCTTACTCTAAGCAATGGACTTTATTCAGTAATTCTGCTTTAGAATTCATGGCCTATATAACTAGATATTGTAACTATCAAATTTCTTTGTGTAAGGGGAGAGAATTCTTCCACATCTTGAAACTGACAAACTTGATGAGGAGCTTGGAGGTGCTTTTATACAAAGAAAAATAAGTACTTGCTTTCCTCATCTCTCAGTAACAAGTAGCTTGTCAAAATGAAGTAATTTCAGAATGATTTTTTATAGATACATTCAGTGTAAGTGGAATTAGATCTTCATGTATTTTTCACTGACATCCATTAGCAAATTATTTGCATCAGTTAAAGTTCTGCCACGCTGTCCTTCCTGATTTTTTTATAAAAAAAAAAAGAGTAATTTATAATCCTTTTATTATGCTTTTATTGAAAAGTTTGATCAGAATGGAAATTTCAGAGGCATCTTAAAATGACAGGCAAATTACCATAATTTTGCTTCGTTTTAATTTTTAAAATATTAATTTATATTTACACTCTTCAAAACACACATCAGTATGGCAACTAGGCTCTGTAGATATTTTTCTAGTAGTTGCATTTTAAAAAAAACCCCACCAAATATACACTTGTATCAATGAAAGATTGAAAGATACTATAAGAATATATTAATAGTATATGGAGAAGAAAAGCAAACTAAATATTATGAGATGCCTCAAAACTGTCTAATAATTTGAAAATTATTTATCTGGGTGCAGTCAACATGGTAAAATGAGAATATCAGTCATTAATATCTGGAATAGAATATTTCCGTATTGCTGAAATGTCTTTTTAGCCATCAGTGTAACTTGGAGCAGCCATCTCTTATTACTCACATGGAAATATTTTCCTGACAGAAAGTCTCCCAGGAAAAATTAGAAAGGAGACACAAATATTTAATTTTCTAATTTTTATGAAGAGCTAACTAAATAGTAAATGCAGTACAAAGAGGAGAACCTGATTTTAGGTTGTTGCCACCATTGATCAGATTTTAGGTATGTTGTCAGCACTGCAGATATTGGCAAAATTTCAACTGACAAAATATTAATGGATTAATTTTTAGTTTGTCATAAGAAATACATAAACCCCTTCTTCTGAGTGTACAAATGAAACACAAATCACAAACTGTAGCTGTGTGTGGCCAGAACTGTCACTCCTGTTCTTGCAGTAGGGAGAGTCTATATCCTGTTAATTTCCTTCTTTTCATCAATATACAAAAATAAGGAATTTGAAGTATAACTAAAGACCAGTGGATGTGATCTTACATGTTTTATTAAAAGAGCTAAATCTACTGGAAGACCTTTTGTATCATTTCATCTGTGAAATCCAAGCTAGAATCTTGTGAGTGTTCTATGTTGTATTGTCTCATGCTCAGGATAATTTATTGCCTTTTTGTCACTATCCATTCTCCATGGTCCATCATTTGTTTTAGTGATGGTTTTCATCTTATTCTACAGTTGAATTAAGTGCAAGATGGTGCTGTAACCTGTACACTGAGAGTGAAGACTGACTTTCATCTCATTTTATAGCATTACAGTGAGATGCATTGCTTAGTTGGAAAACTGGACTCTCTTCTGAAGTCAGCAAGAAATATCCAGCAGAACCAAAATTGCGTTCTTTATTTTTCAAGCTGCTACTTTCTCCTTCACAGTTAAATGTTTTTTAAGAGTTAACAAGACAAGATAGATAAAAAGGCTCTTTCCTGCTGCAAATTGAAGTCTGATATTATGGAGGTGAGTTCCTACTGACACAGAAAGTTCTGGTGGCTAAATGAAAAATACATCTTATGAGAGTTTAAACTCCCATAGGTTAACGTGCAATAAAAATGACATTAAGAGATGTTGAATGTTATATTACAGGGCAGGTGACACTGAGTAACACAGAGAAATAAGAAATAAGAGCAGAGTTTTTCACATTACTTTCTAAACACATTGAAATTTCCCAAATGCATCAGAACACTTTTAGATTCCACTCTTGCAAAAATGCTCAATGAATTTTGGCCATACCAGCTATGCCATAGCACTCTGCACCAAACTAGTTCCCTTGACTTTAGAAATTGTAAAATCTCCTGCTGATAAGACAGAGACAATGGAGGGGGAAAAAAAAAAAAAAAATCTACATTTCTCCTAGTACTTCCTGCTTCTGATAAAACATTCTTTACAAGAAAAAATGGAGGGTTAACATATTACAAGAAGGGAATCCATAGGACCCTTATCAGAAAGAAATAATTACTTCCTGAATATTTTGTTTTACTAAAACTCTAATCTCTCCAATGCTTTCAAGCATTTGCTCCACTAAATCTGGCACTGATATGGGCTACTACCTAGGGATCTTTATCACAGTCTCTTTGCCAAGTTATGAGAAATTTATAGCTCAGCCAAACACTATTCAACTTCTATTAGCTTATCTTTAAGAAGTTTTTCCAAAACAAGTAAAGTGACTGAGTCTAATCAATGCCCTTGGATATCTGTGTGGCTTCATTAGAAAAAAAGAGAACATTTTGTTTACATTAAGAATATTAATATTGCATTAATATTACATATTATAATATATATGTATAATATGTACTATACATAAATATATAATAATATGTATTATTAAGACAAGATTATTGAGCAGGTTTTGCCACATTGCTAATAATGTTTAGAGCTTTTGGCAGCTTAGGATAATATTTGTATAGCTCAAAAAATACCTGAATAAGCAGTGAAAAAGTAAAGAAAATTCAACTATTTAGACTGATAGAGTCTACACATTTGAATTCTTTTAATGAGATGAGTTTTGGGTTAATCATCTTCAAGAAAAATCAAAACTTTCTCTGAAATTCAAGAACTAAAAAAAAAGCATAAGGAGCTGATACTAAGAAACCCTCACACTTCTCATTAGCGGAATGTGTCATAATAATTATAATCAAAAATCACTTTTTGTTTGCATGTATGCGTGTGTGTATTGTTCATTTGCAGCATTAGGGTTTATTTGTAAGGAGAAATTAAGGCTGGTTGCCAACACTACTTTATTTCTGTATTCCAAAAAGAAGTCTGTGATTCTAAATGGATAATATGCTACCTAAGACACTCTCATAAACAGATTAGCCCTCATCAAGCAATGGCTGAAAATTATAATACAAAGCAAATCAATGTCAGTTTTGCTTTGACATCATTGTGGTTTGGGATCACCTTTTATTGATACTGTATAATAAACTCAGCAAAGTATTTTCAGATATAACCAAGTGTTTTGATAGTTACTTGAAGAACAAATTTGCTCTGAGTTACATTTATCTCTCCACTACATTTGCCTGAATAATGGACATTTGACTAATTTGTCATTTGTTTCTAATATGAAGTTTAGAGAATCTGAAATAGTTAGTAAACCAATTTATCAGAAAAAACACATCATTCAAGATATTACATAGTTTCAAGTTTATTTTCAGCATATGAAAACTGTTTGTTTTTCATGCAGTTTTCTAAAATAGATGCAAATTCCAAGATAAAATACTTTAAATGTATAAAATGGAGTCATGGTGCAACCAATACTTTCCTCAGATATATGGTTTAAATTGCAGCTGAATTCAAGCAGAAACAAAATGCAAAAACGTGGACAGAGATATAAATTTTATTTCAACTAAAGTTGAAATAAAACTGTCAGTCCTCCTCTGGGCAATATTTTAATTATTGCAAAATTTTTTTTTTTTCTTAAAATTAGGGGTATTTACCAAAAATAGAATTCAGAATATCCCAAGTTTATCAATACTGACTAAGTCAAATGGTGATTTAACTGAAGATATGTTTCTAGAAATAACATAATTTTCACCCTCCCTAGTGTAATACAGCATTGCCTCAATAAAGCACAGCCAAAATAGTAAGTTCAAACCAATTAAAATGATATTTAGTACCACCTGCTTTGGGTAAAATGAATTTCACATGTTCTTCATTTGGATTTTTAATCCTTTAACAAAAAAACAGCACAACTGCATTGAGGTAGCTCTTTCAGGTAATTGAACTATAAAAACACAGCCAAGTTCTGGAGTCTGGTGCTACCTTCACAGTCATATGCCAGAGAGATCTGCTGCCCCAAATCCCCCAAACCAGAAGGGAAACCAGATCAGGTAAGAGGCACAATATTCTCCAGCTGGTCCCTTGCCTGTGAAACAGGGAGATCAGCACAGTGAAGTTACCTGAGGGATATCCCAACAGGTAAACAGGGATTCAGCCCTACATAAATGCAATTAATTGAGACATCAAATCCTCCACTGAAGAGAAAACTCTTTTGAGGTGCTAATATGCATAGTAACCTCGGATATAAATAGCAGCACTGTTTACTGCTCTCCTGGAAGCAAGGAGTCCGTTGGGAAGGCATAGCTATGGACTTGGAAAAGTACAAAATAATAGTCCGAGCACCACAGAGAATCTGAGCAATAAATAATGAATATATTTCCTGTTTCCAGAGATATCTTATGCAACATCCCTTGGTTAATTCATAGCATTTTAAGAGCAGTGGCAAAACAGCTTCCCCAGCACTTCCCCTGAATCTAAACAGAGGGAAATTTGCTGTTCTCTGCAACTTCCAAACTGCGCTCATGTGTAGACAGACATTTCCCTTTGATGTGAAATAGTATGAAGGAGTTGGAGATGAGGAATGAAAATGGAACTAAAGAGTCATCATTTGGGTCCAATGGTTTCATTATAAAATCTTTTAAACTTTTTGACAAATCTGATCAGACTTGCTATTTTCAAAAGAAGCTGTAGCACCTAAGTGCTGCAGTCAACATAGGGCCTACTGAAAATGCTGAGTACGTGACTATCCTATCACTTCAAGTTTTGAGGAGCTTTTCCTGCATATGGAGAAATCATACAGTTCAAGAGAATTGTGTTTGCATGCCAAAGGCAGAATTCTAGAATGGGCTGAATTTGATCCTGTATTTGTAGCTGATGTATGACATGATGATGGGTGATGGGCACTAATATCTTTTGTGCCTTAAAGAGGACGGCATAGTTAATCTCCATATGTGATTTCCACAAGACATGTCAAAGCTCACAGTCCCAAGAGATCTGCTGCTATCATTCAACTAAACATTTGCATTTTTAGAAATCCACAGTCCCTCTTCAGGAGCTACAGTCTTTAAGAGTCACTCTGAAGCCATTGGCACCCTTCCAGGATGCATCCCCAAGTAACAAGCTGTCAGTGGTGTCACTGGCAAGATCAGGCCAGATGAGTCCCAGCACTTTTGATCCAGTAACAGGAGCACAATCCCCATAGTCCTACAGCAGGGAATCTCTTTCTTCAGTGACACATCCTAAAGCAAACATACAGGGCAATGGATGCTATGAGTTGCTTGTAAGAATCTATATTGCCCCAGGGGAAGCACAGACATTTGGCAGGGTAAGTAGAGTTTAAGCAGCAGGCAAGTGCTGGTGCTTTCTGCATTTTGCTGGCAGTCCCACAACATCATAGAGCTTCTCTCAGGCTGAATTCATTTCCATCGAGGAATTACACACCCAGGTTGCCTATCCTTTATACTTCTGAGGTAAGAAAAGCAGTGGGAAATAACAAGTACTGCTTCCCTCTTCTACACATTATTTACCTTACTGAATGATGTCCCCTTTATTTCAGGGGTGCTCCTATGTACTCTAAACCATCAGATCTTGGTATTGTGTTTAAACTGTAGGCAGTGATTATCTGTTTCTGGAAAACAAGAGGAAAATATGGGATCAAGGAGGTTACTGCTTACCAGAGAATTTAAAAATTATAATACTTTTAATTAGACATTGTCAAGCTGGATTCACTTTTCATTTTTACAATTACAAATCTTTAACCTGAACTGACATAATTACACAGGTGTTAAGTCTGTGTTTTTAGTAGCACTACAAATTCCTTCATGTTGCTACCTATGCATTATGGAGACTAATTGGCCTGAAGCACACAAGAGGTTTTTTTCATAAAAAAAGATTAGATTTACATCTGCAGAACTTGTTCTCAACCTCTGAGCAACCAGATTTGCAGCTGTATCACATATCAGAGTACTCTACTAATTTTCCCTTGTTTTTGTAAAAATAAGCTAAAGTAGGGAAAAATAATTCTGAACTAGAGATCTCATTTTTTATATGTAATCACAACGTGGCTTCACACCCTTAGAGCCATCCACCAAACCCTGACACTTCAACTAAGGGAATAGATGGTGGTGTATAATAGTTACTATAGTCTGTACAGAGAAGAAACTATTACTTCTGCAAACTCTGGAGGTACTCAAGTTGTTCCAAGAAGTAAGTAGAAAAGATGAAAGGCATTAGGTTAAGATAATTTTCCCTACTTTCATTCTGATAGTTGGCAAAGCTGGTTTCACTTGAGGTGTCATGATAACTTTGGCTCAGAAAGAAAGCAAGAAAAGATGGTTTTAGTCTAAAATTTTAAATACTTTTAAAGTATATAAAAATTGAAAATAAGGCCTTATATTCTGGGTTTGAGTTTTAGGCTGTCTTGACCATGAATTCTATCAGTTTTTATATCAGCACAAGATACAAATTACAAACTTTTAGTGTTTGTGTTCAAGTGTCCATTCTATGCTCATCAAACCAAAATTGATGAATTTCTACCAGAAATTCTGGATTTGGATTAATGGCACCCCAGGGCTGCAGGAATCTTTTGCAGTGCCTCTCCATGGATGAAATAATAGAACTTATTTTTTCTCCCAGGGTCTCTGTGAAAGGCTAACATATAAAAAAATAGCAAAGTATACCTTCATATAATGATTAGGGTGAAGGGTGGTAGAGAAAAGATATTCAAGTTCTAGGTAACTAAAGTTGCTAAAAACTCTGATTTAGCTCTTACTTACCATGATTAAGCCAGAACAAGACTTTTGCCTGCTGAGCATTACAACAGACTGCCAGCCTTCGCTCTGCACTATGCAAAGATAAGTAAAAGGGAAAGATGGAGCAGATTCTCCTGGAAACGATGTTGAATCACATGGAGAACAAAAAGGTAATTGGTGAGAGCCAGTATTGCTTTATGAAGGGGAAATCATGCCTGAAAAATTGGCAACCTTCTGTGAGAAGGCTACAGCATTGGTGGATTGAGCAGAGCAACTGACATCATCTACACGGACTCATGCAAAGGGATTGACACTGTCCTGCAGGACATCCTTGTCTCCAGATTGGAGAGACATGGGTCTCATGGATGGACCACTCGCTGGAAAAAGAACTGGCTGGATGGCCACACTCAGAGTTGTGGTCAATGCCTCATTGTCCACGTGGAGCCCTGATGAGTGGTGTCCCTCAGGGGCTGGTACTGGGGCTGACACTGTTCTATTTCTTTGTTGGTGACAGGGACAGCAGGATTGAGGGCACCCCCAGCAAGTTTGCTGGTGACACCAAGCTTGTGTGTGTGACAGTGCCAAGCTGGCACCAGTGTGGTGTGGTCAGCATGCTGGAGGGAAGAGGTGTGACATCCAGGGGTTCAGAGGGGCCTTGACAAACTTGAGAAGTGGGTCTGCGTGAACTTCATGAAATTCAGCAAGGCCAAGCACCAGGTTCTGCACATGGATTGTGGCAGTGCCAGACACACCTACAGGTTGGCTGGAGAGGTGATTGACAGCAGCCCTGCAGAGAAGGACTTGGGTGTGCTGGTTGATGAAAACCTCAACATGAGCCAGTGGAACCCTGGGCTGCATTAAAAGCAGCACGGCCAGCATGGTGAGGGAGGGGATTCTGCCCCTTCACTCTGCTCTTCTGAGGCCCTACCTGGAGTGCTGCCTCCAGCTCTGGTGTCCCAGCATAAGAATATGGAATGGTTGGAGCAAATCCAGAGGACCACGAAGTTCATAAGAAGACTGGAGCATCTTCCTTACAAAGACAGGCTGAGCAAGTTGGGGCTGTTCAGCCTGGAGAAGAGAAGGTTTTGAGACCTCAAAAAAAAAAAAAATCACAAGAACATAGTAAAGAATTACTATTAGTATTATAGACTGAATTTTCTCTGAACCAAAGTGAATCTTGAAGACACAGTTATTCCTGTAATAAGCCATTAAAAAAATCGAATCAGGGTAGCCTCTTGAAGCATTAAAAGAAAATGTTTATCTTTGCACATGGAACAGAGAAAGCACAGAGACACGAGGACTTTTGTAAGCAGTAAATGAAATTGATTGTATATTTTCATCCCTAAAACCTTCACTAGGAGTAAGTAGTTAAGGTTTTGTTGCATACTTTTTCTGAAAATAATGTAGTTGCTCTAAGTGAGACTGCATGGTATATTCTTCCTCAGGAGAATGCCTAAGGTAAGCGTTTGAGTCATACTGATGGGAAGAAAAAAGGGATTCTTAAAGCACAACAAGAAGTTAATTAGTAATGCAGAGCCATTGTAATGACAACAAGAGAAATAATTTTAACACTGGCAGGAGAATCTTTTGCTGAAGCCTTGCAGATATGATTTTCTCCTTTGGTGAAGCCTGGCAGAATGGAGGCAGTAGGAGGTGTCTGGCTCTCAGCTCTGCAGGCCTTGAATCCTGCAGTGTGAACACCCTGCATGCTGATCTGCCTTACTGCACTGTAGAGCTTGTCAGATATGGAACACTCCCAGAGCAAAGCCATTTGCTCCCCACTCTAAGCAGAGGGGTGGCTGTGGATGTAGACTCTTGGCTCCTTCTCGCAGACAGGGATGCAGTCTCTGCTACTGCACAACTTCTGAAGTGTTTTCCACAATCTCCTGCCTAATAAAACATGGGGATATGGTTGAGGTGAGTGTGATTTATCATTGAATAATTTGTAGGAAAAAAACCCCCACTTTAAATTTCTGCTATTGTAAATAGCCATGCAGTGTCAAACCTTCATGGATTGCATTTGATACACTGCTACACAGGCATTACACTTTGTCACTAACTATGGCAACAAAGCATTTATGAATTACTTTGGATTTCCACAAAAAAAAAGAGCTCAGATATAGTAATTACTATGATTGAAACAACTACCTGGATTTTTATTCTTCTGTTGTGCTGAATTACTTCTATCAGGATTGTCATATTTGGCCCACAGTCTTGCTAGATTTTCAGATTTAGTATCATCTGTGTTTTTGTCTCAAGACAGAAGAAACTTAACTCTAAGACTAATTGTGAAAGAAATTCTCCAAAACACAAATGGGTTATGGCCACTTTGCCATCCTGAACCTGTAATTAAGGCAGCAGTCAGAATGAGATGCACTTGCTTCCATGGAAATAATCTTTTTACAGCTGTTGATTCTGAAGCTGAATGAGGATACCAGTAGAAAGTGTGGTGTCCACTGAGGTGGGCTCATTCCTCAGCTGACATTCTTGCTTGAGAAAAAGAGCGGTTGAAGGGAAATAAATGACCAATTATAGGGAAAGTTAAGGTTAAGGAGAGTCAAAGAATCTCAAGATAGGAACAGGGACTTAAATACATGTTAGTAAGAGAAAGAAGAGTATCAACAGTATTGCTAAAATTGGATGCCATTCCCTAAGATACAGGGGCTTTAAATTTTTGTTAGTGGGAATAATTTTATCCTTCTCGTCTGTTTCTGTGACAGAATGAAAAGTGGGATGCCTGATTCTTATTGCTGTTAATTGGTATAGCTCCATGGAGAGAAGCATAATTTTGACTATATCTGTTGGGCCATGAGTGAGAAAATCCCCTTTTCCCCACTCCACAGAATCAGCCAACTCCTCCCTGAGGCGATCTCCTTCCTCAGCAGTACAGCTCCTCTGCTCATGCTTTTTATCTTGCATTTGCTAACTTTGCTTGAGACGGGTGCAAAGGAGATTATGATGGGTAACTGACAGGCAAAACATCAGAAGCAAGCTTTGCAAAATACACATTCTTAAAGTCAGTGTGGCGGGTTTACTTTTAAATACCTCTTAAATATTTTATATAGATACCTGGAAGGAGCATTTTTTCATTACAGTTTTGTAATTATAACATGATATTAAAGACTGTCTTCTCAGGCAAAATTCTGAGTTGCAGATGATCTGCTAGAACGAGATATGTGACATTTGGATTTTATCACACAATAATATAGGCAACAAAGTACAAAAAGCCTATAATGAAACGTTACACAAAAAGGACACAGACTTTAAGGTGAGAAAACCAGGAAATATATAATAAGCCATGTTTCATGCTGCTGCAGCTGTTTCACCTCCTACTAATTTTCACAGTCTATAAAATCATGGAAAGCACCAGATGTTTAGGGGAAGTTGTCCCACTCTCCCTAGCTTTGAAAGTAGAAGCAAGATTTATTACTGCTATATATATGTGATTTCAGTCCTGACTTCTATATTTATAAACTAGGTGAAACATGCAACACATCCTGTTGTCAAACAGCTCATTTACTTTTCTCTGCTCCTCCTCACGTGCAGATCTTGCCTGTGGCTGGAACATTGCTGTAACTACGGAACAATATCAGGACATGCAGTCCAAACCACAGGATTTGCTTAGTTACTGACAAACATATCTGAGAGTTTTCTCCTAGTACCAACTCCTATCAAAACAACCTTGCAATGCACAGATTATGAACTAAGCAAAACTATTTTGCAATGCACAGATTATGAGCTAAGCAAAACTATCTTGTGTATGAATTTGTGCTAACATTTGGGATTCCTGCCTAGGCAGAGACTGTTAATGCACAAAATTATCTTTTTTTTTTCTGCTAGTGCATGGTTCCTAGTATTGGAACAGGGATAAAAACTGCTCATGCATAATTTCCAATCTTTCATAGCTCAGCGGTGCTGTAAAATGCTGCTGTTCGTTTTAATTGAGTGAGTAGAAGTTTTGTTGTGTTTACCACTAAGGGAATTGCATGTGTTATTAGAAAGCCTCTGACAGCTGTCAGAGACAGAGACAACTTGCCTCATTTCAGTCTTTCATAAAGGAAGGACCCTCATCTTCAGAAAAGCTGTCAGAGGCCTGAAAAATGGGATAAAACAGAATACCTTTCCCAAACACATGAAAATCTTTGTATCTCCTCTGTTTTCTTCCCCATAAAGTTACAGAGAGAAAGTTGTATAGTTAGAAGAAAGAGGAAATGTGATTTGATGTATTTATACCATATACTGCCTTGTCATCACTGACCTGCAGGGATAATTGCATAGTAGCCTGCCTGAAATGGTATTTAATAAATTAGCATTATGTTTTAACATAACATATAAGCTTTCATGCAGTTTTTATTTTCTGAGAGCAGGAAAAATCAAAACCAAAGAGACATTGATGAAGACAAGGGCTTTGCAGCAAAGATTCTGAAAGTCTGAATCTGTAAGCACTTCCACACTTTCCAACACATCTCACCATGCCCAGGACTCTCACTGAATTTAAAGCACCAGAAAAGGAAATCTTCTCTTAATACCTCAAACCTTAACTTCCAGCTTTTGATTTAAACAGGTGCTTGCCTCTGTTGTTTATTTTAGTTCAAATTTTTTTGGTTTTTTTCCTTAAAAGCCTACATTTGTTTTTTAAAAATCAGAATTAGTGACTTGAATTTCAGCACTTGCTTATCATGCAATGACAAGGAAAGTAGCTTATGCAATGTCCTTAACAGGTTAGAATTGTTTTCCCATCAGCTCCTACTTAGCTTTCTGATGATGATCAGATTCTCCTTTTTACTCCAGTAATCCCACCATAGAGCACTGTTTCTGATGTCAACTACTTTAACCAGTACAAGAGACTGGAAAGGTAAATGTATTTGCATCATTTGTTTAATATTGTTGTTTGCATGCTATTTTTTATAGCACGTTCAATGCTCGCTTTCTCTTCTCATACTCTGATTCATTTTTCATCCTGTTTTCTTCTCCCTATCCATCTTGCACTGCTGAGTAAAACAAAAATCCATGAATGACTCAGAGTCAAATTTTCAAAGTCACATTGGTCAGTGGGGTTTGAAATTAAGCAGAATGAGATTGCTTGTATTTTATCTTTCCAAAAAAAGAAAATAAATTTCCTTTCTTCAGCTGCAATAAAGAAAGCGTTATCCCATTTTTTCCAGCTGCATTTATTTTTCCAAAATCCAGTCTAGACTATGACACTCATTAGTGTCTAGGCTAACTAGCTGTTCCATTCTTTCTATATTATCACCAGTCCTGTCTAATTGTCATCCTATCCTATCACCAAAAGCAACTTAAAAGTAATATTTCTTGTTATATGTTACTCTTCTGGGAGGTTTTTTTTTTGGTTGTGGGTTTTGGCTTTTTTTTTATTGGTCGGTTTTTTGTTTTGCTTTGTTTTGTTACAGGACAGATGAATGGCTTTTTAAGGGACAATTATTTCTTTTTTATTCTTCATTTATTTGAGTGAAGAATTATGTGAATAAATTGTGGGAGCAGTTTTTCTTAAATATATATTCTATGCTCCATTCTAACATTGGGTTGCATGTTTGGTACTTTCTATTCAGTACACTGGAAGGGAGACGTTAGCTTATTTTAAGCAAGAATGAGGAATGAATAATTTCTCATATAGTAACTTTTAAAGCTTTTTGACTATTAGTAGTACCAGCATTAAGAACAGCAGCTGTTGTGATTTATGTTGACTGGATGTTATACAATGTTATTATCTTCCCAGCTTGCAAGAGCCTGGTTTTCACTTGTAATACATACTATTTCTGCCATGTTTATCTTGTTATCAAATCCTCAACCAAATCTTTCTCAACATTTCAAATGCCATGTAATAATTCAGCTCAGGAGCCATAACACACACCATTCCTTTGGAAATGTGAAATGTGAAACGTGACTGGCTTAGGGCACGGCGAGCAGTCATTTCTTCCTGCAAGCCATGAAGTTCAATGAGAAAGCGAACTTCACCCGCAGTTGCTTCATTCCGAGTATTGACCAACAGTGACTTCTAACCTCACAGAACCCTGCAGAGATTTACCAGAGTTTCCTTCCGCTAATATTTAAACTCTTCTTACCTATGAACAGATTCCACTCAGTATCCAAATCAGCCTGATTTGCTAGGCAGCCCTTCATTACATTGAGGCAATAGTTGTTGCAAGGTTTCACAGTGGGAAGTCCTCTGCAGTAAGGGCAGTACAACATCTTCATTAACGCCCGGATGCACCCTGGGGTGGGACTGACCTGCAGAGTTTAAGGCAGGGAAAGAAAAAGAAAAAGGAGGAAATCAATCTCCTGTTCTATGAATTTCGGGATGGCTGAGATTATGCCTCTCAAGCAGTAAGTGCAGAAGGGGCAATTTGTGAAAAAAGCTCTACCCTTAATAACACCCTCCAATAAAACTAATTGATTCCTGCCAATTACATTCATTTAGCACAGCAGTGACTTTTAGGAATGCAAAAAATCAACACTCCCCTACTGATAGCAATGCTTTCCTCCCCAGCCCTCCCACACAAAATCTCCTGGAAAAGTGAAGGAAAAACATCCAGGGAATCAGCTGGGTAGTAACTGACTGATCCTAGCGTGGAGGATCCTGAGGAGGCTTCTCACTCTTCCTATGTAAGCTAGAACTGTCAGTCACACCAGCACTGGATTAAAATCTCCTCTTTATCAAAGCACAGTAAATCCAGGATAATCTTGATGGTTTCTACAAATTTATTCAGAACTACATGATGACAAAGGGATATCATTCTGTTTTCAGACAAAAATACCCTTCTTTCTTCTCAGACAAATTCATAAAGAGATCAGACAGGGTTTGTTTGGGGGTTTTATTTTTTTGGTATGCTTTCAACATCTCAAATGACAAAAAGCATTATAGACAATATAATGCATTTTAATTTTCACATCAGCATGGCACATGTTGGCACATGTGAGCTTCTCTTCTGTATTTAATTTTCTAATCTCAGACTTTAAAAGTCATATGTACTAGTAAAATATACCTTTCATGCCAGAGTTTCTAACTTGGATTAAAAGTGCACACTAGGTACTACTCATGTTAGCATCTTGTCATGGTGCAGTGGAGCACAATTATCTCATGCTGGACTGACAATCTAGAGCAATGACAAAGAGCTGCAGGTTCCTCCGTGATTTCAAAATTCCTGGACAGGAGATTGCAAAGCAATGGCCCTCCTTTCACTCTATCTGTTGGTTTATGAATAAATTCAATGCTACTGATATGAATTTGAAGAGATTAAACTATTTTTCCATAATAATGGTAACTTGTGCTGAAAGCATGAATCTAACTTTTCACTACAGTGGTACAGGCTGAGCTGATTGATGTCGTTTGTATTATCAGGATTGTACTAAAAATATGTTTCTTTTATTTTTGTCTTGAATTTGTTTCTCCCTTTTTGATGTTAAATCATTGATTTTTAGAGAACTATACAGAACATAGTCTTTACACAGGACATTTTTAAATTAAAATGGTTCTGAGATATAGCACATGCTTCTGAATATACTCAGAAGGGATTTTTGCTTTAGTTTCCTAGGGACTAACTTCTGCACTTTACTAGCAGAACACTGATGGTGTGTGTGTGAAGGTATATTTATCCATCCTTTTCCAATAGCTTTTGAACCATCAGCCAGTTTCAATCAAATTTAACTGAGCACTTCAGGTCTCAGAACATTAAGATCCTACATGTTTTTTCTTTTAAATAGACAGCTGAGAGAAAAAGAGGAGAGAGGCTCTATTATTGCCTTTACTGAGGAAAAGGGTGAAACATGAGGTCAGTTCCTCATTGATATCAAAGAATCCACATTGAAAATGATGTTATGAATGACCTGTTGGTTAGAAAAAGCACAAGGGGAAACTTCCTTATTGAACACCTTATTGAACAGCAGAAAATCCAAATTCAAAAAAAGGTGGACTTTATTATTTTCACTGCTCACAACTATTTTTTAGAGTAATTTATCCAACTGCTGTGTACTTTCAAACCTAGAACAGGTCAATTTTTACAAAAAGACTAGCACCACAGAAGGAAGAAAGCAGAATATGTATATCTACTGTCAACAACAGAATCTTCAAATTTACATTGAAATTGCTGCTTAAAGCCAGAGATATTTCCATCTGTGAGTACTGAGAGTTTTATCAGTTAGGTTCCTTTCATGCCTAAAGATATGCTTCTTCCCAATTCCAGTAGTCTTGTCAATACCAAGTTATCAGCACCTAGTTGACCCCTAAATTCAGCTGGAATCCACATGTTTTCCCATCCACACCTTCCCAAATCCACTTTGGTGCTTGTGCTGACATATACCTATAAGATCTTCATCTTACACAAAAACTTCCTGTCAATCTAATTCTTGAAAAACATATCTAAAAGAGAGAAGACAGTCCCTGTCTTTATATTATATTATATATTACCTTTCTCATATTGTCTTTATATAGAGCAGATACCATCAATATTTGTGTGAGTCTTATTTTATAACAAGAGCAATCTGAGAGGAAACTAGCAAATGTGCTTTACTCTGACAGAGATCCAGATCATGTCCCAGATCTGCTAGGACAGGACCCTAAATGCCAGTTAGAGTATCTATTTACACAGACCCTGTGAATCTTGAATTCTTGTCACATTACACAAGTCCTTTAACAGAGTACTTCTGGTCACACTCCACTGTGAAGTAGTCAGGATAACTTCCAGTCACTCAAAAAGAACGAGCAGGACCCAGGTGTCTCTATCTTGCCTGAGTGTCTTAATATCTCTCATACAAAATGGTGGCATCATTAACAGCATTTTACAAGAAAGAAAGGTGGTCTGCTTATGTTAGGAGTGAAGTAATATATTTTTTAAGAGAAGAAGTCAAGAGGTGGGTCCAAGCAAAGAGCAGATGGAGAAGGTTTCTGCCTCTGTCATATTATTTATATCTGCATCTGACTTATCCACATCATCCTCTGACAAAGATTAACACAAACAGATCCTTGCTGATCAAGCTGGATATTGCAGAACTTGGTTTCAGAATATGCTACACTGGTGACATAAAATACAAGCATAGATGAGTTGCTGTGCCTGCTGGCTTGCATTCACTTTGCTTACTGCTCACACCTTCTGCTCCAAGCTGGCCACATCCCATACTACCACATTGTATTGGCACTACACCTCCTCTGGGTTCCACTTAGTGCCTGAGTGACTAAAATACACAATTATTATTTTGGGTGGTTATTTTTCAAAGTGTTTGGAATAACAGGAGCCAGCCAGTGCAGGCAATGGGAGTAAAAGGAAGCTAAATATAATGTTTGTTTTGAAGTGAGACCGGAGGTTTCATAGGGCTTAGACTATACTCTGCTCAGCATTGAAAGAAAGGAGGGGGCCACAACAAGAAAGATAGCTTCATGCAGGTTTCTGGAGACAATGTCTATCCTGCCAAAAGTGTATTGCATGGAGAGACAGGTGGAGGGGTCCAAAACACATCTGTGAAGAAGGCTAACAATTGAGCTGTGACCCGAGCAAGGGATGAGTCCCATTCTCAATCCTGCTCCATATTCACTTGTCACTTAGCAGTACTGGTGTGCCTTTAGGTATCCAAACTGTGGATCAGAGAAATATTACCAATAGCACAGCTGCTTTAGAAGCCGGAAGGCTAAGTTAAATGCTGTATTACAGCAGTTAAGTGCTTTTCTGAACCTGGTCTTCAGTGAGCAGCCAGATTTCAGTTCTCAGCTTCAGCTGTTTTTTCTGTACCTTTGTTTTCAAAGAATACAGTTAGATCTTTTTCTTCCCTCAACGACAGCTGACTTTTCTCTCATGCAAAAAATAGTCAAATTTTGGTCTAAGATTCTAAAATCTTGTTAAGAACCAAAATATAAAAAGAATCCAACTTAGAGTGTGAGTATTTCAGAAAGCTATGAACTCCTGAAATCTGGAGAAGTTGATTTTCAACCACCCTCTTGCTGCTGGAAAATGCTATGAAATGCATTTTGAAAGCCCATTTCTCATTTCCCTCTTAGAAGAAAATAATATTCAGAGTCTCTCACACCTAAGTACTTTTCTGCAAACAAGCCAAAAAGCAGACATTAATTTCATTCAGAGGTATTCAAAACCTTAAAACTTGCATTTCCTGAGAAGAGCTGTTTCTCAGCTCAGGAGTTTCAATGTTGTTTTCTGTAAGTAACATTTTTTGACAGGTACAGCTTGAATTTTTTTCTTTTTCGTTTTTTAAAACATGTTGCAATTGGCTCTACAATAATCACAGCAGAGAAATTTGCACAGACTCCAAAGTTTAGAAATAACTGGTTCATACGTAAATCACATAAATCAGCCTGATCACACTGAATGACATAGCTGGGGAAACTGCAATAGAGGAGTCAGTAACTACAGCATGCTGTCTCCTTGACTCACTAGGACAGCTTCATTTTAGCATAAGGGTACGTGGAATGCAGCACATCAGAAAAGTGCCTTTCTGAGCTCTGATTGAGCCTGGTAGCTTCAGGACATGTTACATTACTGCATTTTGTAAAATTTTCTGACAGCTTCAGCTTTACCTAAATGCATGTTTTTGCATACATGCAAAACCCCCCAAAAGCAATATTCTTAAGGGCTTCATTACTGAACACTTGTTTTCCCCTTCAGAAAGTCTAGGAGGAATATTATTTCATCTAGGAGACAGATTTTGCAATGGTGAACTTGCAAATATAAATAATTGAGGAGAGAACTTACTTGGGTAAAAGCCAGGAATTTTACTCTCTTGTAACACTGCATTTGCAGACTGCTTTGTAATGTATTTGACCTGTTTTTATAATCAAAATCCTTGGCTTTGTCAAGTATACGAACATAAATATTTTTTTTCTGATATGAAAAATCGGAGAAACTTATTAAACAACTGGTCACCTTTAGAAGGATCAAATATTTTGAGACATGGTTTCTTTTTTATTTATAGGAGATTTCTTACCAAAGTAGCTGGTATATGTTGTCTGGTAATAAGGTAGGAGTGTTCTTCCAAAGTTATATTGAATGTATCTAAACTCACAAAGTCCATACACTGTACTTAGGTCCAAATCCTGTAATTTCTTGGCATAAGATAAAATTTGTCAAATATGAGCCAAATGAATCACTACTGAGATCACATCAGGGAAGACACATACTTCCTATGTTTCCTGTGCACCTGAAGGAACTCCTCCCATTTGAAACCACTCATAGCATGAAGACCTTGTAGGGGAAACTGCTGGGAGGAACCAACCAATCTGGCTAATTGGCCACGGAAATAGATACTCTTTAAAAATGCCTCTACACAAGAACAGCCCACAGTTTTAAGGAGAAGAGGATTAGATTTTATTTTTCACAAGCTTTACAAATGCATTTACAATCAAGCTGCTGGATTAAAACTGGAAATTCCTACTTCTTTCCCATTTGGTGTCCAAGATGAGGGTGAGGTGTATTCCTGCAATCCCATGTAAATGGTCCATAAGTGAGAGAATTTTGACAGGAATCACTGTCTTTAACATTTGAGTGTTGGCTAAATCATCCAGCTTTCCACTCAGCGAGCTGATGTATGTCCAGCAAAGAAATGGTGCACACTGTCTGAGAAACTGAGGCACTGGCATCCTTAAATTATTTTTGGATCTCTGTGCAGTCCATCTACTTAATGATAGAAAAATGTATAAGTTTCCCAAGCATTATTTTATCCATGGCCTAATGATCTCAAGAGTTTATTTAGGACTACAGTCACAGAATCATAGAATATGTTGAGTTGGAAAGGACCTATCAGGATCATTGAGTCCAACTCCTGGCCCTGCACAGCACCATTCCCAAGAGTCACACCTGATAGAATTATCCAAATGCTTCTTGAGCTCTCTCAGGCTGGTGCTGTGACCACTGCCCTGGGGACTCTGTTCCAGTGCCCAGCCACCCTCTGGGGGAAGAACCTTTTTCTAATTTCCAATCTAAACCTCCCCTGACGCAACTCCAGGTCATTCCCTCAGTCCTGCCACTGGTCACAACAGAGAAGAGATCAGTGTCTGCCCCTTCTCTTCCCCTCATGAGGAAACTGTAACTGCAGTGGGGTCTCCCCTCAGTCTCCTCTTCTCCAGGCTGAACAGACCAAGCCACCTCAGCTGCTCCTCATATGGCTTCCCCTCTAGGCCCTTCACTATCCTTGCACAATAAAATGCTTAGGCATGTGGCCAGGTCAGAGTTTTAACTTGCATACATTAGAATGTCTTGGCTAATTTCAAGAAGCCTCCCTACATTCTTTTACCAGAAAATTAATCTGTAGAAAACTCCATGGTACAATTCTAGGGATTCCTGTCCCAAAATCCTCCACAGTTTAATTCTAGCATTCCTATCAAACTATTTAAAGATCAAAGGGGACATAAGAATTAGTTGTTCATGCTTGTGATTTCAGAAGAAAAGGAAGAAGAAAAAACCTTTAATTAAGAATTGCATTCAATGTGCTAGTACCGATGAAACTTCTCCTAAGCACAAAACCCATAATTTCTGACCATCCATCATAACAATGATGTAACCAGGATCAGACTGAGATGTATCACAAAGCACACTTTATAGGACACACAAGATTATTAGAAACCTTTGGATCACACATCCTAAGAGCTTTTTCTTTAATTTCATCTTTAATTAACTTCAGGACAATGACTAAACTTCAGCGCAATCAGTGACTATTTTTTGCTATATCCCTTTGACATTATCTTCTTGACATGTTACAATTACTCCCTATTGATTTTTTTTGTTTTGTTTTTTTGTTGTTGTTGCTGTTTGTTTTTCTTTCTGGGAAAGGCAGGTAAAGCTTAGCTGGTAATGATGGTTTTGTTCCTTTTGCTCTTTCTTTTCTTCAGAGAAGATCTGTTCACTGTTGGATCCAAGTAATTAAATTTTCTTTTGTCCATATTTTGGCTGTTTTCATGAACACTGTGTTATTGCTGATTTAATTTAATAGTCAAGGTATCAAGAAAGTTCTTTTCAGTGGATTTCAGCTGAAATTATGTCTGTATGTATCCAATTATAACTACATAGAAATATTAATAAGATTTTGAATGCTCTATTGAAGTGCTTCTCATTGCTTCAGACTGGCTCATAGAAGCTAAGACCTCAGTTCACTGCTCTTATAGCCCAATCTGATATAAAAATAGAAGTATTGCATCAGCCATACATAGTTAGAAATTTATGTTGAAGAAGGTAAATTTGAAAATATTTGTTTATATCAACCAAAAGTCTAGTCTAATACTAACCTCCTAAAAAAAATTAGCTATCTTTTTAATGATTCCATCCCAGTTGACTGAAAGCTAGAAGAGCTGGTTTAACTACAGCAGGTTTGTACTGGTGCCTATGACTTTGTGCTTGAATTTTATCAAACTGAAAATAAAAACTACAGCCCTTTAAGCAGCTGCAAGATTCCCACAATCCTGGGATAGTATGTCTCATTAATATGATGAGACAAAACATGGTCATTTGAATTTTAATATATTAATATCCCAGAAAATATTTTTCTAGCAAATGTATAATATATAGTACAAGATGTTAATTAAATAATTAGAAAAAATGTAGGGCAATACAGTTGAACCCTAGATAAGTTTTATAATGTAACAAAAAAGATACATTTACTATCTGATAACCAACCAAGCAGCACTAAGAAAGAAGAGGAAATTTTAGCCATTGTTCTTGTCCAACTGAGATGTCCTTTTCCAGTATCCATGACTTTGAAATCATGAGAAACATAGCAACTATCTTTTTTTTCTAATACCTATTGAAATCTGAGGCATTTTTCTCACTTATTTTGTCATCTCAATTGTGTTCCAGTAAGTGAATAATTCTGGAAGGTGTACTAATATTGCCCCTCTATTTAGCAGAAGAGAAACCATGAAATATTACAAGTAATTTATAAAGGAATTTAAGTATATAAACCCCTAAAAGTTAAGCATCAGAATTTTTGAACACTGCCTAGAGGGCATCACTCTAATCTATAATTTGCCTAAGTTATCACAACATGTAATTGTGAAAGTGGCCATATGAAAATAATGGCTGGAAGTCTCTAAGAGATTACAGCAGGAGGTTGAACATCAAATAATAAATAACTGTTGGAGAGGTGAGTTGTGGAAATTCATAATTTCCCTACAGAAGTCAAGAGCAAAAAAAGACAAGGACAAAATGTTCAGATGTTTACTTGGGTGAGACTGAAGCTCTATTTACAGAGAAAAAGAATAGCCTCTCCTATTTTTAGGAAACTAGGAAAATTACTTATCAGATGATCTGAATACAGAAAATCTAAATTTAGGAAACCGCTTGAAAAGCAGCAGTCACAAGATACTTTGTGTAAAGCTTATTTTTTAATCTCTTGATTCACTTCTGAATGACACTTTAAAGAATTTTTTTTTACAAAATAAAATGTTTGAACACTCAGATATAAATATAAAAATGTTCTTAAATCCTGTTTTACCTGTCAGAAACATAATTAAATTCAAACAAACTTGGTGGAAGTGAAAATTTATTTGACTTACAAACACGCAAGCTGAGAAAATACTCCAGGACACAAGGATTTACATCCCATGAGATATCTGTGAGCTGAAAAATCTGCTCTGCAAATTTTGTGGAAGAATATTTATCTTTTTCATCTGTTTTTAGAGTAATCCCACATTAAACAGAATTTGAGGTACAGATTCCATCTGTTACTTTCCTAGAATTTTGAGGACAGCATTAAGGTGAAAAATCTCTGAAATAATTTCTTCCATCCACTCCCAGAGGATGAAAAGTTTTCCAGTACACAGAAACAAAGAAGGAATCTCACAGCTGCTAGGCTTTCAAACCCCATCATTTCTTCTGGAATGTAAACTTTAAGACACTCTCTCTACAGCAGGCAGCTACTCTGCTTTCTTCTCAGAGCAAGAAATCTAAACTGCCTCTCACTTAAGAGAGTATGCTCCTTTCTTTCAGACTCCTGCTCCCTGTGAGGAAAAAAAACAACTGCTGTAGAGAAGTAGGTTAAGTATTGCCCAGGTAAAAATCATAAATAGAAAGGGAAGTCCTTGATAATCTGGAAATCAAACCCCCAGATAAGCAGAAAGAAAAACTCTGAGAGAAAGAGAACTGTCACAGCAGGAGATGATGATCAAATTGTGCACTCAGACGTTTTGTGCATCAGTATCTGGATAAGAAAGTGATGTGAAGAATGGTCAAAGTCATCCTACTTGCAGCACCCACGAAGTTTGAAATGCAGACTATATACCTGAGAGCATTCTTGCTGATTGCCTATGATTCACCATGCCAACCAAAAAAGCACCTGAGAAGAAAAGCAGTTCTCTCAGAGAGAGAGAGAGCAGCAAAACTGTTCTGATCACTCACAAGTACTCACAAGCACCTCTCCTTCACTGTCTACTGATGTATGAATTGTTTCACTGACTTAAAAAGGGCATGAACCAGAGTGGTGGAAAGGGCTGTGGGATGTCTTATTTGTGCAGTGTCAGCAACAACACACTCATGAGAAAGAAATAAATGCATACATAATATTGGCAGTCTTGGTTGATGATAAGTTATGCAATAATTTGAGGTGACAAGTGACAACAGATTGACCCAACTTGTTCCAGGTCCTTCCTGCTCTAAGAAACATGGAGTCAAGATGCAAAAGACACTTTAAAGTTTATAGTAAGTTGGTTGCTAAATAGTAATGTGATCATTGTCAGAATTAATTGACAATGGCAATCTCCTAGAAACAGCAGTTTTCCTGAGTAGCTGGTGAATTTCTGGGCTGCATATTCACAGTGACAAAAGGTAGGAACTAGGTAGATCAGTAATAAAATGAGGGTATTTTTATTAGAGAAAAAAATAAAATCATAGGAGTAATGAAGCAGGAAAGTCCAAGTTTGATGTCTTTGCCTACTTGTTAAGCCTCATCATATTCCTATATTGAACATTTTTCAGGTAAATTCAAAATGGTAAAATTTCATTACTAGCCTCAGGCTATTGGCTAAAAAAGGCTAAGGAATATTCATAGAAATCAAACAAGATTTTTCAAGTTCCTCATGTTTTTGGTCCTTCTCCATGAAAATCAAAAGACCAAATAAAGAGTGCTGGGTTTTGAAACAAAACATTCACTCTGATTATTCCCAATAAGCTGGTCACACCATGTCAGAGACAGGTTAGGTACAAAACACAGTCATCAAGGCACTAAGGAATGTGAAGCCTGCATCAAAGAGGGACTGTTTTCTGAAGACCCTGCAGCCCAGTACAAAGCAAGATGTTAATTTTCTGGGACACAATAGAATATAATATTTTGCTTATTCTCCTTTATATGTCATAATGTGAATTAAGCACAAGATGGACCACAACAGACAGGACAGTAAAACAAATTCTGTGTGAATCATATACAAGTACAGAAATTGAAAGGAAACATATTTAACTATTTCCTTGAGGAAGAAGAATGTCAGATCTTGAAGGCATCCCAGCAAGGATCTAGTCAGATACATTGCTGGGTTCCAATAATCAACCACAAAGACTTGGTAATATATTCAGTGTAGCACAGAAGCAGAGCAATACTTTAAAAATAGTTCACCATCTATTTATAGGATCCATAAATGCCCACTGCATTACGTGGGCCCAAGTCATGTGAGATCATCATGTTAACATTTCCTCCTTTATGGTCTTTCTAATACTCTTGTTAGGTTTTCAGAGAGCTACTTGTAAATATAAGTACCATATATGAAATATTTAACAGATGCTCAAGTGCACCTTGGGATGATGACTATGGTCTGGAATGACCTGTTTATGGGATGTGTGCTCACATTTCTGCTGAGTATCACACTTGCAGTTTTTAGAACTACACAGCTGAGAGTAAATATTCATCTCATAATTTTATTTTCTTTTGTTTGCTTTTTAATCCCTTCCTCAGAACTCCATACCTATAGACACAAAAAACACAAAGGGATGCTCCCTAGTGAATGTGTGTTTACTTCCAAGACACTACAACAGAAACATAGGGAGGTGACTAAAACAAGAATAGTATGGGGAATAAATGTTTCTATGAACAAGGATTCTTCTCAGCATTTTGTCTCTGAGTTGTACACTAAAGAAAAACATGGTCCAAAGTACTAGCCCTGGATGACTACATGATATAAAGTCAAGTACATAATTTCACAGAGAATGTTTAACATATTAAAACAAACTAGTCCTGTGTAAGAGATTCAGCTTTCTTCCTTCTTCACACTCAGATCCACATAAGCATAAGAAAACCTGAAATCATATATTAAAAAAAACCTAAAATTAGACACATTGTCTTTTCCCTGATAGCAGAAGGGTGAACTGCAGCAGCAAATTGCTTTTATGGTACCTAGTATTATAATAATACATTTTAGGTACTGTAATTTTTGGGAAATAATTCCAGTGGAAAGTAAGGACATTGTAGCATTGGTTTGAAAGAAGCAAGTACCAAATAAAAGACAATTTGTCAAGTTTAAGCTGGTTATTTGTTCATGCCTGCAGAAAGCAGATCAAACCTAATCTATTAAAATATATCTGACAATCAGATTTACTTTTTTATTTAGAGATAGTCTGTATGTGAAATTTGCTATTAAATCTTCATTTAACCTATCCTGAATTTTAGGTTGATGTACAAACCAGAAATAGTGTCTACAACTATATGGAAATATTATTAATATCTTGTTCCTCATAAATTCTCAGCAGGTAAGATGTTATTCAGATTACTTTTTCCTTTACCCAAAACTGAGCAAGAAAATTCATTTTGTGTAGGGCTGACTAGTATCTAAGAGGCAGCAGGTCTATAAATGCGAAAAATAAAAGAAGATATTAAGGAGGTAAACAATATAGCCTAAAATATTTTCTTTTGCTCAGAATTTTTGCCAGAGTAATTTAAACCCCAGCAATTTCAGTTATATCTATGAACTACTTTAATTGTATTGATTTACAGTTCTTACTTTCTCAGGTGAAGAAATCATTCTGTTATGTGTCATCTTTTAGATCTGTCAACAGCCCTTGAAACTGCTGATCCTGTATCATCCTCAGTGGGCAGAAGTGCTCTGCAGTGTGCACTAAAGCCCCTGTCCCAGATGCACACTTCCCAGCTGTTGGCTAAGATCATCTTTTCTTATCACTTTATTATCTGATACATCCTCAGCCTAAAGATTTTATATTAAATGGATTTGGAAGACATGGGAAGGAGTAATCATTTCTTCCATCCATTCCTTGCATCAACACAAAAGTGCAGTGCTTCCAGCTGTTGTGGTTACATTGTGACTGCCTGTGAGGATGTGATATCTGTGTAAAACCACCCTGTGTGCTTTCATCTTTTTTTAGGTGGACTCTGGATCTATCATGGTTCCACAGATCCTCTGATGATGCAGGCAATGGCCACAATACCAGCCCTTGACTGAGGGCCTGATGCAACCACTGCAGCTATGCTCTCCATGGAGAACTCCTGAAATCTCAGCCTGAGACACAGTGCATATGGGGAAAGGTTTGTAACTGGGACTGCCCTTGTCCCTGCTGGCATCATTCTTCCCAATTGACTGTCACAGTCTTTCTTAAAAAAAAATAAAAAATAGGGGAGTCTTGATTGTACTGTTCACTGCACTCGTCCTTAACACACCTGCAACTAGACCAAGGAAAGGATTTTTGAATTTCTCCCTCAGTACACCAAGTTCTCCTTTAAGAAAGTGAAAGAATTTCTACAGCTTGTAAAATAGGATGTCAGTCCTTACTGGATGAAAAAAGCCCCATTCATCTTGAACCTCAAAAGACCACACAGATTGGACTGAACGACAATTTGACCCATGTCTCTAAGTGAAAAATGACTAAATTTATTGCTGGCTAAGTCAGAAAACCCAGTAAAAGGAAAATATATCTAATGCTTTTTAATGGCTACCTGGCAGTAAATTTGTATTTAAGCTATTCCATTGCCATTTGTCTTTATTTGATTAAGCCACCTGATTTATTAAACATGCTGGAATACAATTTATGTGCAGCAATATAATCCACCTAGTGGTCTGGTTTCCAGAACCACAGGGATAAACACTCTCAAACCATAAAGGCACTCTCAGTGCCAGATATCCATTTATAATGACTGCAGAATGATGTCTCATCCTTATCATCTCCGGTATGGATGAACTGTCAGCTACTCTACCACAACCTCTTTCCAAACCTTTTAAAAGTAAGGAAAATCTGTTTTCTCCAAAACACAAAGGTATTTCACAAGATGGGAGAGATGCAATATTATTCAGTGCAGCAATATTATTCACCTTGAGTGAAGAAGACAACAGGAATACCACTGTGAAATCAGCACTGCTTTAAAAAGACAGCTTTGGCAGATAACATTGGAACAAAAATGTACAAAATAACATTGCAGAAATGCTCCCTTGTACAAGATGACTCCATTAAATGGGTTCTTACTATTATCAGCCCTTTACAATCCATATATCTTGTTCCTATTCCTATATCTTGTTCTACCTATAAAACTCCTGACTGGCTGTGTGGACACACAAAATGGTGAGATCAGTGACACTGTTGCTGCTAGAGATGAACAAAAATACTGCTGGGCACCCATTACAATGAGAAAAAGTTAAAGAAATGAAAAAAAAAAAAAAAAAAAAAGAGAATAAAACCCACACTTAGCCAAGACTGAAATCCTGAAGCACAGGAATCAGCCTCTCTTCCCATTCCTCTCTCTCACCCTACAGTTGTCAAGGGCACTGAAAGACAAGCTGAAAAAAATTCACTATAGCTGGATTTCTTCCTTCAGAGGAAAAGCACTAACAAAATGCTTTACATATTATCACTCCAATTAAAATCTATATATTCCCTCTGTAGTAGTTGAAAATGTGAAAATTTTGACACTATTACTTAAGAACATAGGTGCACAAGAGAGAAAAGAAATTTCTTCAATATTATGGGTTTTAACATAATGATCTTGCTATATTATCATTTAATGGCTAATCACTTGCAAGTGAATGAGCAAGCAAACCCCTTATGCACTGCACTTTGTTTGTTTATTTTTTGAATGCCTAAATACCAAGCGCTAACTAGAGATGCTTATTAAAGGAACCTATTTCATTACTTACTCATCTAAGAAGTTGTTTTTCCTCTTTCTTTCTCATAAGAGAAGTTTTAAAATGAGAATAATGTTCCAAGCAGAAAAGTCCACAATATGAGCTAAGTAAGAGATAGGTATCTTAGAGTACCATACAGTCTTGCAGAGGCTGGGTTTGTTTCATTACATGTTTATCTTTTTTGCTCTGTAAAAGATCTAGGTTTACATTCTTTTATTTAAAAAGAAAAAAAATACATTGTACAAAACAAAAAAGGAGTTGTGGAGATGAAGCTTTCGTAAATATGGTGGGATACAATGAAAAGCAGATTAAATTCTGCAGATTGATTTTACTCATTGCTTTGATCAAATCTAAAAAAGTTAATTTTGCTCCCTTTATCTGATTAATTGGAATCACCAGCTAGTCAAGGGAGGAGGTTGTTCTGCTGTACTTTGAGTTGATGCAG
Organism: Urocynchramus pylzowi; assembly: GCA_013397555.1. Taxonomy (NCBI): domain Eukaryota; kingdom Metazoa; phylum Chordata; class Aves; order Passeriformes; family Fringillidae; genus Urocynchramus; species Urocynchramus pylzowi. Next base: position 1,228,224 of record VZRH01005337.1, on the reverse strand, counting down.
CGCTCCTCTCAAATCCTGTGTGTAGTTTTGGGCTCTGCAGTAGAAGAAAGATATAGACCTTTAGAGAGTGTTCAAAGGAGGGCTTCAAAGATGGTGAAGAGCCTAGAGGACAAGCCACACGAGGAGTGGCTGAGGTCCTTTGGTCTAGTCAGCCTGGAGGAGACTGAGGGGAGACCCCACTGCAGTTACAGCTTCCTTATGAGGGGAAGAGAAGGGGCAGACACTGATCTCTTCTCTGTGGTGACCAGTGACAGGACTGAGGGAATGGCCTGGAGTTGTGTCAGGGGAGGTTTAGGTTGGTTATTAGATAAAGGTTCTTCCCCCAGAGGGTGGTTGGGCACTGGAACAGAGTCCCCAGGGCAGTGGCCACAGCACCAGCCTGACAGAGCTCAAGGAGCATTTGGATAATGCTCTCAGGCACATGGTGTGATTCCTGGGGTGGTCCTATGTGAGACCACAAGCTGTGTCCTTGTGGGTCACTTTCAACTCTATGATTCTAAATCTCTCGCCAGCTTTTTATGAAACGTTATTCCACTGAGCTGAGATTTTTTCCTCAATAAAATTACTATTTATTTAAGATTCTTGTTCTGAGCAAGACTGTGTTCTCACTGCATTAGACAAGCACAGAAGTAGGTACTTCCATGTTCAAAAAATGACAAACATAATCCAGCATTTAAAATGTGAATTCTGCCCATTTTTATATGCTGCTTTTCAAACAGCAGCATTACAATGACAACCAGTCACATTTTCATGGCATCATAAGGTTGGAAAAAATGCCTAAGAGTCCAACTATTAACATAGAACCACTGCAATTATTTTTCTCAATTGTTGGGTCTTCAAATCTGTGTAATTTGATAAAAATATGGGGCTTGGTCCACAAGACAAATTACACCCTAAGTAATTACAAGTTTTTATTAGTCACAAATTTGCCAAACAGATCAGATTCAGAATCAAAAGAATCAAAAATAAATATTTGATTGGGATAATTGATAATATATAATAAGGAAACAATGCAATTTTGACTGTTCAGTGAATGTTGCTGATGTTTTGTAGGTGCTTGAGCTTCCCTGTATTTATTTCTATAGCAAATCCCTTGCTGTGGTATCTTAAGTCCTAATAAAGCACCTATTAGCTTCTTCTAGGTCCCAGTTAAGTTACTTCTTTTAGTAAGAACAGTAAGTTTAGTCTACTTCAAGAGACAGTAAAAGAAAGTATTTAAAATCACTCAAGGAGAAAAGGTAAACCATTCAAATACTGCTTTTTAAATAAAATCTAGAGAAATTTTGGTTTCACAATCTTCAGAGGCTTCTGTACCCAGAATTATTTGATATCACAAACTCTTCTGAATAGAAGAATCAAAACACTGGGAAAATGACAGCATGTGAAGTACAATACATGAAAATTTTGTGGAGCGCTTATATTCATTCTCTACTTATTTATGGGCACAAAGGAAAAGTGAAGATGGAGCTTCAGACATCAAAATCAAGTGCAGTCTATTCTGGGAACCATTTATAGTGTAAGTAAAAGTATAATTAAATAATGACTTCATTTCAGCAGGATCCCATGATAAGAATCAATAGTCAGGCCACTGATCTTGCATTAATTTGGCCTTATACTGTCACTAAATCTTGTCACAGCCACACTTCCATGACACTCTGAATTAACCTAGACTATAACCTTCCCCTTTGAAATAGAAGCTTTTTTTTTACCTTCCTCTTTTCAAAGGCTTCAATGGCTGCTTTCTGGGATTAATGCTATTCAACAGATCACATATACAAGACATGATATTCCATTTTAAAAGGCGTAGCAGATGTAACAAGCCTTGCCTGAAAGTATCTTCCACATAAAATCATTAAATGAAACCCTTACGTGTTTAACTTATCTGAGCCTTTGCTGGAAAACAATTTCTTTTTACTTTAAGCCTTGCATATTCCTTGGAAGTAAATAGTGCATTTTGATTTCAGTCATAAATCCAAAAAAGTACTGTTAAGAAAAATACATACAGAGACACAGAGAAAATAAACTAAACATGACTAACATGCTGCAATATTGCTTTTAAACTTTTGGCCCTGCTGGTGATGTGTATTTTTTTTTCATGTGTAAAGAACCTTCTGATCTTCTCCAAGTCAACGATCAGCACCTGCAATATATTTTCCTTTTGCTTAGATTGTATTTGCTGCCTGAGACTTTCTGCTCTTGCAAATACAAAAGGCTTCCCACTCCTTACAACTCATTTCAAAAAAATGAAATGCTTCAGAAAATTTTGTGGATACTATTTTATAGCTTTAAAACCATATGAATGTGAACATAAAGCAGCTCCCTGTCCAAATTATACAGTAGGATTTATGGAGAGACATCGTTTTCACTTCAGGGTTTGTTAGGAAATGTGAAGCTGCAATGAATCCTTACCATTCTGGAAATACAAAATGTGGTCTTTCAATCTTGTCTAAAGATTTCATATTATGTAATTTCTTCTCTGGCGATACTTCATTAAATCATACAGAAAACTCATTGTCTGCCCTCTCTGAAAAAGTCAATACAATAACTGGATCTTTTCATAAAAAGAATCAGTTTCAGATTCTTTGCTTTCCCGCAGGATTAAAAGCACTCTGGCTTTTGAAGCTCAGTGTGCCCTCGCTGCCTTGTTCCGACATCCAAGGAGGGTCTTATCCTGCACATTACAGCTCACCTTTAGCCTGGTCCCAGAACTGTTCTCTCTAAGATACTGGATTGTTTTCTGTCATTGACTAAGCAATGGCTTAGCCACTACCAAAAAGGTGCCTTAGTGTTCAGACTCAGCATTGTCCCTGAAGCTCAGCATTCAGACTCTGAAGGCAGTACCAACAGAACAGAGACAAAGACAAACTGGAGACCTTTGTATTTAATTGCTCTCTTCCCATCTCTATGTGTTGTGAAACATGGAAGTGCAAAAACTGTTGATGTAATTTTTCACATCATAATATCCATATCAAGGAACTCATGAGGTTTTTTTCAAAGGCTTGGTTTGGATGGGACCTTTGGACGGGATCATCTATTTCCAAACTCCCTGCCATGGGCAGGACACCTTCCACTACACTGGGTTGTTTAAAGCCCCATCCAGGCTTGCCTTGAACAACATCACTTTCAGGGATGTGGCACCCAGCAGTTCTCTGGCAAGCTCTCTGTTCCAGTGACTCACCATCCCCACAGTTCTTCCTTAGGTGTAATCTAAACCTACCCTTTTTCAGTTTAAAGCCAATTCCCTTGTGCTATAACAGACCCTTGGAAATAGGCCCTTTCCAGCTTTTTTGTGAGTCCCTTTTCAGTACTGGAAGGCTGCCCTAAGTTCTTCTGGACCCTTCTCTCCTCTAGAGTGAGCAACCTCAACTCTCTCAGCCTGTTCACATATGGGAGGTGCTCCTGTGATCATCTACCTGGCCCGCCTCTAGACTTGCTTGAGCAGGACCACATCCTTCCTGTGTTAGGACCCTCAAAGCTGGACACAGTACTCCAGGTGGGGTCTCACAGGAGCAGATTAGAGGGTGAAAATTTCCTCCCTTAATCTGCTGATCTCTTGTCTGTGGTGAGAAGTGTCAGGACCTCAGGAAATGGTATTAAAATCTGTTAGGGGGGGTTTAGGTTGGATATTAGGATAAGGTTTTTCATTCAATTCCTTTGATGCAGCCCAGAGTGGTGTTTGGCTTTCTGAGCTGTGAACACACATGGCTGGCTCATGCTGATCTTCTTATCCACAAACACTCCGTGTTCTTCTCAGCAGGGCTGTTCTTGATCCATTCTTTACCCAGCCTGTATTTGTGCTTGGGATTGCCCCTACCCAGTTGCAGGACTTTTAACTTGGCCATATTGAACTTCATGAAGTTCACAAGTTCTCAAGCCAGTCAAGGTCCCTCTGAATAGCATTCTTTCCCTCCAGCACACTGACACCACACCACTCAGTCTACCCACCACTTAATACAACCTTCTAATTAGTAGTACTGTATTGCTTGTTAATTATATGTTTTGCTTTCCTGGATTCAAGATCACTCAGATATGAGAGGAAGCAACAGCTCAACCAGAGACAAAATACACAACATTCTTCTTTTTATAGAAAATCAGTGACAGACAAATCTGCACTTATTTCTGTCTTAATCTTCATTCATATGGATTAATGCTTGGGGTTTTATGACCAAAGAAAAGGTTTATCCTTGTTACTTAACTGGACAATGGTTCTATAATATTCAGTTTTAGAGGTTCAATAAAAGCATAATGGTGAGTAGTAAAGCTTAATCTACTCTACAGTATTATCTAACATCCATATAAAAACATAAGAAAGCTTTAGGGAGAGTTTGATTTGACAAGTCAGCTTTACAATGTGCTTTGTCCATTTTCTCATTGCCAGACATCCAGAAAAGGATGGGTTTTCTCAGTATTTAGCTGACATTCCATTCTTGTAATAGACCAGACAGGACAACTAAATAAAGCAAAACCAGCTGATATTGCCATAATGTTGATAAAGTAGAAGGCAATCTAGCAGCATTTTCATATTCTCAGCAGTCAGGGTCCTGTAGCACCAGGTAGAACCAAGCAAGAACAAAACGGATTTATTGCCACTAAAGAGGTGCCGCAAGAGTATTCCAGAAGGTACATTCAATCCCATTTTCTGTTTTGTTTTGACATTATTGTATGGTAGAGAAGATACAGACCTGTACACAGACCTGTGCTAAGACTTAAAAAAAAAAAATTCCACGTTCCACAGTGGCAAACTAACTACCTTTTTTTTTGCAAGCTAATGAGACAAAGCTAATATCTGCTTGTCCTTCATCCCATAATACACTTATTATAAAACCATTATTCAAATTACAGTCACATCTTATTAGACAACAGATGGTCTTATCTAAATTGGTTGGTTAATTCAGGTTCATGATTTTGTATTAATAAAGTCACAACAATGAATCAAACCCTCCTAGAACTCTTCTTGAACTCAGCCATGTGTGGCAGCTGGTGGCTGCTATTCAGCAAGAAGCAACAAACTTGTGGAAAGGCCACTTGTACCAAAGTTTCTTAGGAATCCTCATTACTGCGCCCTTTAAATGCATTTCTTCTACCACTGATAGGTGCCAGAGTTTATTTCCCCATTGTTATGTATACAATAACTCCATGAGAAGCAGAAAAAGGTAACTATAATAGGAAAACCTGTGAAACTGGCATGATGTTTGAATTTTGTTTTATGGAGAAGATTTATGCTCACAATAAATATTTCATGTCAAACAAGCTTTTCTGAATATATAAGAATTCTTCTGCTATAAACTTTCAGTTAACAAAATATTTTTAAAAAGATGAACAACAGACACCTCACTACAATAACTTTCTGATTGTCATACGTGGAAGTTAAAAGTTTTTGCAACATGCTTTTATTTTTAATTTGAGTATTTATGTGAAATTGAGCACAACAACTTATGCCTCATGAACTCTGTTTTAAAATTCATATTCTTACTTCCATTCTCCTTATTCTGCAGATACAGAACTGAACTACTCACTGAAGACAATATGGTGTAAATCTGCACTTTTTCAGGAAACACTAAGGAAGGTCCTAATTTCCAGTGTCTCATAATCTCTCCTTCCTGCAATGCCTTTTTGCTTGTGGTCTGAAGATCAGGTTCTGAAATAGTTGTACCTCTGGGGTTCTTTATGAGAGCTAGAGCCCTCCCACAAGCTGACATGCAGTTTCCAGTGCCTGGAAGCTATTTAGGGAGAGGTTTCCCTCTGAAGCAAATACAGTAGCTGTATAAGTAGGCTAACCCATCACAACAGCAGATTTTAAAAAGCTGCATACTTATGACAGAAAACCTAAGGCAAATGCTGGACAGACACTGAAATGCCCCAAATGAACAGCTGGCTCACTTTGTATGAAGCAGCCAGTGTCTGGTTTATGGCATGAATTTGATGGCCATGCTCACATAAGATCAGCAATAAGCCTGGACTTTTCATACCTTAAGCAAAAAAAAAAAAAAAAAAAAAAAAAAAAAAAAAAAAAAAAAAAAAATGTGGTATTATCAGCAGTTTGCTCTGGACTACTGTTTTGAGGGAGCCCTTTCCCTAGGATTAACATGACCTGCTGCTGAAAGTTTGAGGTTGAACATACATAGAAGTTAAGGTCAAGANAAAGCCGGCTCTTTTAAACCTAAAAAAAAAAAAAAAAAAAAAAAAAAAAAAAAAAAAAAAAAAAAAAATCTCACTGTGGAATTATCAGCAGTTTGCTCTGGACTACTGTTTTGAGGGAGCCCTTTCCCTAGGATTAACATGACCTGCTGCTGAAAGTTTGAGGTTGAACATACATAGAAGTTAAGGTCAAGAGTAGTGATGCGACAGTCTTCATTGGGTCAGGGTAATAAAAAAAGGTGTGATTGAAATCACATCTTCAACATCCAGTAATACTTCTTGATTTAGAGATAAGCAACCTGGAAGCAAATGCAAAAATATTTGAGAAATGCTAAGAGAAGAATTAGAAAAATGCCTAACAGTTGGTCCACCTGGAACTTCAGAGGATTAGAAGTACTAGAATCCCAAGTGATAATATCTTCAAGCCATTAAACATAACAGTTATGCTATACACACATACCAAAAATTGCATCTCATAAGCATCCTGTGCAGAACAGAAACAGCTGTAATGGAAGGGGATGCAGGTTTTGAAAGAGAACTGCAATTCTGCTGGCAGCACTTGCATGCTGCAGGTGTGACAGGAAGTCCTCACACTCACAGAAGATGTAAACCACCAGAAGCAGCAAAGAGGTTCTAAGAATGAAATTCTGACCCATGTGAATTTGAGTGGAAGACATCACCTGGCCTCAAGGACCAGACTGCCAGGTCCATTTGGAAATTCACTTAAGTGGTTAAAAAAGAGCTTTGCAGTTAAATAGTTGAAACAGAAGTCCCCCTTGAGGCAAATAGGAATAGATTCTGAGTACTGAAAGCAGCAGTGCTGTTATTTCTAAAACTCAGGAAGATGCACATTCTAACCACCTATACCACCCCCACAAC
>VZRH01005337.1:1097670-1221101 GCA_013397555.1 Urocynchramus pylzowi | reverse complement strand
TTTTTTTTTTTTTTTTTTGGTGCAGATTACTGGTTTTCATTGACATAATGATTCATTTGCATTAGATTTCAGAAGCAAAAATGTCATGTGCATGAAAGAAAAAGGAATTTTGAGCCCACATAGTACAATTTTTCATTTACGTTAGACAATGCATATGACACCTAATAAAGAAGATAAAAAGGCACATCTCTTTGTTGAAGTGAAATACACTTACATTTCAAAGAGAAGAAAAAGGATTTGCAAATTTTGCACTTTGTCTGGAGGGTGCTACTGTATATATTTAGTTCATCTCATTTTACAGGCCCAATTTTTTTTAGTTCTCTGGAATGGTAACAATTCCCCTCTAGTGTTATTTAATTTAAATTTGATTTTCTTTACACTTGATGCCAAGTTTTGTGCTTTTTTGAGTATCATCTGTAAATGATGAGGACAAGGTGGGTGTTAAGTGGAACAGATGATAAATTACAAGCTATTCATAAAATTGCAACTCGTAATTTATGTGAAAATTGAGATAGGTATGTAGACCAAGGTTTAAAAAACAACCAACAAAATAACTACAAACTTGGAATAGAGTTGAGTCTTCTACCTATTTCAAACTGACCAGGCATCTAACAAATCTACTAAGTAGCATGGAACAGACTGCTTCCTGTTTGTGAAATCTAGGTAGTTAAACTTAGGAATCCAAATTTGTGGTTAAGACCCTCAGTCTTGTATAATAAAACAGGAAACACATGAACAACACCAACATTTTCCAGGAAGCGATTTTTATCCATTGGAAAAGACATTGACTGGTCTATAGAATTCAAAACAGGACTGTCATTTAAAAGTGTGAGGAAATCAAAACAAAGAATGACACATAGAAACCCCCCTAGACAACTGAGAAAATGCTTCACAGAAGTATCACATGAAGTTAGAGAAAGCCTACTTTAGTCTAAATGATTCTCTGCTGCTTTATCCTGTAAGTGTACAGTGTCCAATGCAACAGGCAAATGCAGCTTTAAGAGAATCAACAGCGTGAAAGCTTTTATGCTTTTAGAGTGCAATGAGCTGTAATATGTAACAGGCTACCATAATGCACATGGGTAAAATTGGTTTGAGTGATACAACCATTTATGGTGCCACAAAATTCATAAAAATTCCCTGAAAAAATGAGAGAAATAGAGCAGTAGAAGAAGTGATTGCATATATAGGGGGTAAGTGATCTATGACAGTAGCATGGTTATGTACAAGAAGGTAAAAAGTAGTTTCAGAGAAGTGAAACTCTTCCAGAGTTGTAGGGGTGAGTAGTATGGCTGCAGTGTGTGCAGGCTTATGGAGTTGGCTGTTTTGGTCTAGAACCTCTTTCTTCTCTTTTTGTTCAAATTAGAGAAACCCCCCCCTCTCACCCACCCAAGTCCCAAGTTTAGTCAAAGAGCTAAAACAAGTGTATGAAAACAGTTTTCCCAAGCACAATGAAATTAAACCCACATGACAAAATTATTGCAAATAGCTTTCTTCATATTTTGAATCCATCCTCTGATCCCACAATATCTCCTACTAAGCTTCTCATATCTGTTTACCTTGTATCTTTGCTTTTGTTACATGATTTTCCTCCCCTTTTTAGAATTTTCTCATTCCTGCCAATACCTCATACAAATAAGCCACCTAATCAACTTTCTTAACTTCAAAGAATTCATTTTTTAACATGTATTTCTCTTATATTAATGCAGTTTTCATAAACTGTAATTTAAATTTCAAATCAATACTGGAAGTATCTGTGACAACTTACTCAACATACATAATGACATGATGCTATTATTAGTTTGAGGACAAAAGCAGAATGGTTGACTGATCCATAACTTAATTTTTTTCCCTGTGTCTTTACAAGGCTATTGGATAAAAAGCAATTAATCTTCAAATAAAAGCTTATAACTTCATACATGTCACATGATAATAAAAAACAATATTGAAACATAAAATGAAAATCCTCTGCCATAATTTCTTATTCTTGTCCTCTACCCTGAAGTTCTATGATTTTATTATTCTTCCTCTAAAAGTAAAAAAAAATTAGAATAAAAGATGAAGTAATTAAATGAAATTAGGAACATTATAATAATTAAAAATAAGGTAACAATGTGAAAATAATATGGAATGGACTCTCTCCCTTTTTTATGAGTTACAAAAGACTGGTATGTCTTAGTTGATACTCCTCCTTAACAAAAGAGGAGTATCAGCTTGACAAAATTCTCCAAACATTGACCATTTTAAAGACTAATCCAGTGATCAACTTCTTTTTTTGTCATTCTTGTTTGATTTACAAGAAGCAAACAAAATCTTCCTACAAGCAGCCCTGACACCTTGGGCCTGGGTAAGAAAATAAATAATATCTCATTTTCAGTCTCCAATGGGAAGGCAGACTAATAATAACCATATTATGGTCCTGGTCCTGCAAAGCATTTTCTCCTGCAGGATCCTGGCTGGTGCCCACACCATCTGATGGCTGTTTGGTGGCCAGTGTGAGTCAAGCAGACAGGTTAGTGAGTTCTGTTCCTCACACCACCACCACATTTTGCACTAAGTGGTGTTCTGGCTGGCAAACTAACCTGAAAAGTCCTATTGTGGATGCTGAATCTGTCTGTTATCCATGCCAATCCCCAGAAAAAACCCCCCAGATATAAAAACTTTCAGTGCTGCCTTCATTCTTTGGCTAAACAGAGCATTTACTTCACTGTGATATTAATATTGGCATTATTTGTAACTATGTAGTTCTCTAAATTCTTACAAAAGCTTTGTTAAAATTGCATTGGTTGATCTTAGCCAAAAATGGAAACAAATACAAGGTATATTCTATTCCTGGGAAAGAGTTATGTTGCACTACAAAGAAAAGATAACTGACAGTAAGTAATTCTGAAGGGTTTTGCCTTTCTGTCCAAGAAGACAGACTGATGAGCTCTCCTTCACAATAGGAATGTAAGTCTGAATTGCACTGCATGAAATTACACTTGCCTAAGCTTATTGGAGAAACCACCTGAAAATTACTTACAACTCAATTTGTTGGGATAAAATGGCAAAGAATTCTGGGATGGTGAAATGAATCTTTCCTGCTTTGAAGTTTCTGGATAGTTTTTTTTACAAGAACCATAAAATAGAATAAAATAACCTACAGATCAACCTTCTCTGTAGAGATTTACAGATAGATGTACTACTATTTTCTACTATTTCCAAATTACAAATTATGCAATATATATATACAGGATAATTTATTGAAAATATATTTTTTTCAAGAAAACTTCTAAAGCTAAAGACCAAGAACTCTTGGCCATCTAGCCCATGTCCTTGAGAGTCCAGGGTTTTTTTTCTCAGTCCTGATCTACTTCACAACTCTCCTGCAGGAAGAAGTTAATTCTTCACCATGTTTGGAAGGTTAGTACAAAGCTAGATACGAAGTTTTAGTTACAGTGTGGAGCAAAGTTTCCTTTTCTCAGTTATGTTTCCTACCTAGTTTTTATACCCTTTTGGCATTACTAAATAACTTGTCTTTTTGCTTGAAATTCAGCTCTTTACATTAGACATTTCTGTCTAACATAGCTAGTAAACTCATGTTCATTTAGCTTGTTTTTTTTTCTTTAATAAATATTAGTTTATATAATTTTATTGTTCATGAAATAGCTTTAATTTCAACATTTTTGCCTGGTAATTTGATTTGTTTGTTTGTGTGATTGATCATTTTCCTTATGAACCCTCAGAAAGTGACTTTTTGACTATGTTTTCAATCTCTTTCTATTAGCTCTAATTATTCCTCAGCCTCTCTCCCAGGCTAAGACACCTACACATTTCACTAAGTGTTAACTCTATCTCTGAGATACTTTTGTAATGGAACTGACTTGATTATCATAATAGTGTCTTCTGAAACAAGAACGATTTTACCTGAATTTGCTCCTCCTTTTTCCTGTGCTATTTCAGGAGAACACAATATTATGTTGGTGGTTTTCATGTCCCTTGAACTTTAAACCAACAATAATATATAGTTCCTACTAGCAAAATTTATTGGAAGCCTTGTTTTAGGAGCTCAGACATAAGGAAGTTTCCAGAATGATCTCTATAGTCAAATTCCTCTTTTCCTTCTACAGTGAAAGAGGGGAAACAAATTCCACTGTTTTTTCAAGCAGACATCAACATTGGGGACATTTTTTTTCTCATTGCCATTGTGAGGGTATTTGTGTGCATTTTGTTTGCAGACAAAAGCACCTCACTGAGTTTTACTCACTACCTGTGAAGAAAGAAGTGACAAAATGAATCCCCAATGACTTTGGGTATTTCCAAGACACAGGCTGCTGGACTATGGGCCAGTGGATCATATCACTGTTATGATTAATGCCCTTAGCTTAGGCAAAAAGAATCCAAATTGCTAGTTTCAGGTAAATAATTTCATTTTCACCAAGTTAAGTGATGATGATGAAAATGTGAAATGCCACATCCACCATGGTGTCCATGCCAAGGCTGTAGGGACAAGTCTGGAATATTGGAAAAGGTCTGTTTGATACCCATGAATGTCCAGCTGAGCCACAGGCACCAGCATGTACAGGGAAAAATAACTGAGATCTTTTGATGGCATGTCATGTAAAATAACTAGATAATAACAACCACTACCTTTCCCACATGAAAGAAATCAGTGTTTTCGTGGCAGTCTTTGTTTGCCTCTTATTTAGCCACATTTTATTGAACACTACCTATGGAATAGGAATAGAACACTAGCTATGCAATTAAGATATCTTGTTTTATCCATCAAAGTCTTTGTCCTTTTTACTCAAACTGACACAACTGAAAAAGTTTAAATAAGAATCACAAGAAAAGCTGCTGCTCTCTGCAAAATAAAATATATACATTTGGATAAAAAATGTTTCTTCCCTACAGTGCAAAGCTACTAATGGCAAAGTCAGATAGAACTGCAGAAAGAAAAGGCTTCTTTGCTAAAAAACTCCTAACCAAACCCTAACTGAACCAAGCTAAATAGCAAATACCTAAAACTGAAGGCTAGAAAAGGAAGCTTTATTTTTATCAAATAATAATAAAACTTGTTGCAGCAGCCTGGGCTTTCTTTTTTTGACACTGAAACCAAGACCTTTTGGCTGTGCACACAACGCTTCTGCAGGCTGATTCATCATCACTGCCCCGTATGAATTCTTCCCTGATACAAACATGGCCTTGTGCTCCAAAGCTGCCACCTTCTGAAAGCAAAGCATTCACTGCTTCCTTAAGGAGCATCATGAGCTGTGAAAGTCAAATCAGACCTGAAAAAAAGTGTATATTTTTCATTTCTCTAAACTGGAATGTGTTCTGCCACCTGAAATGTGAGTTGCTGGGATTGCTTGAATCACAGGATGAGGAAACCTGCATGTTGTTTGGCAAAGCAAATGAGACTGGCAGAAATAATAGCAAAGCAGCTAGGCATGACAATATCACCTGCTTTTTGTGCTAATTGTAGTAGAACTGCCAATTAAAACAATGCAAAGTAATGTTTAGATGTTGATACTAATTAGTGGCAGAAGAACTGAACAGTAACCTCTTGTTATAAAGGTCAGTGTTGATATTTTGTTCTCTTCTTCCAAGGGTCAGAAGCTTCTTGACAGAAGTGCAGCATGAAGAATATTACATGCTGTTTTTAAGGAAACAATTTCTCATCCTATTTTTTCTATTTTAACCACAGAAGCAGTGAAAATCACTACTACACTGTATCTGGAAGGTTGAAATATGTTTACTTAGTAACAGAAACTTTGATTCTGTAGGACCTCAACTTTGGTCATGCTTTATGACCTTTAAAATTACTTTTAAGAAATTTTCTTCCTTTTCCTAATCAGGGTTGCCCTTCCAAAACAGAATCAGATTATAAGAAAAATTAAGCAATATTAAACATGGTACACTTAAGGGCAAAATTCTATAAAAAAATTCTACTAATATCTTGTAAGAAAAAAAATCTAATAGTTTCTAATTTGTTTGTTTCCACATAGAACAAAAATTCTATTCTTATTTTGTCTTTAAAAAATCTAACTCACCCTTCAGACCATTCCAAATCAGAATGTAATCAGATTAAATTTTTGTTGATCAAACCAAAGGGATTGTCAGCTGACACAACTTCGACTGCAAGGCTGCCATGGAAAGGAGTAAAAAAAATTGAATTTCTATACTTAATGAAGTTTAAATGACAATGAGGAAAAAGCTGAATAGGCTTCAATCAGAAGCAGTAATCCTAAGAGGGCCACCTGATGGTTACATTTAATATGCTAATGCTATTACAGTGCATGAAATTTTCTATTCTTCCAATAAAGGTCTTGTTAACAGTAATTAAATGTTAAGAAATTTAGCCCCATAAAGAAAAGAGATATAGTGAATTTATTATCACTAGAATCAGTGGAAAACTTTTTTTAATTAGTATTTGAATAGCAAAAGATTGAATTCTCACTGCTCAGGGACAACAAAGCTGATCAGGTCTCTGTTAAATTGCAGGCAATCATACCTTCTTCATTAGAACTGAAAACTTCAATATAAATCACAGGTTTTGCTATGCAACAGATGACAGGAGTTGATGATCTTCCACAGATGGCAGGAGTTCATACAAACCCTCACCCCTTCCTACCCTCAGCAGGTTTTACACCCAAGAGCAGTGAGTGAGCTGTGCTACTAACTTTGGAGATCTGTGCCTCAGCCCCTAGTGGTGACCCTCAGGCAGTCTCTTGACTGGGAGATCACCTGGAATTATGAGCAGTAGGTCCTAAATGCTGAAAAAGCAATTCTTGAGTAGCCAAAAAGGTGACCTGCTGCAGAGAGCATGCTGCTGCGGCAGGTTGGTCTGCATGAGATATAAGGCATGACTGTCCTCAGAGTTATAACCCTGGCTCTTCCTCTCCAACTGTGACAGTTCATGGTTTTCAGTCCTGGAGGTCTGAAAGGACTTTTTCAGGACCCTGGAGGTCCCTGGCATTCTGTCAAAATGACAGGCATCACATTCATGCAAACAGCTCTCCAGTTGTAGAAAGAATATTTTGATAACCTCTTGCAAGTACTTTTTTTTTTTTTTTTTAATAGTAGAAGTAAATTCTTTACCAAGAGCAAGCACTGGAATTACACAGCATGGTTTCCAATAAAGAATAATTGGATTCAGTTCATAAAACTAATTAAGATTGCCACAGCCTCTTTAGGATCCTAATGCTGGTTTTAATACTTGCTCATAGGATTTCAGAAAACATTCATTTGCAAAGACATTTATTTGCATATACAAATGTATATCAGCTAATTTAAACACAGAAAGAAAAATGAGGTCCACTTATTACTTAAACTAGGTAGAAACTTAAAAGCAATTTCATTCAGTTTAATATTTAATGAAGTCCTAAATCAAAAATGATGGGATAGGAATATAACTAGGAATAATAACCCATAAAGTGTGTCAAAGATTGTTATTCCTTAAAGTCTTGGCCCCAGTTCCATAGCATCTACCATTATACAGAAGCACTTGTCAAATATTTGAAATGAAACTCCAAGAAATTATGAAGTGCTAGATAAATACTGCAAATCTTCAAGTTTGCTGTATATCAGCTCAAAAGCTCAAAATTTAAAATTCTGGTGATAGGAGACAATTCATTACATAATGAGTAGTGATACACATTTTCAAATGTAAAAAGGAGAAGGATATACCATGGGAAAACTGCTGAACACTAACTGTATGATATTTCTTTATATATTTAACCCTTCTAACTTTGGCCAGTGATACAGAGTTTCTATTCTGTGCAACTTTTGGTCCATGGTTAAAAATGGGTCTGTTCCTTGATTCCTCAAGCATTTCCAATTTCCAACATGGCAATAAAGTGATTATACTTGGGAATAGAGAAAAATGAACCTAAAGTGGTAAATTTTTGTAACTCAGTAGATAAATTTCATAATTTCACATCTTTTAATCAAACATGAACCAGTGTGAGTGACTGCCATCAAAATAAAATTTCTTCACCTGACTTCCAACTGGTAATGATAATCAAGATCTAATGAAACAAATGCCAGTCAATGCCCTTGACCTACTTCTAAAATTATCTGAACTACTTGGCAACTTTATTTACAAAGAGAGATGAAATACCATTTGTGCAATGATAGGAGAGAAACCCTTCCTCCCCTTCCTTCCCGCCCCATCTTATCTTTCAACATTTAAACCTGGACAAAAAACTATGGGTGCTGTAACTACTGCACAGTTTGCAACCAGAAAAAGGAGATAAAATATTTGCCAAAATTTTACAACATATGTTCCTTCCACTTCTGTAACAATTTCTGTATTCTATTTTCTCATCTGTTTGCCAGACTCCAATATCCTATACCTGCAGTTATGCCACCTCAGGTGGTATCAGTGCCACCTGATACCACCTTTAACCAGGAGCTTGGCTAAATCTTGAGTGAAAGGAGGTGCATTATGTCATATGCTAATGTTTTCAAAGAGAGCAGCTGCAGACCTGTTGAACATACTAAGTTTCCTATAATGTATTTCAATCAATTTTTTTTTATTTCAGGTTGGTAGGTATTTGATGGGAAAGGATTTAGAAACACTAAACCAGCACTTTTAATTTAGCTGACTAGGAGTTATGGAGCAAGGTAGGAAAGCTGTCTAATTTTAGAGTTGGAGTTAAAATATGACCATGTATAACAACAATTAAATTGACCGTGTATAACAATTTAATGATGATTAATAATGAAAAGCCCAGAGACACTGATATGTCTCTTCTTGTTCACCTTCACCAAATATTTTGTAGTACTAGTCCCATCTATGGAAAACTGAAAGGATTTTAATCACCTTCAGTTTTAGCATTTCTATCACTGTAGAACTTGTTTCTGGAACTATATCACAAAAAATGGCTTTCTGTACTATTTCTGCACAGAACTTTACAAGAGTTTCTTCAAGAATCTCTAAGCAGAATATATGGAAACTAAAGATTAATTCATCTAGACTGAGGAAGAAAATCTTGCACATGCTCTACAGCTTCCCATTTTTCTAGGGCATTGGGAATTGCTCATTCTTCATGGAAAACCCAAGGAAAATAATTATTTTCTAATAGCAAGGAGCCCAAAAAAGGTAGGAGTGCAATTTACAGTTCCAGTTTCTGAAAATGGTCTCCATATACAGCCTAACAAACTTTGCAAAGTTAGCTGATGGTGAATCTTGTGCCATTTGACATAACCAGTCTCACTCTGATTGTTGTCATAATGCTGCTGAGGAGGTGGGGGATGGGAAAGCCAGAAAGTTATTTCTTATGTCTCAGCTTTCAAGTCTGGGTGGAAACGTAGACATCATGTACATTTCATACAAAACATGATAATTTAGAGGCTGCTAAACTTGTTTTAAAGGAAATGTTTTCTTCTGGCTCAAGTCTCACATTTGCTGACATGGAGATCTAGCATTCCTGTTTGCCTCTAAGTCCAGTATTTTGACTGTGCTCGCGTTCCAATACTAACAGAACATTCTTTTAAGTGAAGATGAATGGAGCTAGAAGAGAAGGAGAACTGAAATTTTCCTTTTTAAGTGAACCCAGACTGCCATATATCTTGGAAGAATACTGACTTCATTCTGTCTTGTGCCTCTGATCTTAGACCAAACTGACCCACACCACAGGAAATACCTGCTATATAGATGATTCACTTACTAACAGCAAAAAAATAAAACCTTTTTTTCCCTTCATAATTTGTTTCACAATCTCCAAGCCAATTAATGAGACAGCAATTCCTCTCCCCTTTACATTTTAAATATTATATAACAACCTTCTGACCCACGTCCTACCCACAAACAAATTGACCTGTGATAATAACCCACTGGCTACTCAGAAATACTGTCAGTCTCCACAAACTGTGATACTTACAGCACCACTATGTAATATAAAAATTCAAGCCACATTTCCTTTCACATTTTTTTTCTCCCCAAAAGCAAGGGAAATAGGAAATGCAAAAGAAAACTTCAGTCAGAATGATCAACATTTTGATGTCCTTAGAAAACCCAACTGATGTTTGAAAATAAATTTGAAAAAAACCCTGAAGCTGCTGTAGTCAATAACTCAAAATTTGTACAGGAGTTCTTCAGACATCTGAGAGATTTCTTAAACAGGTTTCATTAAAAATACATGAGTAGTTTAAAATAAATGCCAAGAAATTTGAAAAATCCTCAAATTTGGAAGTTAGACTAATGCAAATAGTGTGTGCTCAGAGAAATAACTACCTTTCACATTTGAAGCAAAATGTGATTTCTCACAGATTATCTACATAGCATAATGTTCATGAAAATTTTCATTATTTGAACAGCTAATAAAACTTCTGTTCAGTTAAATCACTCATTCAGACCAAGCTTTATCTGTGGTAAGTAAAATTTAAGTTTAATGTTCAGTTTTTCTTGAAAGGCGGTCCTACAGACGGCAAATACTGAGAAACCACAAGGTTTCACCTACAGCTGAGCAATTCCTGTAGCTAACAACAAAATATGCTGAAGTTTTTATATTTTAAAATTTCAATTCATATGGGTAAGAAATTGTTGATTTTCCATATAACAGTCATCAAGCTAAGATTGTGTGGAATTTCCAATGCTGGAGAGTTTCTGCCTTATCATCACATCTGGTTTTATTTTTAAATTATAACCTTAAGATTTATATCATCTTTTCCCCTTGGTTTTCATGTATATGGATTCATTTAGTTACACACCCATAAAAGTGCTCTCAACCTATTGTTCTGTACATTGGTTTGGAAAGAAAAATCAAGAAAAAATTTTTCTTTGATGCATTCTTTGACTCTTAATATCACAAATATCTGTTGGTGACATCCCTATCACTGCTTCAGTCAAATGACTTCCTGTTGAGGTTAGCCAACCCTTGGCACTGTAAACATATTTCTGGATTTAAAGACCCTCAAAAGCACTATTTTTTATACTTCTATTGCTCATGTATAGTATCTGAAATTTGGAAGAGATTAGAAAAATATCTGTGGCTATCTTTGGGAAAATCTGTTTGGATTTGACTGAGCTGCAAACAGGGCAATGCTGTAATTTATACTACTCAGCAGTGGACTTGCTGAACTACTGGGGTAGACATTGTGAACATTCTGTCTGAACAAAACATGTTTCAGTCTCATTGAGGCTTCTGTTGCCATATATGAATCATGTAACAAATGAACTTTATCACAACAAGAGCCTGGATGTCTGAACCAAAACTCTCTGCTGTACTGTAATAAGGATTGATACGCACCATAATTTTATTGCATACTGAAACCCTGAGAAAATGAAGCAGACATATTTGAAAATTTGGTCACCAATCACATTCTGTTACTTTGGAAAAAATAGGTGGATATATGCTAATCCTACAGATAAGCCTATCTTTCTTTTAAGGAAAAGGGAGAACATAATAAAACCCCCTAATATTACCATTGGATAAGTAATTTGCTGACTTGCTGATGTGCATTGATGCTCAGCTTTGAAAAGCCTACAAGTTTTTTGTTTGTTTGTTTGTTTGTTGGCCTTGTCTTTGGTTTTTTGGGTTTTTTTTTTTTGGGTATTTAAGTGGGTTTGAGACAAAAGCAAAATCAATCAATTTTGACAGTATCAGTTCTGAGCCAGATTCTATTACCCTGGATGCAGGTGGAATACTGCCTTTTTTAGCAAGTGGTGCAATTGATTTTAATGGTATTAGTTGCCAAATAAGAAGCTCTTCAGACTAAATGGGATGTCAGAAGTCACCTTCCATAACTGAAAACAAAAAAATTGATGACTACTAGACACTTCATATATGCTGAATTACAAAATGAAGGTTTTTTAAAAAAAAATAAATGCTCTTCTGTAAAGACAAATACACTTTTTAAAAAGTAGCCTTTTAGTCATTTTATTGCTTTATTTCTTTTGAGCACTTCAATAAACATGGATGAAATGACTTTTCAAAAAGCTACAACAGGGGAAAAAAAAGGAAAAGCCAAACCCTGCAATTCATACTCTTAGGTGAGGGTACACTTAAAATACACTTCTTATGAATCAGCATTAAAAAAAAAAAAAAAAAACTTGGTTTTTGACTGGGGAAGACCCTTTTTTTTTTTTTTTTATTCCTTAAAGAGATGTTTCTTGCAGAGGAATTGCTGTCAATGGTGTTATTACCAAAAATAACATCTCTGTAAACTGGCATCAGAGTGTGAAACAATTAGCACTGTGAGATGCTGTGGAAGTTTAAAACCAAATGTGGCAATAACCATCTGGGTAGACAACATATTCTTTTTACCTGCGGGTCCTTGAACATGGCAATAAACATATGGCAGAGTGCTGGGCTTGTTCAGTGCTTTTCTAATAAAAATCCAGGTGACAGAAATATGCCATGATAGGTGTCATAGAAACTAGTATAACGACCCTTCACATCTGGATGCCTCACTTCTAATTAGGAATGAATAAGACATAACAAGGTCAGGTGACACAGTCTAACATAGCATATTACTTGTATTTGTATGAAGCATTTTGATGAAAAACTTCCAAAGCATTTTTGACTATTATCTTACCTAACTTTGTGTGACAGCAGACTGTGTCCCCTTTAAAGAGGTTCCAGATGTGAAAGGTCAGAAGTTTTATCCTGGAGCATGCAGCTTATTCTTTTTCTAGATCTTTGTTGCCTTTATATTAATGTCAAATGAAATCCAAATTTGTTCCCTCCACTTTACAAACCTTTTGAAATGCTGCTTTCAAAATATGACACTTGTTGAAGCTGTTTACACCTCTCCAACAGCATGAGCACGTTTCACCAGCCATAACACCAGATGGCCACATCCTGGCTCTTTATTCTGAGCCTATTTGTTCAGTCAGTCTCACTCACTGAAACAATATTTTATCATCATCAACTTCCTCAGTCTACTTCCTTAGTTTATAACCTCCCCAAAAATTTACAAGGAAAAAAGGGCATTTCTAGACCTTTGCAAACCACCTGAATGGTCTGGCCCCCAAGAAGAGAAGAAAGTTTTGCAACACCACACCCTTCAATCAAGGAGGTTATCTGTACCTGCTGGACCAAGCTCAAGCATGGTAAGGGAAACAGCAGCTTCTTTGCAAAACTTGACACCCAGGAGGCCAGCCCTAGCTGTAGGGAGTGGGTTTGGGCTGCCTGATGCAGCTTCTAGTAGTCACTGCACAGTGATGCTTGTGCAGTGGGAGGGGAAAAGAGGAAAGTCTGTGACAGGTCCTGACTCTGGGCACCAGCAGGTGATTGCCAGTGGTTCCTGGTTTCACATCATGCACCTTTCCTGGGGGTTTCGGGGACACATTGGAGTTTGTTCTCTTTAGGGAACATAGATGCTACCAGGCAAGTGGTGCATGAGCTGTTTCCTCTGATTTGGTGGCACCTGCAGCTGTCTGGATTTTATGGATCTCTTGCACTGGGAAGTCTCTGAGCAGTCTTTAGTCACTTTTTGCTGTGAGATGTCAATTAAAAAAATAGACAGAAAGAAAAGGAAAAAAAAAGAAGATGGAAATGGTTCTTTCAGAAATGCACCAGTTTGCCTTAAAGGTCACTCAAACAAGGTCATTATTGACTGAAAATGATCTTGCTTTTTCCAGGCATATGTAGATTTAAACAAATAAGAATATTGGCATGCTCAACTCATTCTGACTGATCTCTCATTCTGACTAATTTCTCACATGCTTTTATTACCGTTTAAGATCAAACACAAGTCACCTTAATACACAGCTGAAAAGTAAATACATTTTGGCAGTGAAAGAAATAACAGAAGAGGAGAAAGATGATGTGATACATTGAAACCCACAGCAAGTTCAGGATAGCATGCAAAGGTTCATGGCTTCAGTGAAATCATTCTGGTGAGATAGATCAGGAATTTTTCAGGCCCTCCTGGCTACCAGGGCACTGCTGACTCATATTGAACTTGCCATTGACCATGGGGACTCTTCAGCTAGAAGATAAACTCTGGAACTGGGAGCATAATGCTGTCAGCTCAGCTAAATAACCTTTTGTTATAAGTGTACCAGACAGCTTCAGGTGACACCAAACCAGAAGAAACAGATCATGCAGCCCTCCCAGGGTAGCACTTACATTCCCACTTGAGGACAAACACCAAAGAAAATGTAATATATTATGGAGCTCTCTGCATCATATTTACACACACCTACAATGTAAGAAGTGTAGAACTGGGATTCCTCTCTTTTTAGATATTCAGTTTTATGAGTGAGCTTATCACAGAAATATTGAGCCACTAAGGCAGCTGTTTTTAAAGAAATCATGTTGGTTTTTTTTTGGTTTTTTTTAAGTCTTCCAATATAAAGTTACGGCTTTGGAAAAAATACGGACTGATGCATCCTTGTTTCCTTTACATCCCTCACTGTCACACTTTTGGCTACTTATTTTTACTTAATTCCTTTAATTTTTTTACTGAGTAATAGCTTAAATTTGTTTCACTGTTTTACAGGACCAGGGGATATAATCATGAGGACAGTGAAGTGTCTGGCATATCGCATGCACTGCAAAAACAATAACTGCAATAAATAGCATTCTGTGTTAAAATCTTATTTCAAGATCTCAGTCAGTGCAAAACTGCATTTTGTATATTTACTTTTAACACATTTCCACCTGCATTTCTTCTAAATTTTCAGATTTGAGATGCAACAATGCTGCTGACATGGTTATCGTGCAAATGAGTCTGCAAATCTCGAAAGATTTGCCTGCCCTGACTACATAAATACAGATTAGTAAAGAACTAGAAAAAGGCAGATAAGTTCACTGCCCCTGGCATTGGTAAATATGTCCCTTTGGTACGTCCATTAAGGGAAATGTTATCTTTCAAAGCAAACTTGTGTTATAGGCACACAGCAAAAGATGGAAATGCTACAGGTCAGACTTGAGGCTCCGTCTGTGGTGAGGCCCAAAGGTCAATCAGGAGCCAGTGGAAGTTCTCCCCCCTATGCCACCAATGCTTTGACCTATTTCACTTTGTTCTGAGCAATGATAGTTACTTCAAGGATTAACCAACAAGGGGAGACTTCTAATTTCACACAGTCAGCACCCCGAGGAGAAGAGGTCATGATCCAGTCACTTTCCTCCTCCCAGCTCTACCATGTAGGGAAAAAGCATCCTCAGCTGGTCTCAGACCATCACTTCTATTATGAAGATTTTCCTTCTGACGTAAATGAAATTCAGACCAAGCATGATGTTTGCCTTAACTCTTTATTTTTCTATTATCTTCTGCCATATTTGCATTGCCTTGCAATTAAATGACCACAATCATGAAGAAGATACATGATGAAATTAAAAAAAAAGTAATTCAAAAGCTATAAATATAAGTATGGTCAACAACTGTTCTTTCTTGATGAAGAGAATAATGAAAAGGAAAAAGAAAATCGATAAATGAAGCCTTATGATTTCCTGCAGATTTTAAAAGAATGATGTCCAAAATATTTATTTTTTTGTAGATGAAAAAATCATAGACTTTTCTCTGTGCTTTATGAGACCAGCAGGTTCTGTGAGTCACAGTGAGTCACATAAATCTTTGTTTCTAATAATGGTTAAAGCTTTCAAAATGCCACAAAATTGTAGTTCCAGTCCTTGAGCTCCTGCAAGGCTCCACCCTCACTACAATTGTTATGAAATTGCTATCAATGGCCTGTCTGTGATGTTCCTGTTTATGTGAACCAAGAGGGTGATGCATAAGTAATAAAAAAGGGAGAAAATGTTTGAAAATATCCAATGAAAAATTATACAAAACCATTCCGAAAATTCTAAATTAAAGTAATTTAGGAATTTAAAACCCATTCAATTTTAAGAAATAAAGCTTCAAGTCACTGGAACACTTTTGGAAATTTTATTCAATGCCCACATGCACCAGGCTATTGCTGGATTTTCCACAGAGCTAGTAGTGAAACACAGCACAAAAAGCATGAAACTCCAGTGTCTGCCCTTCCTTTGGCTTTTGGAAGTTCTTGGAGACAGGGATAATAATGCTACACACAGTGACACCTGTGAATGTAGTAAAACTCTAATCTGACTTAAATTCAAGACTCATTTTAACCCAAACCTGTTTTTATGTATTTTTAAAAACATAATAATATTTAATTTCAAACATTTTTATCAGTATGTCTGATATGATTCAAATTCCATTTTCCAATTAATACCATAAAAAGAGGGAAGGATATGTAAAGAGTTAAGACCCTTATTTTGGGTCACAATAAATATTTCACATTAATTTTTCCTAATTTAATCCTTTCTTTCCCCCCTGAATTTTGTTAGTATGCTGCCCTTAAATGACTGTCATGACATGACCTAGTCATGATCAGATTTACTTCAGTTGATCAGAAGATGTTGTAAAGAAAATGGTATGCTGAAATGATATTTAGAGATGCCAGACCACTGTAAAGGATATTTTTGACATTACTCCCTGTGCTGTAGAAAGGCAAGTACCAGATCTGTTTTCAAACTCCATTTGCATTTTATGTACAAAACCATTATTTTACATAGTAATAAATTGTCAGCTGTGAGGACTAGCTTTTTATTTGTTTACAGAAATTATACTGCATATTAAACAAGTTCATACTCATTTTTACTCCTAATGTAGATCATCAATTTCTCTACATACCTATATTTTTTTTCAGATTCCCTTCTTACATCATCTGAGTGCAGAACACTGACATTAAAATCCACTAGCTGCTCCATAGCATACTTTTTGCCTCAGTCAGATTTGTCAACATCACTTTTTGTTTTCTCTAAAAGTTTGCATTCAGTTTTCACTGCTGCAAAAAGGTGTATCAGTCAAAATACCTTGAAGAACAAGCTACTGCTATGGTTGTGAAATAGAAATGGCTATTCAGCCCTTAACCTGTCTGTAGAATGTGACAACAAATGTACCTGCCAGTGTAACTTCTGATCTTGATGTTTATGCACTGAGTCCTGGACAGCAGCAGAATAGTTGTAGCTTACCAGAGTGGATTCATAGAAATCTTTACTGATTTTACTAGATTAAAAAAAAAAAATTGTAAATGCAGTCTTTTCAAAAGTACATTGCATTGGGCAAAGAATCCAAGTAACACTTCAGGCTGGTGTTTGGATTATTTTACCCACCACCCTGAAATCTTAATACAACATGGGTGGAGAAAAAATAGAAAGAAAAGCCCTGTTCTCTTTCCAATATATGGATCCCACTTCATACTTTGGAATGCCTTATTGATTAATTAATAGTACTTTATGTGGGGGGTTTTGGTTGATCTATATACTTTCAGTCATTTAAAGATGCAGTTGTGAATTTGCACATTCACACAGAGCATTGATGACTCTTGATTTCACCCTGAAAAAGACCTGGAGAACACAGCAGTTGTACAACACAGCACAGAGTAGCTGAACCTGTAAGACATTGAAGAGCAGTTTCAGAGCCTGAAAGGCTAAGGTTCAAATCCCACATGACCATCACTTTATGAAGGAAGTGTGTTTTTGCCTCTGCCTAATGACATTTTTATCTTCCTTATAAAATAGAACAGCTATAAAGCTAAGAAGCAGTGAATGTATTGCACATCTCTTATTCAGGCAGTAGACAGTGAAATTTTGCTGCCTCTGAGTTCCGATTCAGACACAGCAGGAATCTACATTATTCTTCAAAGTTACAGTTATTCTTCAAAGAAGCTATCCATCCTTTTGGTTTCTCTGCCTTACCTTGTGTAAAGATTTTCAGCAAAATCTTTGTTAAAATCAGTTCCGTTAGGGAAAAAGAGGAAAAAGTTTCACAAAAAAATTCTCATCATGGAGACAAAAAAATACCTTTACATAGAAATGTTTGTGAAGTGAGCAAAAAAGCTTCTTTCACAAAGCCTGTTTACTGTATTTCATTAGATGCCATAACCAGACTGCATTCCTAAAGATCTCTCTTTGGCATTTTTCAAGTGTGGAACTCTACCACTACATGTGTTGGATATACTTGGTCTTGCTGTTCCCAGTTTTACTTTTGTTAACAGCACAACATAGGAAAATTATCTCCTAAAGCTTAGTTTCCTTCACATTCCAATGTCAGATTTGAAGACAAAATTTGAAGATCTATGCTTATGATTTATTTGTTATATTTCTTTACTTAAGGATCATGAAACACTTGGTAATACTTATTTGCAAAAAATACTAGAGAGAGTAGCATACAGCAAAAATAAAAAAAAAAAAAAAAGAAAAAAAGAAAAAAAAATGCAAGGCATAGAGAAGGATGAAAAATTGATAATGTGCCATCTAAAATGATCAAGTTGTCAAGGATGACACTGATATAAATTCCCTTGTTATTGCAGATGAACCAGTATAATACCAGGGGACTGAACATGAGCCAGATTTGATTTGTCAACTTGTTGCTATTATTTTGACAACATTTCAGCAAAATTGTCACATCTGTCGAAATTCTGTTAGAAAATTAGATGTAGCAAAGAACACCAAGCAGCCTTATTTTCTCCTACTGGGTGTGCTGGGATTTTCCTTCCGTGAGTCATCAGCCGGCAGCAACAATGAAGTGTCACAACAATCAAAACGATACCATCTGGTTAAGGGAGGTGATCCAAGAGCAAACATGCATCTTCCTTAACATAAAATCCATCAGCATAAAAAAATATAAACACATACAAAAGTGTGTGGCTTTGTATCTATCTATCTATCTATCTATCTATCTATCTATCTCAGCAATTCTTGTAATGCTATCAAAACACCAAAATGGAAGCAACTACAAAATTTCCTATAAGGATTTCTATTATCAGCTAAAGCCACAGATGATATTACTTGAACTTTGTATCATGAGAGCTCATGACATTTGGAAATATGGGATACGGTTTTCATCACATGGAGCCTGTCACACCTGGTGCTTGCAGAAATTAGGCTTTAATAATTAGAATGCTTCCATTTTGTTCAAAGTATTTTTAACAAATACAGGCACAATGCACAGCTCTGCCTTGCCAAGAAGTCCTCCAGAGAGCTAACAGACTACAGGATGATTAGTGCAATAGTACTTATCTAGATGGTCTTTATATTTTTTCACCTTTTCCCTTACTGTGTATGTGGAACTTCTTGTAGCATTTGAAAGTAAATTGTTAGAGAAAATCTAGTTCTCCTTGCCAATCCTGGAAGCAATCGTGAATGTCCAAAAATCTAAAGTTTTGATCAGTGTGGTTCTAGAGTGATAGAAAAACACTTCTGATTTTCTAAATTAAAAGTGACAAGGAATAAATTAGGAAAACAGTCAATGATAGTTTCAAAACATGCAAAGAAAAGCTCAAGGAAATATTTGCATTGGAATTCATGAAAATATTGACAAGGAAAAGATTATTACTGAAGAGGTAAAAGTATAGATTATCAATATAGCTCCCTCAGTCTTATTTAAAACAAATTTAATTGTGTAATGAATGAATAGCAATAAAAGTTTAGATAGAAGCTTAATATTATTTTTCTTTTATTTATTCAATCCAGATCTTTTAAAAATAGCATAATAAAAAAATAATGGTCATCATGTGACAAATTGTTTCTAGCACATAATCTACAATAAATTAGCACAATAGACCTCCTGAAGTAATTCCAGAAGCACTGCAGGAATCTACCTCCTCTGACTAAAGTTTATCTTTCATATCTATTCTTTTGCCTTCCTTTAGAAGGTAAAATATAGTTTAAGGGACTTGGGGAATGCACCTGTAGAGCCAAAAGGAGTTCCTCCAAAAGCAAAAATCCCAGGAGGAATTAATAATATTGCCTTAATGACAATACAATTATTGTAAATATTTTATTTATTTAATCTCTGTGCTTTGTGCTTATATTTAAACAAAAGACTTAGATATGAGCAAGACCAAGGCTAAACAATTTTTGCATAAACATTTACTGTGTTTCCCTGGAGACTGTCTAGTGCAGCAGGAAATAAATGCTACTGTTTTCTGCTAAAATTGTCTAAAATATACGCCAGTTTTTCAATCTGTCTTTCATCTAGTATTCAATTGTGGCGCAGGAGTGGAAAAATTATACTTGCCTTCACTTGGATATAAAGTGAAATATAAACATACATGCTCACGTGGGCATATAGCATACAGCTGAACTTTATTGAACCCTTCCCACCACCTAAAAAAACAAAAAACAAAAAAAAACCCAAAAAAACGCAAAAAAATAAACCCAAACCAAAACCACCCAAAACCTCAACTTGTTGCAAAAGCATTTTCTTATTGTCTGTCCTACTTATATTGCAAGTTGGTCAATTTCTCTTTCAGCAGCTTCTGATAAAACTTTTAATTTTTTTCCTGGATGGACACTCTGCCTGATATAACCTTATGCTATGATACCAATTACTAACAAAATACAATGCCACAATCTAGTCCTTTTACAACCAGCACAATGACTGTCACTCATACAATGGTTGATTATTAATTATTGATATTAATGCAATTTAAATTTTGGGACTACACCTGATGATTTTATTAAGATTAAATTAATTTTCCCCACATTAAAAAAAAAAAAAAATCCCTTTGAGTCTGACTCTGAACACATGTACTGTGAACTATGTACTAGGAACATACAGCAAAATTTAAGCCTGTTTATGGTACCTAATGGTACCTAAGCCCCACTTGTTCTTGCTGAATTCTCTGCAAAGATTGCTGCAGAAAATATTAATGATTGTAGTAATGTTAGTGTCCTAAAAGTAAAAGGTTTTCACTGATGAGAAATTTAGCAGTATTTATCATCAGTCAGATAGTGTACAGTAGATCTGTTTCTGTCTCCTGCTCTCTGCCACATACACACAAACATGCAGCTACACAAACATGTTCTGTTTTGAAAATTTAGCCCTAAAGAGTCTAGGTGTAAAGAAGAAAGATAGTCATAGATATGACAAAATATATAACAATTCCTTCACATATGTACAATGACTTCAACAATAGGTTACAACTTTAACATTCACCTGCCATAAACAGACCAACATCAAAGCCAAAACCCCATCAAAGTGTAGTCTTTAAGTAACCACACTGGAAATGAAACACATTTAGGAAAAGAACATTTTAAAATGGAATGAAAATAATGTTTTCAAATGTGTTTCATCATTGGAGCTAGATGAGGCATAACTGATGACAGAACTTAGTTTTCTGTATTCAGTCATCAGAACTATGGCATTACGTCTGTCTCTTCATTGGGAGTGAAGATGAGTGTGGAATAAAAACAAAGCTTCAGATCAAAATGAAAGAGAAGTGATATCACATAGATAAACTTGTCTTGGACATGTCAGTACTCGCTATTTCATTTCTCTGATATGAAGGATGGATGAAGTAAAACCAATTTTGGTTGTCAAGCGCTGCCACAAAATGGAGAGAAACAAGATGAACAACAAAAAGATGTCAAAAATAGGTCTATCAATAACACTAACTTATTTTACACATACACAATAAAACCCCATCCAGCTTCCAATTTCACATAAATAAAATGCCATTTCATTTCTGGTGGTCACTATAGTTGCTGAAGACATGCACTGCTTCACCCTCCTTCTCAAACTACAAGAATCACCTATTTGAGTATCTTAACGTTCAAATACTACATCTGTACGGCCCTGAAATTTTTAATAACTTGCAGTAAAACATTCTTCAACTAGGACTCAACTGACAGGTTTTTTTGAAGAACCTGCACAAAGCTGCTGCTGAAGGCAACAGAAACTTTGTCTGCCCAGCATCTTTGAAAGCCTGTTCATATAATTTTATTGCTCATTTAAATGTAAGTCCTGCAAAAAATAAGAAGACTGTCCAGGCAAGAATATAAATAATTGGAACAAACAGGGTTAGGGAATTTATAGAAAATACATTAAAATTTAACACACAATATGAAATATAACCATAAATACTGAAGACAGCCCTGAACTGAGCTGTAAGAATGAGTGAAGTTGTGATAGAAGAAAAATTAAAGAGCCAGTAAGAGAAAAAATGGGAGTATAGGGAAACAAAGAAAACCCTTACTATGTGGAAAATCTGCTGAAACACTGTTTCTATAAAAATTCTAGTGTAATAAAATACCGTCCTTTACCTTCACAGTAAATCTTATTTTGGAAAAAGTATAAGCAAGTTGTTATTGTATAGGCCAAGATTCTCTTTAATTCTTGTTTCATTGAAAACTGACTAAGTAATACTGAATTGGCTAATGAATTAGATCTATATGGAATGGGTCTTTAACAAATGTAAAACACCTTACAAGTTAGTTACAACAGAGAACACAATAAAAACTGAAATAGCAAGGAGTGTGGAAAAAAGAATGTGATTTAAACAGAATTGCAATAAAACCAATTGAAATGGTAGAGACAGCCACATGCAATTCTACCTCCCTATACTATGTGTTCATACTGCTTTTCTCAGCAAAAGGAGTATTTATAGCTCCAATCAGTACCTGCCAAAGAGATTTGTCTAAGTATCGAATCCTTGCCACAATGGTTTGATCCATTTGAGTTTGGTAGGAGTGACAGATAGCCTGGCATTCTCCTTCTGTGACATGCTGCAGAAAACTAAGCAACTCTTTCAAAGGCTTTGCTTTTCCTGGTTTGATGAGATGTTTTCTTCAGAAAATAAAAGTAAGTTTATTAAATCAACTGCTTTCAGAAGAGATACAGCATATGACTATGTATCAAAAGCAAATGCACATGTAAAAAAGGAGCTCATCCTGGAAACTCTCATGATTTCGAAAAAAAATCATTCTTACACAAAAACCTGGTGTCCTTTCAACATAGGACTATCATGTAAGAGACATATCTAAAGGGATAAGACTTCATATTGTCCTTGAGTATCATGAAGTGAAGCTGCTTTAAAATGTAACTACTACAAGGGGAATAAATTACAGAAGCATATACTGAATCACTGATGCTGTTTGCTCTTTTTCAGTTATAATGCACGTATCCATCCCGTTTCCCTAAAGAAATTAAATGAAGAAATTCCCTTTCCATCTGAGTGAGCAAGAACAGTATTTTCTCTTTCTTTTCTACAAGGAGAATGACTATTGCTCTTGAGACCAAATAAAGCAGTGCTGTTGGAAAAGTGCCTGTTACTCCAATAAATACAAGGTATTGGGCTGCTAGCTGCCTCATCTTTCATTAGGTCATGCAAGGAAATTTAAAAGGCAGCAAGTGCAGCCCCTTCAAATTTGAAGGCATAAGAACTCGCCATGATAGGATATTTGGAAGAGGTTTAGAAGCTTAAGGTAGAATAAAAAGCTATTAGGACCATTTTGCTCAACTTTTTTTCCAATTTTCTTGAAATAAGGTTGTCTAATAACTGTCACACTCCACCTAAATTGCAGGATCAAATATGAATCTTTAACACGTGAATAGGCACAATGGTCTTGGATTTTTTCTGCTTTATCATAAGCTACAGTCTTATTTTCCTTTCACTGTCTTGCTCAGACAAATGGAGAAAATACAAGGACAGATGAAAAATGTCATTTTTCAAGAAACACAATTTGGAATGGAATTAGTAAATTGGACAACACTAGCTTTAATCTGAATCTTGATTAAACCTCTCTGTCCTTGCATGTCTCCCTTTTCCCAGATATTATCTCTTTCACTCTTTGCATTTCTCAAATTTCACCTAAAAATATTTAGGCACACTGTATCAATGTTTCTTTTTGCCAACAAAGGTTCACATAATAATAAAAAACAATTTAAAAGCATTTCCTCTTGACATTTAGTCTAAGAAAATACAATGACTGTTCTCAAAAAACAAGTTGGAGGAGATGTTGAAATAGATAACAATATTTCAGGGTAGACAGCTTAAATGGAAATGAGGCTACTTCATGGGACAACAAAGTGGAAGCAATTTGAATTTCACTTTGCAAAATCAGTGTGCTGATACTGCACCAGAATTCAAAGTGTTAATTCAGGCACCTGAAACTATCTAAATGCCAAATGAGAGAGATGGACATGTCCAGGTTTGACATATCAGTTGGGTATTAGGACATATAAATCAACTGAGAGAAAATCTCACGAATCTTCTCCAGGCTGAACACTATTTCAGATTAGTGATTTGTTTGATTCTATGGTTCAGGATTTAAAAGTATTTGAAAACATTTGTTAGTTTTTATTGTTGTGTTAGTACATTTTATTAGCCTAATGATAAAAATCTAGCCTGGGAAGGAAGTTACCATGGATCACACCCCTTTCATCTCAAAGGCACCACACTATTTTGGAAAATAGCTTAAAAAGGAATACCACTTAAAAATACCTTTAGATAGGGAAGTGTCTTTAATACAGAGGTGCTTACTTTCTACTGAATTTCAATTGGACTGAGACCTTACCAAGTTGTTGGGGAATGTTTGGAGATCTTACTCAAATTTGGGATTTTTTCCAGTATACTAAATTTTCCATCAGGAAATGCTGAGTTGTCAAAATTGAGATCTCTTGCTTTACGTGATAATACTGGATCTGGCTGGGATGGAGCTAAAATTGTTCACAGTGGCCCATGCAGTGCTGTATTTTGGATTTGAGACTGAAACAGTGTTGATAATACTCCAGTTTCAGCTATTTCTGAGCTGTGCCTACACAGCATTGAGACTTTTTTATTTCTCATGTTGCCTCACCACTAAGTAGCCCAGGTGTAGGCAGGAGGCTGGGAGAGGACACAGCCAGGACAGCTGACCTGAGAGATATTTGGAGATTGGCTATGCCTCAGTTTGCCTGAAGCATGGGAATTGATTGTCCTTTCAATCTTTATGTTTGTTTGGGTTTTTTTTTAATATTTTCATCACTTACTGTCTTTATCTTGACCCAAAGGCATTCTTGCTTTTGCTCTTCAAACTGCTGTCCCCATTCTGACTGAGGAGTAGTGGATGAGTGACTGAGTGGGTGGTGAGTTAACGGCCAGGATTAACCCACCACCCTGGTGGCTATGGTTGTAGCAAGAACATTTTGAGGGCAAAGATTAGATTTTATAGTAAAATAAAAGCAAGGAATTATTCATTTTCCAGTCAGTTCTGACAATCTCTCTCTTGCTAGTGTTTTTTCTAGGTAATACGTTCAGCTAAACACTCATTAGTGCAAAGAAAACATAGGATAAATTAATTCTAACTCTCAGAAGCTAGAGAGTTATCTTGAGTTGTGGAAGTAAAGGGTCAAATGCCTTTTCAAGGAAAGGATTCATTACTTATCCAAGGTGGAACTGTTCCAATGGGAGAGGTTGCAATTTCCTTTCCTCCCTGGTTATGGATTTCATTTGGAATGAAGAAGGCGTAGGCTAAAGTACATGGATTACAAATCAGTCTTTCTCATTCATATAAATTCACTGGTCACTAATCTAGTGAGAGGATAAGACTGGAGAAAGTTTTTTACATCTTGAAACTTTGACTTGGCAGAAAGCTATTTGTTCTCCAGCTATACTCTCCTATCCTTCAGCAAAATATCTCCCTGTTCCTTTGTAAGGATATTGAAGCTTCATGGGATTCTTTAGAATGAAAGGTATTATAAAACAAAATAATTACATAATTATCTGAACATAAAATACTCTTACTCAATTCTTATTCAATTGAATTTTGAAAAGTGCAAAGGACAAAAATGTGGATGTCCTTGGACCTGGATGGTCCTTGCATTGAAAATTTAATTTTCTTTGAAGGTCTTTCTTTTCCCTCAATGTCCGTCTATTCAAAGTTAATTTAAGACATACTCTGCTGAAATGCAATGGTACAAGTACTATCTCTAATGGTGTCTTTGAAAGTTATGAAATGCTGCATAGCCCTCAGCAGTCTTCAGTAAACCTATTTTATAGTTCCTTGTAAGATTTATCATGCTTCACTTTGTCTAAATAGGTATACGAAGAGCTGAAACACACATACACAAGTGCTCAAAACTTTTGCACCTTCTGGAATCAAAATGTTTGATGGCAATAATCCAGGCAAGTACATGGAGTTTGCTTGACATATCCAAGTAAACAATTTAAACTAAAAATAAATCAACAAAAGTGAGAATTTTTTTTACTGGATCTCACAGAATTGAAACTTTTCTATTGGGAATTAAAATGCCACTAAGGAGAAAAGCTTACACAGATGGATACAAAATATTTTTGAGTATGGTTAAATATAGGTAAGTCTTCTTAAGAAAGATGAATGTTTCACAAAATCACAGAATATGCTGAGTTGGATGGGACCTAAAAGAATCATTGGTTACTAAGTCAGTATAAGGCAATTTATATAAATTAGAAGTAAAATGAATGTGAGTCTTTGGAGATTCATAGATACACTATCCCCACTTAGACCATATTCATGCTTTGGTGATACAAATCTTCAATCCTGAATACCATCATTTTAAAGAGTAGAAAAGATCTGAGCTGCTATGCAACATGAAATGGGCAACAATTTAGAAGTGATCTGGATAATATTTTGATCTTCATAAACAGGCAGGGGACAGTCAGCCCTTGGACAGAGATTAAATGGTCAGAGCTTTCTAGGTTTAATATTTATATAAAACATGCTGAGAATACCTGAGAATGTCTCTTGGGCTTGCATGATATCTCAACCTTTGCTGAAACAAAAACATTCAAAGTTTTACCTGATTATCTGGACCCCAGACTTTCCACTTTGTTTTGTTCTCTTTTCAGGCATTCTGTCTTGTCCAAAGAGAAAAGAAATGCCACAAATTGTATCAGATATTAGTGTTGAAGTTATTAGCAATACATAGAAATATTTTTCTAATTATTTATATATATTTTGAAATAGAAATCTTGCTAAAGTATGTATTGCACAATACCAGTGAAATACTTTGGGAAGGACATTGAATTAAATTTAAAGGGCCTGAGAACAAGGCTTGCAACAATGGGGAATTCTCATTGTCAAAAATCTAATGTAGTGCTATAATTTCTTAATTAAAACATATGATTTATATTAAAACATTAACTAGTTTGAAATAAAACTGCAGAGATTAAGAAATAACTTCGGTACAGTTTTGATTTTATCATGTGAGAAAATTTATGATACTTTCCTTAATGTTATTTTCTTATCGTTCTTTTGTTGACCCACAACCACCTTTGCAGAGCTATTTACACAGGAAAGCTAAACACTGCTCTTTTAAGTTGAAATCAAAGTACTGTAAAGTAACTAGCTGTGTTTCTGACAGCATGTTGTCCCATCCCTTTACTCCAAACAGTACCCTACTGTAGAGGTTCTAAATGAGCCCTTGGCTGGAAAAGGATGTCCAAGGGTCTGATGTGAAGGTAACTGAATGAAAAAAAAAAAGCTGTTGCTTTTGGGGCTCCTGATGAGTAAAGAGCATGTGTACTATAGCACCAGATTCAAGACCCAAGGCATTTATTCATACCCCTGGACAGAAATGCAAAACAGCATCTGCTGCCTTGTTTCTGTCCTTTCCCTCTTCCTTCTGGACTTGAGGAAACAATAAACTGCAGTTCCTGGCTGACAGGGTAGAAATATGCTGGGCCTTTATTCAGCTTCTGCAAGGGAGAAAATGAAGGGAAAATGCTTATTTTTTTCCACATTACTCCAGTTATGGATGAGGGAAAAGCAGAGTTAGGTCATGCATTACAGAAGAGATGCTCCCCTGAATCTCCTTGTAAAGAGCTCTGTTGAATACAGCTGAGAGTTTGTGGATGTCTATGATGAAGCACCACCAGGAGGTTTTTGCTACACTCAGTGCTGATATGTACTTAGTAAAACTGCATGCACAGATAATGCCCTTGAATTGCTATTCAAGATGCCAATGTTAATACAAATCTGGAATGTTCTAAAGGGTAATAAAAATGTAAAATGAAATAATTCAGCAGACTTCAGGTGACATCTCTGTCCTGTGCAATTTACCACAGGAAATAAATCACTGAGACAGAAAACATATGCAGTGGCAAAACATGGGCACTTGTCACATCAGTTCAGCATCAATCCATATCTGTCTAATTAATTCAGGCTTATATTTGCTTTTCTTCACTGCAAACTTTTTTTTTCCGTCAGAGAATTTTTATGGATTTTTCAGAGCCCATAAAAAGTTTTGTATTTTGAATAACAAAATTGGTAGACATCTTGTTTATTTAGTAATATAAGAATATCTTATTGTTTCCTAAATATGTAAAAAATCTTAATGCTTTAGGCTATAAAGTTATCTATAAAACTATACACGTGGCTTTTAAAGTGCACCATGTTGTATGGAGCATAGAGATACTACTGAGACAGCACTGGAGGAGCATTCAAGTGAAAATTTGTTACAGATTTCTATTGACTGTGAACACTCTTAGGCAGTGCTTTCTCCCTGATGGCTTTTTCATGATTTCCCCACTGAATTTTTTTCTTAATACATTGGGATTAGTAAATAAACCATTTCATTTTTATTTTCCCTTCCGTGAAATGCTTCCCAAGTAACTTGATTAATGTTCAAAACCAATATTTGAGCAGCCACATAATGTAATTAAAATTTCATAAAATAGCTATAATCATCCTAGCTTGGTAATAAGCAACCTTATTTATCAGACAAATGATTTCTTTGGATTTTCAACAAGCACTTTATTTAGCTAACTAAATAATTTTTTTCTGGAGGAGGCTTGTGTTTTAAAAGAGACAATTGAAGTCACAGCCAGAATGCCTTGCTGTACATACCCAATATTTAATCACAGGAGGTTTCAGCTATGTGCACATTGAAGTTAGCCTCATTCATCCAGTAAAGTGTGCTTGACTGAGTTGCATTTTAAACCTGTCTGCCCAAACTGCTATTTTTATCTTGAATTGATACTAAGTGCACAATGATCCAGTATAAAGGTAGAATGTTATGTGAATAGGATTTTTTTTTTTTTTGAGTAATGTGCTGCACTGTATGGGTATCTTTAACACCATATAGGCCTTTGCTACCAATAACAGTGACTGTGATATCTGCTATGTGCTGGAGAACCTTAGAGCTGAAGAGAAAGGCATTTTAACTTTTTTTATTGCTCTTTACATAACCTCTATCTCCATACTGTCCCTACAGTCTAGTTCTATTTGACACTGAATGATTTAAAGTACAGTCCTACTTTAAAAGTGCTTTTGTAAAAAATGGTAGCATAAAGTTATCTATTTTTTATATCCCAATGATTTCCAGATCAAATTTTCTTAGCTTGCTGATTAAAATGTCATTTTTTTCTATGCATCTGTTCTGCAAACCTTCCAGGAGCCTAAAAAGTAAACTGTGTTGTTCCATATATGCACAATACAATCTGAAAACCCTTCTGCTGGGCAAATGCCTCCTTCTGGTACAGCTGTGAAAGACAAAGCATTGCTTTCAAATCCTGCCCTCATTTACCTCCCTCCATGTAGCCTAGGGCCCACAGTGGGTCTGGAAAGGAACTTCTTAGTACTTGCTTGAAGCTAGAACAGAGCGGACGCTGCATATTTAACTGGTCATAGATATGCTGATGACATAAACAGTAGAAAATGGTCTCACTTTCTACTGATGAACACATTTAGTTCTGTAAGGATGACAGGATTGGAAAGGAAAGATAATTTAAAAAATAGTGAGTTTTCCAGAAGTATAACCAGAAAAAGCTGTTTGTAGAGTGAAATGGTCCCTGTATACTACCAGTTTTAAGGAAAGATGCAGAGTTGAATATTATTCCTCAGTTCAGTATTACCACCAGGAAGCTTTTCCTTTGTGAAAACACAAGTTGCAGCAGCTGATGATTTGTGACATTGTGTTGTAATCCAGGAGGAACTTGGAATATGACCAAAGGGCGTTAGTAATATTCTGCATGACTAATTATTGAACCTTCCTCTGGGTTCAAACTTCCCAGTGTTTGCACAGATGATGCCTTTGTTCATCCATCATTTAAAATGTCTTGTAGCTGGAAAGCTAACAACATTCATAAAAGACCATTCATAAAGTCTGCTGGTGGCGGGGGAGGGAGAGTGACAGTTTGCATTTTTCTGGTCTTTTAACTTCCTTGCTGCTGACCGTGGTTACAACATTGTGTAGCTACAGCCACTGGGAAAGTAATATTTTAAGATAGAGAAGCTCAAATACATTACATAAAGGCAACAGTCAAAAGAAAAACTTAGATCTGCTAAAGAAAACCAGCTCCTGTCAAGCTGGAACTCGTTGGAGCACACTGCTGCTTTCACCAGGTCTTCACAAATGGAAACTGGAAAGTTACAAAATGAAGGAAGAAGGGAAACATGTCCAAAACTTAACTGACCTGGAGCTGGAATGCAGACTAGGTGTGCAGAGTTGAAAGCTGCTGGGTTGTGTCCTCTAGCTTTATTTTTACTGATTACCATAGAATCAAGGAAAAAATTAAATTTGGAGGCACCTCTGGAAGGTAATCTGAAAAAAAATTGCTCTTCTCTATGTAGAAGGGAGAGGCTGAACAGGAATCTACCCATCACAAGATGTATGGAAGCTTGACCCCAGGACCAGTGCCCATTGATCTCAGTAGTTCCTTCTCACTCTGACCTCTGTGAATTGCCTATATCTTCTTGAATTACTAAGCAAGAATTCCTAATATTTTCCGGGTCCTAATATTTTCAAAGCTCCTGAAGAAAGGAGCCTAGATTTAAGGATTGGTCTTAAACCTCATAAAAGGATTCATAATGTCAACAGTTACAATAATTCTTGTAGTTTGAAGTGCATCACTACTACAAAAGCATGATATCAAAAAAAGTATCTGACGTGTCAATATTTATTTTCAAAGATTTTGCTTTGTAGAAAGTCTTGGACATCAAGCTCAAAGCTCCAAGAAGAATATTCCCTTCAGAAAAAGAGGAGGCACTAAATTTTTTATCTTCTTTCACAGTGCCTTTCTTCTACACTCTATTTCCTTTCCTTTTTCAGAAGCATTCTGATTAGCATTTCTCTGCAGAAAATCAATACTTATTTCATAAGAATGAAACTGACTTTGAATTTTAAATGGAAATTGAACCTTACAAACCTTTGATTCCTCAAATATGAATCTGTTGAATGGACCCCAAAATGGACTCCCAAAATGCCTGTTTCTTCCCCTATTTAAGAGTGATGTGCACAAAAATATAGAAGGAAGGTACTGGAGAACTCACACACTTGCAGATTAGATGAGAATTATCCATAAGCAAGTTCTAGGAAAAGCCTAATGCTGTATTAAAAAAGAGGTAATTATTGACAACATCCCTCCTGATGTTCTTTTCTGTTTCTTATTTGAATGACAAAAAAAATCATATGCAGTGTGTTTAGTGCGTGTTAAATGCATATATGCATGCCTGTGTAAGTGCACAGGTGTCTGCACCTGTCACATGGGGAGACTTTATGACTTCTGTGTTGAAATTCTGTTTCTGAATAGAGAAAAGAATAGCGTGCTAAAAATAAAATACTGCTCAATGAAAGACAGATACTAGACACACGATTTGGTGATATCTGTGTAGCTATCTCAAAATGTTTGCTAATTTTGGAAATGCAGGTGCTGACTGTAGGAGCTGAATACATGATTTTCACTGGCTTCAGGAAAATGGATTTTAGGATTTAATTCTACCATCTGAAGATCAAATGCAATCAGTGGTGCACAGTCCTTGCTCCTGCATACAACCTCATTGGTCAAATGTTATTTACAAGTCAAAGCAAAAACCCCCCAGCTCAAGTTTATTATGTTTTTAGTAACTGGATATTGTGAAGCAGAAATTACAGGGGAGTGAACTGCTTCATTAAAAGAACAGAAACAACATAGCCCCTCTGCATATTAACTATACGATTATGACGTGTTTCATTAAGCTTTTCCTTTCATATTTTTTTTCCTTGGGAATGTAAGTATGATCTCATCTGTTCACATATGATCACAGAATCACAGAATAATTTTGGTTAGAAAATACTTAAAATATCATTGAGTTCACCCCTTGATTGAATGCCACCATATCAACTAGACCGTGCATTAAGTGCCACATTGAGTCATTTCTTGAATACTTCCCGGGACAGTGAATCTACCACTTCCCTGGATAGTACTTTCAAATGTTTAGGAGCAAATAATTTTAGCCTCTAGAGCTCCAGGAAAGCTGTTTTTCCTGCTGGAGAGGAAATCTGTATTTCCCCAGATCCTCCTTACAGCTTTTCTTGTAAATGGGTGTTACATTAACTAACCTCCAGTCTGAGGTCTAACTGAGGCCTCCCTGGTTAGTCAGGATTGCCAGTAAATGATGAAAATTATCCCAGTGAATCCTTCTGCCATCTCCCTCAGTACACTCAGGCAGATCCCATCCAGCCCCTTAGACTTTTGTGTGTCTGAGTGGTGTAACAGGCTGCTGACCATTTTCCCTTGGATTAGGGGGGCATCATTCTGCTCCTTACCCCTGTCTTCCAGCTCAAGGGGCTGGGTACCCTGAGAACAACTGGTCTTACTATTAAAGACTGAGGCAAAGAAGACATTAAGTACCCCAGCCTTTCCTCATCTTCTGCCACTATGTTTCCCCATCTCAGCTGGAAGAGACAATCACCTAGTCCAACTGCCTGACCACCTCAGGCTGGCTATAAGTTAAAGTGTATTACTAAGGGCCTTGTCCAAATGTCTCTCAACCATGGACAGCTTTGGGGCATCGACCAGCTCTCTAGGAAGCCTCTCTGGTTCCAGGTTTAACCACCCTCTTGGTACATGCAAAGTCCTGCCTGTAAGAAGAAATAACCTCATACAGATTACACTGGAGAATAAAAGGTGGAAAGCAGCTTTGCAAAGAAGGCCCTGCAGGCCAAGCTGGATATAAAACAGTAATGTGCCCCTGGGGCAAAGATGGCCAGCAGACTTCTGGGCTTCATTAGGAAAATCATTGCCAGAAGGACAAGGCACATGATCCCTCTAATTCTACCCTACCTGTCTACCCCTAATTTGATGAAAAAAAAATTATTTGAGGGAAATAAATATTGGCAACTACACTTTCCCTCTCAATTTTGATTGTAAACCAGTTTATTCTGTGCCTTCCTCTTATGTGTTTTTTTATATCTAACTGAAATATTAGACATTTTTCTTATTTCTATCACATTTTCTAAACAAGCATAATTTAAATTATAA
This sequence comes from Urocynchramus pylzowi, assembly GCA_013397555.1. Lineage (NCBI taxonomy): Eukaryota > Metazoa > Chordata > Aves > Passeriformes > Fringillidae > Urocynchramus > Urocynchramus pylzowi. Next base: position 1,188,154 of record VZRH01005337.1, on the reverse strand, counting down.
TATTCAATGTATTATCTTCTTCAGCTTCCTCACATATGTATAAATGTCTATCAGTTCCTCAAACACCTCTTCATCCTTTTGGTTCTGATTAAACTGTTTTCTTCTGTGCTAAAATATGGGTGACAATACCTAAGAAGTAAATAAAAAACCTGACAGAGAACCATGGAGTCATACATCAGTAGTGATACAACCATCAGTCTTTTGATAATTCTAATACAGAAATCTATGTGATCACTTGTGCCCAAGTAACAAACACATACCTTGGTCTGAGCAGTTTGACAGTTTCTGACCTGCAGATGTTAAAAACCATGTATGAACCAATAAATCTGGCTATTATAAAGGAAAAAAGCTGAAGTGAAGCTGGGATTTTATTACTTCACTGAATCAGATCATTAAAGCTGAGTTATAGCCCATAACAAACCAAAAGGATGAAATTATGAAATGCTGGTTCTTTGCCAAACAAAATTAAAGCACTATGGGTTTATTTTTATCTCAGAAAGTCAATGCTCGTTCACTTAGCAGCTTTACCAGATGCAATGAAAATTTAAATGGAAAGCTCTAGGCAGTATTATTAAATGATTTCCTCACTCTTTGATAGAGAAACATGTGGAACACAGATATCTTAATACAGAATATGTATAGATAATGCACCCACATAACCTCAGTGGAATAGAAATGGGCTACAGTGAGGAGAAACAGATAGTTGTCTGTTGCAAGGAACTTGGTTTCTGTCTGTCATTCCAGCTTTTGAAAGAAAACAGAGGAAAGTGTGTATGTAAATTCTGTCTATAGTTAGCTTCTGTTTTTTGAAAACAGACTAAAATCTGTCACTTGTCCTTCATGTTTTCAGTGGGACTTCTCTAGTGAGACTTTAATCTCTAAATCCTGCCAAGTATCACAGGATCTTCAAACATATATGAGAAAATACACATGATCAGACAAGGCAAGGAATAATTTTTCTTCTTGATGAATCCTACAGTCTCCTGTTAGACAGAGTTTTACTGCAGTGGTTCATAGGACACACTGTAGAAGGGAGAGCAGATAGGAAGCTACAGAAACTTGCCCTTGCACCAACTGTATCTAGTAACCCTCAAGCCTTAATTTGAAAAAGAAATTTCTCATATATGGACTTTTGACCGCAGTTTTATCTAGTAGAATATGGCTTAGAACTAGTAGAAAAGACTTTCCAGAAATCTTTCATAGACATGGCCAATAACAGTGAACTTGGGCCTAAAAATCCTCTTCACTGTAAAGGGGAAATGATAGATCAGTCAACCTGGTGTAAAGATCATATCATATCATGCAGAACATTTTCAATTCATGCTCAAAATCAGGAAGGAAGCTGTACCCCCACCTGAATCACAAGGTCCCAAGGTCCATGTTCATGCACTCAAGCTGGAAAGTGTAGGGATTTTCCATATTGACAAGAGAATATAAATAATGTGCTGTGAACTACTTGTACAGTTAATGGGAATGATTTACACTAGCAATACCTGTTTTGTTAGTGTTTTTACTAAAATTAATTTATAATGTCCTATAAATTAGTGAAATAAAAAATCTGAAAGAGGAGGGGAGGGGAGGGGNTTCTGCAGGGGTGTCCTTTTGGCTGTGTGTTTGAACAGCAGCAAGAGGGCCCTCACCTCATCATGTCACCATAGCCAGTGAGATGTGTAGTCGATCTGGAGAGGAGAGGAGAGGAGAGGAGAGGAGAGGAGTTGTCTTTATCTGTACAAGCATTTTTTCTTTGCTATTCATGTGTGGATTGTAGTTTAGTCCTGTGCATGTCCCAATAGATATACCCAAGGTACATTTTTTAAAATACTTGTAATGTCAAAGATTCAAAGCAGCTGCACAGAACACATGTACCTTACTCCTTAATGCATCAGACAACAAAATTTAGAGGCAAAACACTACCACTGAGAGGACTGCAAAATACTTTAGCAAATCTCACATGCTTGTACAATGCAGGAATTCTATTCCCTTGTTCAAACCTGAAGGCTTCATTTCCACATATAAGCTTCAGTCTTTTAAATTCTAAAAAAAATATAAATCCTTTACTAGAGAAATAAAAATAAATCTGTCAAAACAAGGGCAGAAAAAGCAAAGAATTTTTTTTTCTTCTTTAATTGACAAGTCTGTCACACAGACATTTTCTGCTTCATTTATCTGTGGCTGAGCTATAAAAAAGCATTTCAAAGTGTTTTCAGTGACCTGTAAGAATAGAATTGTAGAGTTTAATAGTCACAGCATTTCAGGATGGCATAATACTCTGTCATCCAGCAGGGTAATGTCAGAAAGGGACAGTTGTCCTTATTCTTATGGAAGGTATAGTAACTGTGATAATTCCTCCTTAAAATGGTTTCAGTTCCCATGATTGCTTGATACCTGGGCAAGATAGCTAGCAGAAACATTACATTAGCCTCCTACATGCTTGTACTAAATTCCAAAAGTTACTCTTTCATTAGGAGATATGTCTGTGAATAATTTTCTATAGGTTCCTAATTTCTATGCATGTTATTTAGTAAATAGTACCAATAGTCCAAGCACATTATGAAAAGAATTTAGAAAATTCTAAATTTTGTGGTTCCTTCTGCATCTTAGCACAGGCTTTTTTAATTTTTAAAATTTTAAATTCATTGGAAAAAATAAATACTTAGAATACTTTTTTGTTATAGAGAAAAAAAAAACTGAAAGGAATTCATAAGAAGAATCAGTTTAAATTAAAACTGGGTGGTTGGTTGTTTTTTTTTTTTTGGCTCAGTTGCTTAATTTTTTTCCCTACAACACCTGGTCTATAAATATGAACAATATAAGCTTAAAACTACCCAAACCAGTCCACAAAGCAGAGAAATGTCCTTGAATACTTTGTGTTGCCAGCAGTAATTATCTATTATGGTACAAATTACAGAACTCAAGTATGGGCCATTCAATTTAAAACTTGTCTCTCTTTGGGAAAGAAAAGGACAGAGCACATCCATTCCTCAGAATTACTTTTTCACTGCTTTTTCTGGTTTGTGGTTGAACATTTCCATGCATCTTTAAAAACCGCAGGCATAAGACTCAGGAAAACTAAACACACAAAACATACCAAAGTCGATGTTTTGTGATTTCCTGCTTGCTTTCAGGGTATTGGAATTAATTAAACCTGAAGCTTCTCTAAAGTGATCATCCTACCCCAAAGTTAAGTACTCTATTTTTGCATTTGCTTGTAATAGTCCTCCCAACACATTTGCTTGTTACATTTGCAATGAGCTAACCTGTCAGTCAGAAGACAGGTCATACTCCTGGTGTTTCACAGGCCCAGAGCAGTAGAAAAATACAAAGTATATGGGAAGCCTCCTAAATTGTTTATGCATCAAAAGTGCAAAACTGCTATCCCTGCAGTTCTTCACACTTCATTTGCTATCCCCATTTCCACCTTACAGCACGACACTCCCTGAAAATATTTCCCTGTTCCTGCAAAGCTGGTCAGCTGTGCTACAAGAGCAGAAAGGCAGAGACCTGAGCTCTCTGCTCTCTTTGTGAAATAAAACAGGGCTAGGGACTGAATTTCTACAATGCTTGTGGCTACAGCTATCTTCCCAGCTCACTGACAAGAACTTTACTCAGGACAAGTATCTTTTGCAGACCAGCCTGCAGCTGGGGAAACTGAGGGCATGGAGCTAGGGAAGTCAGGAGGGAAATACAGGAACAGGGTGTCTGCAGGAATATAGCTGTTATCACACCCACTGCTCCTTTGCGTTTTGGTGCGAGCTCACTGTGAGCATTTAGGTGGTTGAACAACTGCAATTGCTATAAAGCACTTGCATTGATAAGCTATGTTAGAAAAGGGTCATCTAGAGTCATGCATTGGGCATACACTACCCATGAGAACCTTTAATTTTGCACATGAATTTTTCACACAATTTTCCTCCTGGAGAATGTAGCCCCACATGTGAGGTTTTTGCTGTTGCTTGTTTGTTTGGGTGGTTTCTTTGTTTGTTTGCTTGTTTGTTGGTTTGTTTTCTTCTTCTTTTTTGGGAGAGGTTGGTTCTGGTATGTTTCTTTTTAAGGAATCCTCAGATTTAAGAGAGGAGCGAGGGCAAAGAAATCTTTAGATGGGCAAGCAAAATTATTATAGCAGGGAATTTAACTAACCAAACAGTGCAGAAAAGAGACTACAAGAGTTATTTAAATGAAATCTCTTTTTCTAAAATACTAAATTAGACATTGCAATATTCTGATTGTGAGATATGAGTTATGTAAACAAGCCTACAGAATAAATGTAGTATATATAAAAAAGAGCTAAAATAGTTTATAAAATTTAATTTAGACCATGACTAAATCAGTTACATTTTTCCTAGATTTGGAGAATTGCCTGCCTTCAGTCTGCATGTGGTAGAGTTATAGTTCATAGGCAGTTTATGAAATAAATGAATTAGCTTGTTTTGCCTTTTTCCAAGGCCCTCTGAATTCTGTTGTTTAGCAATTTGACTCCAATTCAAAGTGGCTTTTCATAGGTACTAAAAATGCCTGGCAAAAAAAAAAAAATAGGAGAGGAAATGAATTCTTACAAAAAGATAATACAGTGAGAAGATCTTGTCTGTAGAAATCTAGTTGTTTAAATGTAGGAAAAAAGAAAAATGGAAGTTGAATGATCAAACTATGATCAGAGTATCTAACTCTCAAAGTTTTATGTGCCAAAACTTCAAATTAGTTTCACAGCTTCCTTCCAAATTTTGGGGCTGAAAACACCTCTCTAATTTGATGGAGTAGCCCACTGCTGTAAAGTAGCTTCAATTATGGAACCCTTTGCTGTGCTTCACAGGATGTACGTTTTTCTGATTTATATCTTCACCTTATACAAATAATTTTAAATTAGTCAGTACTGTTATCCTGAAGAAATAAACCATGCAATTGGTAAGATCGCATTGTTGTGAAAATCCCTTTATAAGCACATTATAAGAGTGATTGTATAGCTTGCACTGATTTTCACATCTGAGCAATTCAAGTATTGAGAAACATATTTCTCATCTATATGGACTATTGAGTTTATGCTTCCTTTTCCAAAGTTTTGATTTAATAAGCATGGTTGCTGAATTCTGTTATTGAAGAATGGTAATTCAGAAATAACTCTTTTTTTGACTGGAGGAGTTCTTGCTGCACTATATAGCACTGCACACAGAAATCGAAAATATTCAAGTTGTAATAATACAACACAACACAGCTGAGCTGTACAGAATAATATTCTGAATCCACTGTCAACCAGCCAGAGTGAATACTGCCACTTCAGGAATTACCAGGGTTGGGAACAAATTTGTGATGTTGAAAGGAACATATGATCACTTTTAACCTTGCATGTTCATTTTCAAGATTATGAATCTGCATACACTCCTTTTTTTATTATTCCATTTTTCTTGACAGTAAAATTTTTCAACAAAATTTTTTATTGAGAAAAATGAAACTACAGTATTGAAATATCATTTAAATATTTTTTTGGCCATCAAAAGTAGTTGGTTTTTTTTAATAAATACAATTAGTTTCTAGTTCCACCTTGTTAACAGTGTATCAATTTATATTACACCAAATCCTGCAGTTGTTCCTTATTTTTCTTTCTTTTAATTAATATTACTACTATGAATAACTATAAATCAAGAATCTGCTGTTAAAAAAAAAAAGAAAAAGACTGAGAGAAAAAAGCAGGAAAAAAGAAAATATACAGATTGAGCATTATAGGAGAATGAAGACAAGCTGTTGTTCAAAAGAAGAGAAACTAAAATTGGGAAGAATAATAGACAATAGAAATATGTAGCACATAAATAGCACAGATGATGACAATTTTGCTGTTTCTTTGTGGACATCATTTCAGCAAAATGATGAAAGAGGTTTGCTTTAGGGTGCTCCTAATAAGAATCATAGTCAAGAACAATGATGGAGGCTGGTTGTGAGACAGTTGTCTGTTTGACAGACAATTAGTATCCCAATGAATAGAAGAGATAAGCTATGAAGTTAACAAAAAGCTTATTTTAATTTAATAAAAAGGGAGATCCAATGGATAGCCACAAAGGGGAATTTAAAAACCTCAAAAGCAGAGGAAAAACAATCCTTACAACATTCTGAAAACATTAGCAAGACTGCTGAGCAAGATTGCAAGACTGCATTGGTCAAGGCTAGAAAAGGATGACACGTTATGCTGGGAGCCTGGTTAAAAGTATGTCAATGCAAGAAAAAGAGGTTTATTTGGCGTAATGTACAATTAGTCTAAAATGTTTGGGTGTAGTCTGGAAGAAATTGCAAACAGACAGTGATATCTGCAGTTCATACAACACCTTCTAAAAGGAGAGATGCTGCTGCAGAGATGAGTAATGCTGGTAAACTTTAGAACAGATCATGTTCTTACCTGGAGGTATCAGAGAAACAAGGTTTTAGGTTGAGTGGAAGGAAACAGGATTGGTATTGATAGTAAATTACATGCCTTCCCAGAAGAAAAAGAAATGGTACATTAGATTGCTGTTAGATGAGATTACCCTGAGGTATGGCATAGTGGAAGGAGGGAATGGACAGGCTCTACAGACCCTAGAGGACCTTCAGCTAAAACTAGTATATTGGAAGGGAAATAAAGAAGCAAAGAATAAGAAAAGAACATAGACCTGGGAGCAGAGATTGAAAAGATTTCAAGAAGAAGAAGATAGAAGTACTAAGAGTGAGGAAAAGATAGGAGGTAAAAACTAATCCTTATAGCATAATTCAGCTGGGAAAAATCATTCTCATGAGGGCTGTTTCATTAGAGTGGGATAGAGGTTACAGGAAAGAACAAGGCAATTGCCATGCATGTACTCCATGATCTTACTTTACTGTCAGCATTAAGTGAGATTCAGCTGCTCAAAAATTAGACATCTAATTGTGAGAGACTTACCTTAGGCTCTCTTTCTAGATAATTTATCAGATCTATTTTAAGAGATAATGAATCACACTCTGGAAGGAGCTTCAATTGACTTGAAGTGGAACATAGACAAAGAGCAATTATATGCACAAATTAAGGCAGAAATCCCACCACAAAAATCTGTGTAAATCTGGCTTCAGGTTGTTCTCTCCTCTTCCATGTTATTCCATGAGTTGGCTTTGACTATAATGTCTCTGGGAAGTGGACTAAGGAGTCTGAATTTTTTCCAATATTAGAATTTTTTTTTTACTAACTTAAGCACAGGTTTCAATAGCTACATTGTTTGTTTCTATACCCTTGTTCTGCCTCTCCTAATATTTTTACCTGCCTTTCCTCTTCATAGAAGGAGTGGCTATAGGGCAGAGGGATGAAATACCTGTTGTCCACAAGAAAAAGATCTTTAATTATCAAAAGTAGCGATAAAAATAAAAGATAATTTGTAACTACACTAAGCTATTATTATATTTTATTTTAAAAACTATCTGACCACCTGCTGCCACCAAATTCACCCTGGTCTGCTTCGGGTGCCCTGAACTGATTCATTTCGGACACCAAAGCACCCTTGCTGTGCACAGCACACTGAACAGTAGCTGTTGCAGTGCCTGAAAATTTTATGAGCACTTAAGGGGCTGTTTCCTACATTATTTTTTCATTATATACCGTTTTTGTACAGAACTGCAATGATTTTAACTGCGAAGCAGTGATTTTCCTAGCACAGCACAAGTCTGACACCTGAGTACCATCATATCAGCATCGGTCCACTGCACAAAGCATCAACTTCTATTATTATCTGAAACTGTCATATCTGCTTTTATCTCTGCCTGATCTGCACCTGTACTAAAAGAAAGAAAAATGCTCTGAATGTTGCCCCTGTTGCAAATGAAGGGCTAACACAGGGCTAACTGTGTTCCTCTCACAGTTCTGCTGAAGGTTCACATGATAATGAGAAGACATTCAAATATTTGCAGCTTTTTTAGAGTATTTCTAACCAGTATGTGTTTACTCCAAAAATTTTTGGGTTTTATGGTCTAATACTTCTAATACATTCTAATACATTATTTTGTTCATGGCATCAGATCTTCATTCAACTAAACCTTCCTTTTTGCTTGTCTTAGAAAATCTAGAATTTTCAAAACTAAATTGAACAAAAAATAATTTACTTAAGGTGTCAACAGTTTCCATACATGCTTGAAATTATTTGAATCCAGTCAGCAAGAAACTATTGCATTGGTATTTTTCCAGAAATCATCAAGTTTAACCAGAAAGTGAATCATGTGAATCTATAAAAACTTAACAGCAGTGGTAAATTTCACTGATGCAATTAATCATTGATATCATTTTATGCTATTAAGTATTAGAAACAATCTTGCTTTTATGAAAATTTTCAGAGCTCCAGTACTTTGAAGTGTGAAGGCTTTAAAAATGTAGCTGATGTACATCTTCAAACCTCTGACTGAGCTATGCAGCCTCCACAGTTAAGAATGTCTTTCTCATTATGACTGTACCTTTTGTTAAAGATGTAGAGAATCTTGATTTTTGGCCTTTAAACTCCATATGCAGTTCTTTTTCATAGTGTTCTCCTAAGGTAATTTTTTTTCTTTCATCAATATAAACCAAATTTCAGATTTTGTCTTCTGTATCTGCAAATACAGAATATTCTGTCTTCAATGACAGAATATCAACATATTTCAAATGGTTTTATGCTGTATTTGTAAGAACTTCATTTTGAATGAAGAATTACCAAATTTTCTGCAGCTGATATATAAATGAATACAGCATTATTTTCTAAAATGTTTTAATGGCCTAGGTTTTACAGCAGAGAAAGGAAATTGAGCATCTGAACCAAACAACAGTGGAAAGACAATACTTTCTTTCTATGCCTCTGATTTCAAAAACCTCTTGTCAATCTAATCTCTGACTAATTTCAGCCTCACTGTACTGCACACACGATGTGTATGCACACACAAATCTGGCTGAAGACCATTCAAGAACACCTTTATGCAGCAAGTTTCTCTTTGAGAGACTGAGAGCATGTCATGTAAAAATCAAACCTGTAACAGAAAACCACAGGGTTACTATCAGTGCTTTCAGAAAAACTAAGGGAACTCAGTAGGTAAGCAATAAAAAAGGTGTTGATTATACTCAGTGCCTACTCACTGATGGCTGGCCTACAAGACTAATTAGTAAGACATTATTTTAAACCAGTCTTTAGATGGTAAGTTATTAACCATATACACATTTTTAAGACACAATTCTTATGTGAAACAGTAAGAGGCACTAGCAAGCAGTTCATCTTTACTTTCTAAACCCCTATAAACTTTAACCAAACACTGGTGTGAAGAGGAGCTTCTTTCACAGAAATCTCTGTGGTCTCAGAGTCACCCATCTCCAGAGAGCAAACCTTTATGACACCACATAAAGGTGACTTTAGCTGTGTTTTTCTGCCAAATCATGAAATGCTTTGGGGAATAGAGGTGGTTATGCACCCAGCTGGGTGAAGAAAGACAACGTTGATTCAAATGTTGAGTTAGCTTCTCTCGCGCATTTCTACAATACACCCACGTGCTCAAAAAGGGAAAAAGCCTCAAAAAAGATTCCTTGGGATATTTTATTTTTTTTTTTTTTTGTGATGGTAAGTAAAGTGCAGTTTGAACCCTAAAGTCCTAGTGAATCACATATATGAGCACAGCACCACAGCAAATTGACAGCTTGCATGTTCATTTGCAACTATTCCAAGGGACAATCAGCACTACAGCAAAAATATTATCTAAGGATAAGGACCTTTATTTAGGACATACCAAGCCATCTGTTCTTGTGAATTGCAAATTAAAAAGTGAGAACAAAAATAAAGCAGTTGATTTTTACAACCAAGACTTTCAAATATCAGAAATATTTTTAACTTTCTTTTGCCTGTTTGTTGTTTTCTAGAGTTGCTGAATGGCACAATGAACATGATACATTCTTTTGTCTCGAGGTTTTCTTCTCTCCTGTCCTTCCTTCTTGCCTGATACCTTCTGAACAATAGGTTACTTCTTTCCCAGTTTTATACATTCAAGATTGTACAGCAATTTAATTTTCTGACTTTATCTATGCAGCATTTTTGCCATTAAAATGTTACCTTCAATTTCATAAAAAATACATATATTTCACCTGTCAGGTGTCAGCCTCTCAGCAGATGCCATCTTGCTCCATCACTAATGATGATTATACCAGAGGTCACTGTCAGAGACATACTGTCATTTCACTGATGTGATAAAAAATGTGCGTAAAAGCTCTTCATTTATGCATTACAAATTCCCTCCTAATCTCACCAATTCCATTGTGTAGTTGTAAAAGGAAAGCATCAATAATTTTTCTGAAAACAAAGTTAATTTCTCCTCATCAGCAGGGATTTCAGGCTGTGTATGTTCTATTGACAGTGAATTTTTGCAGAATGTGGTATTTCACCCCTGCGATTCAGCAGGTAGCCTCATTTGGTTTCTAATTGCAGAGTATCAGTATCTGTTCAGTTTTTATCCTGAATCATGTCTTTTCAGGCTCTTGTCCTTATCTGACCTTGATAAACTGATTGCATTTGTGAAGCTTACAATATGCTCTTTAGACTCCTTTTCAGATGAGTTATTGGTTGAGCAGTTGGATATAGCTGGTTAATCTTCCTGTACCTTTGGGCAAGAAATCATCTCTGCTGAAAGCTGCTGTGATGAAACTTAGAAAATATTCAGTTTTACTGGGGGAGGAAGCAAAGGCAGGGGATGGGGGAACTTTCAATGTCCTCCTATTAATTTTTATTTTGTGCCATTGTTGTATCTTCCAAAGAATTTAGAGTATATTGTTCCCTTCAGAATAGCAGCTTACAGGAATACGTATGGTAAGTTCTTTACTAGATTTTTGTGTCCTGAAGGGAAAGAAACTGTAACTGGCAGCTCATAATATTTATTCAAGTTATTGCTGAAGAAAGTTCTTCTATCAACTCTAGATGATAGAAAAGATATTTGACTATGGTAGCAGGTAACTTCCACACTTGACAGAATAAATTACTGGGTTTTATCTCTGATAAATTTAGGTTTCTCTTTTTAAATATATAGAAAATGTTAAGACTGAATTTTCACTGAACATCACTCTAAACAGTGTTAATAATTCTGAGAAGAGCAGGAAGGGGAATGAAGAGGCCAAACCTTGTGTCAGGTTTCCACCAAAACAGTAATAAATGCCGACAGAGACAGGAAAAAAATCCAAGCATTCCTGGAAACTGTATTGTGACCATTCTGTACCTTCACTGAGACACTGGAGTAGTTTGATCTCTTCTCTATGTTGGCAGCACTTGTTTAGCTTGTCAATAAAAAGTAGCGTGAGATGGTAAGTGAATCAAACTCTTCTTTGTGCTTTGTCACTCAGGAGCTGAGACTTATGGATGACGTGTTGAATGTCTCTGTAAAACTCCTCAACCAGAGAAGAATTATGGACATCACCCGGGATGCAGACAGCCCTCACTATGGTGCTACAAAGGCAGGTCTGTAAATTCCTGCTTGACTAGACAAAGTGAGTTTGTTACTGTGGATTCACTGGGCATCTGGGAAAAAGACCACAGATAATTTGTATTCACATCTTAGAGCACTGCAGGAAAAAAGTCTGCATCACCACCAACTAAAACAATGATGAGAAAGAACCACTCTTTAAAATACAGTTCTTCAGCAGGCTCCTTCTTTGCAATTAATGAGGAAAAAGGATTTGTAGCAGCAGAGCATACAAGGGAGGTTCTCCTCTTCAGAAGAGGGAAGTATCTTCACAGAATGCTTTCAGTTGCTAGTTTGAAAAAGCTCCACAAATGTCTTATATATGAAGAAGAAAAAGAGAAAGAAGTAGATAATTAGCAGAGGATAATGCTGCTAGGCTTGATCTGCTACACTGGGGAAAAAAGGCACTAAGAAGGGGGTAATTGAGATAAATGAGTGATTCCTGCCATTCACAGTGAAAAACACTTCAAGAAAGAGACCACATCACTGCCAGTATCACCAATGTCTTATTACAGCTAATTATTTTGTGTAAAAATTACATAATAATAATTTTAATTATATACATGTGCATTGCAATTAATAATGTTTGAGGAAAAAAAAAGGCCTCCACTGCAACTGAAAACCACAATAATATCAATTGCAAGTTGACCTTTAGCAGGTCTGATGCCTGATGCCTCCTCAGCAGGGCAGGTCCATCAGTTCCAGGCACCAGGGTTTTTACTATTATTTCAGGAGCACAGCACTATTACTTACAAGCAACTGCAGGTCTCAGCCTTCATCATGCTGGGTGTTACATTACTAGAGCTTGACTTCCCCCAGCAACTCCCCCAGTGAAGGCTGAGGCAGCTGGACTCACAGGGCTACCAGGAAATGGTGGAAGATGCAGAAGGTAAACAGAGAAGTAAGTGGAGAGAAAAGAAGGTTTAAAGAGGAAAGGGTCATTGCACAGGTTATAGCTGAGGGCCAATAACAAGAGTTTATTCCTCTTATAAGAATATCTGATTTGCGTAAAATGAAGTGATTATGCAGATTAACATTTATTATGCTTTTCCTTAGACTGGTATGATAAAGACAAATATCCCTTTGTTTTTTTTTTTAATTGAATATACATGCTTTTCCCTTTGATTTTCAAAACATGTCACTGCATTGGACCACAGCTAATTTTTCCCAAAATGCTTTCAAGAAAGTTTTGATTAATATTTAGTTGATGCTTCCTCTAATTTAGATATATTTATGAATACCTGCAAACACTTTAAATCAGTAACTTTGAATGCTTTTTTAAGGCTGCTGGTTACCTGCTCATACACAAGTGATGGTAGCACATGCTTTCATTAGATATAACTATGACCTTGCTGACAAATGTATTTGATTAAACACTGACTGCTGGGAAAAAGCAGCAGGGCAAGACTGAGATGAATTATCAGCCGTTCATCTGGCAAAATACAGCAAAAATCTAAAATATATTTCAACCTTACATTTAAATATTAAATACAATGAAATAATAATAAAAAACCCCAAACCACCAAAAAACTCTGCTCTCACACTCAGAAAAATACTAGAAAAATACCCAAAGTACCTTGCCTATCCATACAGCTATATTTTCCTTCATCAGTTGTACTCTGCAGCTTAACAAACTTCACAGCCATGTAAGGGAAACAAACACGAAGGGAAAGCATGCAGATCTCAGTTACCATGAAAGCAAGATGAAAAATGAAGCATTAGAATAGCCAAAATAGATAACAAGAAAGTCTGTTGAATGTCTGGCTTTCTGCTTGCTGAAAGAAGTGGAAGCTTTAATTATGATTCATGGAGTCATTAATTTTTTTCTATGCAGGAAACTTAATGGAATAATGATTTTTAATCACTGTGGGATGATTCCTGATGTGTCTAAACAAAAATAGTACTGTTGATGTATAATGCATAAAGAGCATTTCAAGAAAAGGAGTCTCACCAAAATGAAAGGACACTTAAGGACTAAATGTTCAAGGATGCCTTTTACAGTTTCACTTCAGGGCACAGGCACTCAGGACCTCAGTCTCCCAGGATCTCAACCAAAGTGCAGCTGAAAGGCCACTTTTGCTTCTGCCTGCTTTACATGGACATAACAATTTGTACCAATTCTTTTGATGCTCTCTTTCCCCTCCATAACCGCCCGAAATGTGGTGACTGTTGTGGGGCTTTCTGCCCTGGTGATGAAAACCATGTTATTAGGGGCAGCCTCTGCCTAGCTACACACTTCCTTTCAACTGAAGTGCTCTAGTGGCAATGTACCAGTGAAATTTGACTTGACTGATTCCTTTCAGCAGTCATCTTGTGTTCTTTCTGTTCTCATTCAATTAAAGTCATTGTAGCTAATTAAAAAAACATGTTAGTTTTATTTGGCTATAAGACATAATATTTTCCAAAATGAGGTATGATAAAAATATATGAGACAGCTGTGGAGTTTTGTACAGAACAGCTCTACAGCCTGCTTATATTTCCTTGCACTGTAAAATATAAATCTGAGTCCTCTTCTAGTTTATTTTTTATTCTTTTTGCTCTTTTGTGGAGCTTGTGATATATATTACTTTGCACTGTTTGTTCCCATAGTTTTAATTCCATTCTTCCCTACTTCTGTCCTCTCCCTCCAACCTGTTTTTGGTTTGCTTTATGGAGCAAAACAGGCTGTTTGACACAGTGATATTTGCTTGCTGCTTCTAGGGTTGATTAAACTTTTATCTATTTATTTCCCTTGAGTGCCAGTTTGTTGTTCCTCATTTCTGATGTCTCCAGTGTAGATGCCTGTATCTGGTCTGGTCAATGGAAAGTCCAAGGCACCTCTGAACCATCTCATATTTTTCTATTTGAGCCACTTACATCAGGATTATACAGACAGCATGGGAAAGAAGAGGAAGGATTTGCAAGCCTTCTTTACAGCCACTGCACCACCCCGTGCTCAGTACTGATTCAGAATCAGTGCAACCTGCACAGGATGAGCCTAAACACACTAGGACCAGCTCACAGAAAGGCTTGACCAGTGAAAGCAGGTTTGGAGTCCCAGAGATTGAGATAAGTAGTATTGACATTACAGAAAAAAACAACAAAACCATCCCTTCTTGGTTACTTCGAGCACAGTTTAAAAATAGGCAGTCGTCAAAGACACAAAAAGAAATAATCTCAATTCTTAAGCTCAGTTCAGTTTCACACGAAGAGCAGAGTTGCCACTGGCACTCTCTTCCTTTTGTTGACAAAGTTATGAAATTCCTTAGAATTGCCATGATGGCTCCAGAGAATTCTCACAAGGTGACTGCCTTGTATTGCAATAGGTCTTCTGCTACCTAGAATAGGTCTTCTGCAAAGGTGCTCAGCACGCTCTGTGACTCATGATTTTGCTGGCAAGTTACAAACCCTCCCTCTTCTATAAACTAAGTACTTAAAGTTTAAAGGCAATAATGTATAAAAAATATGATTTAATCACATTGTACAGTTTGTTTATTTAAAGTGGCCTGAAGATGGTCACTGAGCAGCAATTAGTGAACTATTTAATTTCCCGAGAACCTCTAAACAAAGCCTGCTAGCTCACCTCTACTAATAAAATTATAACTTTGAAATCCAGCTTATAATAACTTAATAACTATCTTGTAGAACAAACTCCTAAAAGCATTGCCTGTTGAACTGAAGATATGGCTGTTATGTCACTAAGGGTGACATATTATTACACAATTGAGATAATTTTTAAAATATTTAGTTCTTTTGAACATTTCTAAGGACAGAGATTCCACAGCCTCCCAAGAAAACCTTTTCTGGGGCTGACCTCCACCATGTGAAAAAATTTTCCAATGCATAAGTAAAATTTACAGTGTTGCAACTGGGTTTGTTGCCTTTTGCTCCAGTGTGCATCTTTTAGAAGAGTTTAGCTCCCTCCTGCAACCAACTATTGAGTATTGGCAGCCAACAAGAGAATCCCTGCAAAGCCCTGTCATCTCAAGATTGAACAAACAACACTCTCTACATCATATCAACAAACATAGTAGGTGAAATAGACAAATAAAAAAGCTAATAAAATATTTATTCACTTTTGCACTCTTGGATTAAAAAGTGACCAACTGGAAAACTACTGCTCTCAGTGAATAAATGACTGTGCCCAGAAAATAAATGACCCTGCACATTTTCAGAATCAAATTTGTTTTCTAAGCAAAATGCATTTCAATTTTTAATAGTGAAGAAGAAAAACTTCAAAAAATAAGTTGAAATTTTTTGCTGTCAACTAATCTTGTAAACCCAATACTGCTTGTATATTAAGTCACTGACATGACCAAAAATGAAGCTTAATAGATGGATTGATGGCCAGTTAGAAGCTCCCCACAGGAGCACCATACACAGGCTAGGACTAATACCAGAAAGAATTCTGATATCCCTCCACATGTTCCTTCATGAAGGAAATAAAACTTTGATATCTCTTTTGGATTTGTGTTATATCTGGCTAGAGGGCTAAATGATCTCTAGCATAAATAGCACCTCCTCAATGGACATTTGTCAACAAGAGAAATAACTGATCATCCAAACTAAACTGCAGTGCAAAGACTTCCTTTTGGGATGAACTTTGAGAAAGAAAAATAAGATACAGAGAATATAGAAAACACTATTATGACAGAAGTATAAATATCTGATTGATTGAAAAGCACACAGACAGAGGTGAACACAGGAAAAACACGAATCTGGAAAAAAGTTGTTCAAAAATTTTAGTGCAGAATTCTAAACTAAAAATTGAAAGTTCTATTAGGTATTGCACAATTCATTTTGTTATCTATGAGTTAAGGTTTACAAGAGGAAACTTGCAAATAACAGCAGCCTTTATGGAAGGTTCCTTGATCTTCACTCATACAGAACTACTATTATCATTTAATCTTTGTACTATTTTGCTCTTTATGCATAACACATTCACTACCACACAGGTTTGTGAGGATGCTCACAAGAATAAATTGTTTCATAAAAAGATTCTTACAAAAGTAAAGTTATAGTTCATTGACAGGAGTTATAGAAGGCTTTCTGCTGGATTTCTTTGAAATCTGCTTGTCACTTCCACAGGCTGGATTTATCAACCCTCCACTTCCACTCAAAAATATACCAGTTGTTACCTTGTGATTGGAGAGGGAAGGGACATTTCAGTATAGGGACTTCTACTTGTTTTAAATGATTTTTTTTTTTTTTTTTTTTTGTATGAGAGTGTTAAGCACAATTCTTAAATTCTATTGGTTTTTCCAAAGAGGACTAGTATCCTCAGTGGAGTACATTTTTCACTGTAGTCCAGTGCAATTAGACCTTTGAGGTCATCAAGAGAATGCTTGTCCATCCATAGGCATAGGAGGGAAATGATTCATGTCTTTAACACTGTCCTCTTTCTCTCCCTGCTTTTAGAGCTGCTCATTGAACGTCTGAAATGCAATGACAGCAAGGAAAAGATTGATCCTAACACCAAGAGAGGCAAACAAAAGAGAAAACATTTCCAAACCTTTTATCAGAGTTATAATATAGAGAATACAATGGGGAATCAACTCCAGCCCTTGTGGAACTGCATAGATAAACACTAACAGGTAGTGTCTGCCTAAATTAAAAAAACCTTCATTATTTTATATATACATATATATATATATATATATATATGTGTGCGTGTATATATATATATATATGAGATTACAAAAGGAACAAACCCAGCAGTGTTTCTCTGATTGATGCCATGCTTTCCTTTGAAGGAAGTTCTCCTTTCCAAAGGTTAATTGCCTCAGAGTGTGGTGCAGCTATGCCTGTGCTGCTCCTGGCTCTAGAGGTCTCTGCTCCAGGATTCATCATGCAATGCAAGCTTAACACCTGCCTTTGAGGACTCTTGCCTTACTCAAAGAACCAATCCAGACAATCTACAGGGTAATACCCATCCTAGAGAGCATTTACAATATACAAGAAAAAAAATTTGACTTTAACATATTGAAAAAACAACTCATCTGGAAATGTGATGGACCTCCCAAGCAGATACAAAACAATGGCTTAACTATTTAAGGCATAGATTAGGCAACACTACCACATCCAAGATGGCAAATGAAGGGATTCTGGATTTCCTGTCCTCTCATATTTCCCACACTTAGGTTTAATAAAAAGAGCATAGCTCCAGAATTTTGTAGCTCTGTGCACTGTATAGACTTTCTGCTGACTGATTTCTTTTTTCAAGGCAATAGAACAGAAAGAAGCAGCCAATGATGATATTTGATTCTCATCTATGTTCTGTATGCCTCGGTATCTCTCACCTTTTGACCCAACCATCCATGCTGTTAAGAAAATCCTACTGTCTGTAATGAGGACAGCCAATTCCTTTTTCTGAAAGGTCAAACTCAGAAACAAATCCAACTCCTAGTTTTCTGAAATATTGGAATAAAGCATTCCTTTCACTCGACTTTGACCCCAGGACACATCTGATCTAGAAAGAATAACTGCAAGTGAGGACTGGTGTAAGAGACTTCCAGCATTCATGATTCAAGGGATCTACAAATAGCCCCAAATAGGAATCCTCTTGTCTGAGCATTTAAAATTATTGAGAGAAGCACTGATTCAGTGATAACACCAGGTGTTCATTTAAATGCTGCAGTTTAAAGTTGAACTTGCTCTGTAGGCTTTCTCTTTTGAGGGGTTTCTTCCTTTATGGGTAGGATAGTGCAAAAGATATAAATTTTGCCTGCAATGGATATATATTTCCATGCCCTAAGGTACAGAGGAAGGAAATGTGTGAATTAGCCTGCTGTGAGATCTACGGTCTATGGACTAGGGGTAGAGAAAAAGAATCTTTGCACTAAACAGTGCCAATGCAGGAACCATTATCTACAGATTCTGCATCCTCCCTTCTCCCTGGTACAGCTACTGCCTATCATCTCATCCAGGTTTTAGCCTCAGGTTAGGCTACAGGTATTCTTCAATATAACACTTACAGCATTCTTGAAGACTTTGGGTCAGGTTTGCCTGTTTGCAGTCATAGTCTGACTTTCTTTTAATAACTGAGCTGGCAGCAAAAGGCAAAATATACTGAGGAAAAAATACTTTACAAAATCTGTAGATAAGAGGTGTCAGAAGGAGAAATCTTATTCCCTTCAAGCATCTCATTTCAACTGAGATAGACAAGGACAGAATACAGAATTACTGCCTTGTTTCACAATACAAAACACACTGCTTGAGGATAACCATTTGAATATTACTTGTTTCCCCTTAAGAAATTAATATAACCTTTGAACCTTTAGAGTCTGCACACAGACACTTGCATGTAGCACCATGTGAAACTTCACATATTGACAAATTAGAATGCTATTTTTGACAAGGCAGTGATATGTCAGGTTAAATCTCAAACTAGAGAAAACAGCCTTTGGTCTGTGTCTGCAGGTATAATCTTCTTGTGTGTAACCAAGCCAAAACAACTTGGTTTTATTGGCTTTCCAGCCCCACATTAATCTTTTAAATAAGGATATATGACAGTAGAGCAAACCCTTACTTATTCTGGTAATTCTGAATATAAGAGCAAAAGTGATGTCGATTGAGACTAGAGACCTGTTGGAAAGTTTGTTTAAAAGTGTCCTTGTGGGACTCAGACCAAAGTTTCACCAGCCCTAGGGCATCATACACATACTGTACACATGCAAGCTAATGATCATATTCCCATATGCACTTTCTGAACATCATTTATTCAGAGCTGAAAAATACTGTATTGGCAAAAAGTTAAATTTCAGCAGTTAACTGGCTTTATGCTTTGTCAATTCTTTTAGGAGGAGGAAGGTGGTACACTTGGCAGCCACTTCCCTGAATTGGTTGCAATCCTGAGCACTAAAAAGTGCTGGGTTTATACCAACAGTTCTCAGGGTTTTTTTGTAATCCCTTTATGCATTGATAAGTCAGAATTCCTTCAGACTGAAATATAAAGTAAATGGAAGAAAATTGAATAATTAATGACTTGAAAAAGTGTTTTTACAGACCCCCTGGCACCAATTTTAAATAAAAGGAATGCTAATACTTGGGGGGAAAAAAAAGAGTTTCTAAGGTCCTGTGAAATGTTTCAAGCCACAGATTTAAACACCTGGCTAGAAGAGCTCATATTTGAGCATGGGAGGATTAGGTTAAGCAAACCTGTCTCTGGGGACTTGAACAGAGTCAGCATACTGCACACCTGAAACACAGTGAGTCCTAGGAAACAAGTTCCTGGAGAAGTTCATATGTTAATATGCATATGTAAAGCTGAAAATAAAACATAAAACCTGAAATTTACATTAAAGAGGAATGCATATCTATTATTATCAGTACATAGCTGCCTGTTAATGAGCGCAAAAACATTTCTGTTGTTTTTTTGTTTGTTTGGTTGGTTGGTTGGTTGGTTTTTTTTTTTTGTTTAGGCATATAATAATGCTCCTGCCACTCAGCCTTCAGACACCTCCTCCAGACAGAAATGAGAGGTCCATGGGCAGCCAGGGGAATTGAGAATACTGAGGGGAATCAGCTAGTCATGTCAAGCCTATTGACAAAAACAGAGAGCAAACCCCATGTGACAGCAAAACTACCAGGAAACTGTAAAACAGTAAGGAAAAAACACAACCTCCAGTAAGAAAACCTCACACTGATGAATACCTTAGTGTTCATCCACCTCCACAGTTTTTATTTCCATTCCTTTCCACCTATTTCAACCTCCTATTTTTTTTTTTTTTTAGCTTTTTACAATTTCTGGTACAGGAAAGTGAGTTGTCTACAAAAGTCTACAAAACATATTCTTAAAGTTTGCCTCTCTAAATCTTTCTCTTCTTTCTCAAATGTCTGAAAAATCATGTCTAAAACTAAGCAGTATGCTCACATGAAGTTTATGCCTTTGGATACATACTGATTGCAGGTTTAGAGGGGATTATTCTCTTCCACTTACAGTTATTGTTTCTCTTCACTGTCATGTCACTTCCCTTATTGTCTTCTGTGTTCCATGCAAAATTGAGCTAAAAGATATTGAACAACAACAAAAAATACAAACAGCAGAGCAATTGCTTATTAAAAATATGAAAACCAAAATCTAAATCAACAACAACAGGAAAAAGCCTCCTTCCCTTCAAAAACTCATTCACAATTATGTGCTGTAGTGGTACCATGAGAATCCAAACAGAAAAAGATGTGTCCTATCCAAGCTTTACATTGAATTATTCTGTAGGGCAGAAAAAAAATCATAACTACTGCCTCATCCAGTGCAATGAATTCAAATCAATGCTGTGGAAAAAGGCCTTAAGGTTACAGATGTAAATTGTTTGCAATAGAGCTAATAGAGCGCTCCCAGCCTTTTCATTGTTGATATTGCTGATTGATTTGTGGTATTAAAGTGCAGCAGAGATTGTCGTGATATGAATTAATATTAACTGGTGAATAATGTATATATAAATGTGTCACAATCTGTTTAAGCCACTGGATACCCCTCCCCTTTAATTAGATCTGGAGATCTTCAAACATAATATTTTAAATGAGAAAATGATAAGCAATGTACAGAATGAACACTCTAATTTATTTAATGTCACTTTAATGGCTTCAATTTACTTTTTTCTTAAATAAATGTCAAATTCAGTTGAAGATGAAAAGTCTTTGCTATTGTTGAAAGTCCATTTTTTGTGGTTAAAGTTATTAATAAAATGTTAATCAGGCTTATTTCTTGCCCTGCGCTATTAGCTATTGCTTCAAAGCAAAGCTCCTAAGATTTAAAGACAGCTTTTGTACAGTCAAGACCTCCCTGTGGCATTAGAAATTACACTCACTTTTTCTTCCTTCTTTTCTCAGATTGCTTATTCCATCAGGAGTAATTTCCTCTAATTAGAGTCTGTGTGTTCTGAAACTGTAACTGTTTCTCCAGGACAAGTTGAGCAATATTGTCTTGCTAGTTGCTATGTCCCTACCATCTTCGTAAGCAAATTTTAAACCTGAATAAATTAAACCTAGAACACAGCATTTGTCAGACTGGATCAGACAACTGGTCTATCACAGTACCCTGCCTGCCACTGGCAATGATCAAATGCTTCATGCTCTTGAGCAAGACTTAAGTATGCCTGGTGTACCCAAGGCAAATTCTTTGTAGCAAAGGGAAAATTCCTTCCTGGCCTCTGTAGGTGATGGATTATTTCCCTGAAGCTTAGGATTTTATTATGACTTTGCTTTGGCTTCTTTAACTAAAGAAGTAATAGATATGAAGTCAGAAATTCTTATATGTAAAACCAGACACATGCTCTTTATTCAACCTGATTCTTCCTTCCCGATGTGGAAACAAGTGTTGTGAAGTGGGCCATGCAAAAATTCACAGAAATCAAAACCACTTATATCAATGAGTGCAGGATCTGAGGACAGTCTGTGGCAAACTGTCATCCATGCCTTCTTCTGTAGGCTTCACCATGTCCTCATCAAGTTTACCAAAGGGTTTCTTGTTCTTTTTGTAGGGTAACAGCCCCACTTCTCACTCAAGAATATAAATTATTCATTTTTCTCCCTGTCATTTTCCATAGCTCTGACTGCTTTAATAATGTGAGGGGATGTTTTGTTTATTTGATTTTTAGTCTTGTTTTGTTTTTTTTTTTTTTTTGTTTAGGCATATAATAACTCCTCTTTAGACTAAGGCATTCCTGGGTGATACTATTTATTTTATATACATCTTTGTGAGACAATTGTTTCAGTCATAGCACCATTTGTCTTAAAATCATAGGATCAGAGTTATAAGACATAATGAAGCAAGAGAGTAATATTATTTCATTCAAAATATCATTGTTATGACTTTATCACTTTCTGTCTTTTTTTTAAAATTTATTTTCTTGTTTGAGAAAATCCTTGGTGTTTTTTTTTTTTTAGCTAAACTGTCACGATCAGCACAAGTAACGTCAAGAAGAAAACTCACACAAGAAAGCTTTTTCCCTATTTCCCTAGAAAAACCATTCTCTCTATCCTTTCATGGTTTCTCTTCTTCCAGATAAAAAAAAAAAATAAAAAAAAACCAACACCACAACTCCCCTACATAACAAACCCACAAAAGATCAGTTATTTTCAGTTATTTTCACCCATGAACATTATACTTGGTTGAATTTCATAGGCATCATGTTGCTCAGGGGTAGGGTGTCTGCATCTGCATAACTCTGGATTTTAATTGCCAAATCATGCTAATTAAATAAAAAACCTTAAAGACTGTTATTAGCAAATATCCAACCCATTGCATACTCTCTCATCCAGAGCATTGGCCTATATGTAATGTGGCCCTGACCTAAGACAACTCATTGATTTTTCTCCAAAACCAAGATTCAAAAATTGCCTTTTCCTCCTTCCTTTCACTTAAATATCCTTCTGTCTTAAGAAAAAATTTATTATTTTTATTTTTAAATTTTCCTTTGTACCAACAGTGCTTTACAACAGGCTTTATAGTCTTGTTTGCAATAAAAATCAAAAGCAGTTATATTTTTGATCCTACCTTTATTTTTTCTTTTAAATAGAAACTGAAAAACATATGATCCCATCAACCAAATTAAAAGCAATTTTTTGCTACATAAACTTAGCACAGTGTTACACTTTGTCTCTAAGTTAGTGTCCAGTGATCAAAACAGAAACAACGTCTTTTATTCGTCAGTTTTGCTTTATACCCTGAGCTGCTTAAATAATGACTTTCATTTCAGGGTTTACGTTTCTGATCTGCTCTTCAGGTGATGTTGCTTAAGTTCAAACTCAGGAAAAGAACACTTTTAAAAGAAAACTTTTAAAATAAAGCTGTTGCTCCTCTATTTGACATGCTCATATA
This sequence comes from Urocynchramus pylzowi, assembly GCA_013397555.1. NCBI lineage: Eukaryota > Metazoa > Chordata > Aves > Passeriformes > Fringillidae > Urocynchramus > Urocynchramus pylzowi. Next base: position 1,164,921 of record VZRH01005337.1, on the reverse strand, counting down.
CTGCATGTAAAAGTAGGAAGTTTAAACGTTTGGTTAAGAAAACGAGAAAGCTTTTAAAGACATAAATATCTCAATAATAGTTGCAATCATTCCATATAAGAGAGGTGTAATTAAGACACCCTCCAGAAAAGAGGGCGGCAGTGGAAAGGCCATTAATGCTGTGTTTATAAAGAAGAAAACAATGTTTCAGAATGAAATAGCACTACACTGAAACAGTTGCAATGCTCCATAAAATCGCTGGAATTGAGCAACATATTAAAAATGCCACGTATCTCTTTTTCTTATGACAAGAAAATATATCTAACTTTGAAGGATAATGGTACCTTTTATGGCACATCCTTGGTGCACACAGTTGCATCACCTTCAAGAGTGCACAAATTCACTTTTAAAAGTTTGTGCAGGGCCTTGAAAAATAGATTAAACATTCAGTGAACCTGTTGTCATTCTAAGAGGAGTGAACAAATAATTTTCAGTATTACTGGATGAGGCTCGAGCCATCTTAACTTATGCAGGCGTTATAATTTGCATTAATAAGCTCAAAACAGATGTTAGGGGGTTTCTCAGCATATAAAGAATGCAAAGCATTACACACATTTAGGCTTTCTCTTACATGAATAACTTTGCTCATGCACATTGGAATATGTCTTCTGAATATGTACTTACTATGTTCACAAGCAATTTCTAGGATAAAATTTTGTGGAAAGAATTTCTGCATTGATATGACATTCAGCCCCTAAATTTTTCCGAAACTCCACTTTTGGGGACACAGATTTTAAGAAAGCAATCCCAAACCAGACATACTATGTATTTTAAATAAAAAAATTAAACATATTGTGGGTGATAGATGTATTTCTGAGCATGTCAACTTTGCAAGCACAGAGCTCAGGCAGTAAGTTTTCCATAATGCCAAATAATTTCTTATGTTTGAATAAATGTGACAAAAAAAAACCCCAAACAAACAAACAAACAAACAAAAAAACCAACGAAAACAAACAAACAAAAAAACCCCAAAAAAACCAACACCCCAAAAAAAAAAAAAAAAACCAAACCAAAACAAACCCAAACAAACAACCCCCCAAAAAACCAAATAAGCAAACAAAAAATCCATGAAGAAAACACTCAATCTAGCAGTTATCCTAGGCAAGATGCAGGAGGCCACATCTTAAAAACACTTTCTGTCCTTGGTGAACCCAGGACTGTGTTACTAAGTCTTTCCCTTGGTTAGAATGCATAGTGATTCCACACACTCTGCAGTATAACACACTCTTTAATAAGGAATGAATTTAGTAATGATGTGAATAACAAAACACAGCAACAAAGTTCACAACTCCAATTTTGCAAAGTTTTATAACAGCTAAAGTTTTGAAATTACTTAGTTTTTAAACATCCCAGTCAGCGAAACATTCAGCATGTTTGAGTGTAATTTAGCTCTCTTGTTATCTCTGGTTATTAGCTTAATGGAAGCTGATGTATGTTAGCATCTTAACAATTTGGTAGTTCATGCTGTAGCACTGAACCACAGAGGACATTAATTCACATGGTGACTTTTGGAGCCAGACTATAAAACCTCATAAATATTATATATTCCATTATTTGCTTCTTATAAAGGGGATTACCATATGAAAACCCAAATATTGGCTGCACGTAGGGAAATGGAATCAGAGTATGCAAAAGACAAAAGTTTGTAAATTTGGGAGGCTAAAGAAGGAAGAACACAAAGTTATTGATTTAGGCACTATTTGCCTCTAACAACTGCCTGGATGTTTAATGCTTGCAGTTGAAAACAGAATAACCCTCTTTTTACTCAAAATTCCCTAATTCAAAAGTCCAGAAGATGCATTGTCATTAAAGTAGTAAGAGTCTGTAAAAGTTGAATAAATCAATCTGCAAGTTACCTTCCTGTTTGAGTGGAGCATCTCCCTAAATGTTACCCAACCATCTAGCTATTAATGCAGGGGTGAACTGAGCCTTAGGGCTTTGGTCTCAAGTAATAAACTTCAGAATAATTACAGGCAAGGTATGTATGAGAGTGTGTGTGCGTATCAGTGCATGCATGTCTGTCTCTGAAAATGTTTACAATTAAAAACCAACTCATGTTCCACTGTTTGCTGATTAATCTCACATCAATTAAGAAATAAGCAATAGAATATGAGTTGGTTTTAAGTCAAATAGATCAGTCCCATCCTTCATTTGGTCCAAATTCCACCAGTGACTTCTTGAATCACTGATTTAAGGAAATTTTTTTTGGTATGTTTATTTAAGCATATTTCCTTTTCTTACAATTTCAAGCACCACTGAGGGTATTTGATTGTCCTTTCCTGAGCTGTTCAGAGAACATCATTATCCTCTCTGATTATAATTCCCAGCTTAGCTGACTGTATCACCTTCAAAACTTTATTTGAGAACTTACCTAATTAGCCTTTGAACCACTAATTGGCTATTATCTGTAGATCTCTTTGCTTTTTCTTTCACAGAAGGTTTTGTTCCTTTCATTATGGGAACATAGAAATTGCCATCCTGGGACAAAACAATGGGTCATATAGTCTCATATCCTCTCTCTTACCAGAGCAAAGACAAGACCTCTCAAGCAGGTGTTCAGCACCCCGAGCCTGCTCCTGTCATTATCTCATCTGCAAGGCTTCCACTGAAATAAAAGGCACAGAACATTTCTCCTTTGGCTGCAGGTGTGCATTGAACAGATGTCTTCATTGAACTGTCCATGGTGACATTTTATTTTTTTTTTTCCCTGAGAGATTACAGCTAACTCAGAAGTTAATCACATGTACAAATAGTGTAGATGTCATTCCCAAACAGCTCGTATGTACTGGTCTGGGTTCTGTGCCCCTTAATGCTGCTAATTACAAGCTGGCTGTGCAGGCATACATCTTCTTGTGAAAGAAGCAAATTTAAGATCTAGACTTTTTCCCAACCAAGATGTCTGTTTTGATTTCAATGCAAAACTTGCACTTTTTAGCCTTACAAGAAGATATAATTATTTTATCATAACAGTCTGATATATTTTGCTTTATTTTAAAGAAGAACATCTCTCATATTTCTTCAATGATAAGCCATAAGAAATGACAAATCATCCTCTTTGAAACATTTCAAAAGCTTGATTCCCAGTATTGCCAACCTTATCCATTTAAACTTTTTGAACTAGGCTCCAGAGGCTCACAACCCACATGAAAAAAACCTCAAGGCTTTTAACAAGTGTTCAACGGACTGCTGAAATAATGAGGGGATGGCTTATTTATCCACCTTCAGATATTTAAAAGTCTGAGTTATCCCTCTGAAAAGATAAAGCTTAAGAAAAATAGTCAAGCACAGCTCTTTATTTCAGTAAAAAAATGAAGGGAAAGAAGAAAGAGGAATACCCCTGAAACACTGATCCCCACAATTCAAGATGTGTACAGACTGGAGAGAGTCAAAGGAAGGGCCATGAAGATCATCAAAGCACTGCAGAACCTTCCCTGTGAAGAAAGACTGGACAAGTTAGGCCTTTCCTCCATGGAGAACAGAAACATAAGTCAGGACCTCATCACAGTCTTCTAGCATTAAAGAGCAAAGAGGGCAGAAGCCCTCTCTCCACAAGAAGTCACCTGGAGAGCACATGGGACAACAGCTAGAAGTTGCATCAAGAGGTTTCACACTGACATAAGACAGAAATTTTTACAGTGAGAAGAGTCTGTCAATGGAATAACCTTACCAGGGATGTGGTGGAGGCCCCATTGCTGAATCAAAATCTGATTGCACCAGGTGCTAATTAATCCCATCTAGGCTCCCTTTCCCACAGATTTCTGGACCAAATGATCTACTGGGGGCCCTTTCAATGTGGGCTTTTCTGTGATTGAGTCCATGATTCTAGGAAAGAGTAATGGAAAAGAGAGAAAAAAATACAGAGGAAAAAAGAAAAAAAAAAAGGGGGGGAGAGGGGGAAGAGCAACACATTTTTCAAATAGCACAAAGTGGAATACTGCAACAGGCTCCACTCAGATATATAAAGTTCTCCACAATGAGAACTTTGCACTCCATGCAAAGTGTGAAATAACTGCTACCAGTGCTTGGGCTTCATTTGAACTCTAGATAAAATAAAATCTATTGTTCACCTTCTGGTTGCCAGGGCTGAATAATTCCAGAGACCTTGACGTAGTTTCTGTAGGTCATTACACTAATTTAAATTCACAATGCTTTCATCTCTGCTTTGAATGTAAAGTACCTCGCAGTCAACTGTGCTGCATTTCCTTTTCTATGCTTTCAATAGACAGTTTTAGTTATTTCCCTCTCAAGTACCTCACAATTCATTCTCTTCTTGACTACCATTTTGTTCTCAAAAGAATGCTGAGCTACTTAATTTAAGATTAAAAATAAAGAACCTGCAGGACTAAATTCAGTGACCCAAGTAACTAAAGTGGTATCTTTTGGCTTAAAATGAATTTGTTTCCATTAATGACATGGGAAATGTTGACTTAATGCAAAATAAATTACATTTAACCTAAGAAAAACTATGTTGCAGTTTCAGCTGTCATTATCACTCCGTGTGAACAAGTGCACACTCTTATCTTCAGCATATACAAAATTATGTGACTTGGTTTGACTAAAGGTCAATTCATCTCAGTTGATCTACCAAGTGGACAAAAAGTATCTTAACCGGTGAACCTTCAGCCAAAATATAAAGCCTTTGTATGTGGTCTTCTCCACTTCTCACAGTGGAGAGAAGACCACATCTAAAGATGCTTTCCCATGCTTTTTTAATGCAATTTGCTTCTGCATAAAGTCATGTCCACCTGTAGAAGGTGGGGATGGTGTTTCAGGTCAGTCATCCTGAGATCCAAATAACCCCTGCCTAATCCTCAGCCCCTGTTGCTGACAGGGTTCTGGTATGTTCTGGTATGACAACGTGAGCATCACTGTTTCTCTCTAGTTTGGAAATCCTTGTGGAGATTTAACTTCCCTGCCCCATGTGGACTGTGCCCATGGCCTTTATATCTGAATCAGAAGACAGGCTTAAAATTTTCAGTATGTGGCTTTCAAATAAGGAAGGTTGGTACCCTTACCCAGGTACTCTTCAAAATTACTAAGACTGGAGGACTGGAAAGATGCTAAACTAGCCTGAACAGAAAATACATACACTCAATAACAGAAACATAGATCCTGGAAAACCTCCAGAGTGAAAGTATGTTGAAAATCGGGTAGAAAACTGGGCAGAGGAACAGTTGGGTTTGGTTATCAGAACTCCTAAGAAACCACTCTTTCATTAGCAGAATCCTGAAAAACAAGTGAAGAAATACCCTCAGGAGCCACATCTTTCTTCAGAGAAGAGATGACAAATGTGAAGAAAACACAATAAGAAAAATGGAGAGAAGCATCTCCAAGCTATTTGAACAGCCAGGAAAGAGAAATGGCACAGAGAAAGTCCATTGAAAAAAAAAAGTCAAAACCAAATGAAGACTAGAAATTACCATAGCAGAAGTGAAGATTTTAAATAGCTTTCAATAAAACTTTAACTTTTATCTTCCTTTTCCCTTGCTTTCTTTTACTTTCACTCTTGCATTTTTTATAACTTTCTCTTTTCTTTTCTACTTATATTTTTTTCTCCAAATTCACTTCTCCCACCATTGCATTTCATAACAGCATGTGTTGATTTCAAATACGTAATTCTTCCCTACACTACTTACTGGTTCCCACACTGTGTTCCCAGTGAACAGTGGAATATTTCTCTATCAAGCTTAATGAGAAAACAAAAATGTAGAATGACATATTATGCTACTTGCAGCCTCTTATGCCACTGAAAAAAGGACAGGCTAAGCATACAAATTATTTTTTTAGAGGGCCCTTAAAAAATGCATATCTACTTTTTTCTTCCAACTGTTGGTTTTTATCCATTTAGAGGAATTTCTCACAGTACATATAGTAGTCGTACATATCCAGCAAATAAATGAGCTTTGAAAATAGTCCCAGACACAATTTCCTATAAGCATTATTTGGATTGTCAAACCTCTCCCTATGAATTGTTTCCGAATACTACACTTCTGTAGACTAACAATGTCTTCCATCAGTTTTAGCTAGACAAATAAAAGATGCCTACTTTCCCCACCACCAAAAACATAATTCTGTCACCAAGACAGTCTCACTTTGTGAATTCTGTGAATAAGTAGATACGTGTTTTCTATTACATAGTTCTTTCAAGTACTGCAGATGAACTAATTCATTTAAAGGTTTTCATAAGCATTTGCTTCAATTCCTGGAAGAAAGCAAACTATAATTTAATGCCTCTATTCTCAAATGGTCTCCATAGTAACATATACTACATTAATTCTCATAATGAATAATTTTATTTACAATTTACAAAAGTGCAGTCCTTAAATGAGTATTTTGTTAAAATATAAAAGTTAACAAAACTGGAACATTTTTGGTCAACTGAACATCTGGGTTTTTTAAAGCTCTCTTACACAAACAAGATTAACCTTTTGTTCTTCAGCTCTGCACAGTGTACTTTACTGTAAGCACTTTGATTTTAATTTCTACTTATGAGTGCAAAGTTTTGAGCAGACTTGTTTCAAAACCTACCATAACTTTTTGAAGGAATGCCTAAGATTTTAAGATGGCTGCCACCTGTGTCATATGAAATACCTAACCATTTGGATGTTCCATTTTTTAAAACAACTAAGTAACACTAGAACACTATATATGTGTATGGTCCTAGCAACTGAAGTTCCTCATTTTTTCTGATATTAGAATATAGGAAAACAATTTTGCTTAGGATAATCTGAATAGATTCAATTACAGTAAGCAGTTTTGTAAACTTCAGACAACTACATACTTTCCTTTATTGCAGTCTTGCAAGGAAACATTCCCACAACTGAAAGAATAATTTGTTGATTTACTTCTATGACCTGAAACAATTGTGATTTTTACTCTACTTAAAGGAAGAAAGAAGATATGCCCATGACCTACAACTGCCTCACAGAAAGAGGGAAGGGTAAATGGCTGGAAACATGATAAAATGCAAATACACATCTTGTGGGTCAGTCGTGAGGCTAAATAATTTCATTTTAACACTTTAACAGAGGTAACTTGGATTTATGACATCCTTTGAAGGAGATATTGGAGAAACTCATTACAAAACTAGACACATTAATGCAACTCTCCTTGTATTTCTAAAACTTGGTTCCTAATTTGAGCAATATAAATCCCCCCAAAACCAAAGATATCTGCAACACACTACAAAATGTGCTTTAATGGTGTTCCATTCACATGAATGTTGAGCTGTCTTAAGGACATATTTCAACTGACTGAAAACTTGAGAATCAGTATAAGGAATGAACACATAGCATTTCTATGATGTTCAACATGCATCTATTCCTCCTCCATATGGAAAAAACACTTTTCATGGAGTTTTGAGGGGCTGTCCCCTCCTATCTATTATTTGGGATCTTCTGGTCTACCTTGCCTGTCTCAGTATCAGTATTGCTCAAAGCTGGTGTTGAGAGAACACGAAAGGAAATTGGTTTGTCTGCAGAAAGCCAGGAGATGATTGCATTTTTCATATGTTACTTACTGGAAACAAAAGCTTCTTCCCTAACTCACCCCCATCTGCCCCTATTGTTCTGAAGTTACTTACAAATAAGGTGAAAAGCACTTCACCAAAGCATTTAATGTTAGAGCTTACTTGTATGCAGAACACACAGTACTGAATGAGGTGCAGAAGACATTACTCAGTACAAAAAATATGCTATTGGAATTACGGCGTCATCTTCAGAACCTGACAAATTGCCTAGAGTATGAAATGTTTAGACACTGGTGGCTTACTTGAGATGCACATGAGTGGCAATAAAATAACAGGGTCTCTAAGACAAGGTTTGAATTTTGATTTGATTGCAGAAAATTTCTGGCAGGAATCTTTTCAAGCCGCAGTTGATTTCCTAAGTTAGAATTTGGCTTGTAAACAAAGAGAAGATTTTGCCATTTATTCCATTCCACATTTTTGGATTTCTGTGCCATCTCCCAGATGATAACTTCTCTTTTTTTCCTCACTCACAAACTGCTCATTTCTGCAGTGGCACCTGGGATGGATGGCAGGCTAACAAGAGAAATACAAATGCTAGAAGAGAAAAAACCACAAAGCCTGTTGCAAAGTAATGGGGCACAGCATTTCTTGTGTCTGGATATTTTTAAAGAGAACTCACACCTTCAACTGTCATTTTTACTCCAAGATGATTTATTTTTCTTCTTTGGAGTAAAGACTATGAAACAGGCCAATCAGTTGCTGTGGTTTTTATGTGGTGAACTTATTTCCTATTAAAACTGTAAAGTAGGGAGAATTTGAAGCTGATCACTGTGAAGGGTTCTGAGAGTCCATGCATGCCCCTCACATCAGTACTCAAACACACCTAGGATGCCTACTTTTTCTACAGTGTCCCTTAGTGATCCTGGAGCCAGCCTTAGAAGAACATTCATGGGATGTAAGGCAACTTTAAAACTTTCTTTCCCATATCCTGTTTAAGAGTTTCTCAAACATTCTCAATTTTTACTCAAAATAATAAACTATTTACCACAGTATTAAACCTTTTTCAAGGACCTTGTTTAATTCTGCTAATGGGAATAACTGTCTGCACAAAGTACTCCCTGGAATGAGCCTTTTTGGAGTTGGACTTTATTGCAAAACCAAAATACTCTGTCCTAGTGATGCTAATGAATGACTTTCACTGGTTTTGGTGTTGTTGTTGGTTTGTTGTTTTTTTTTTTTTNAATGTGAAGGGGAACCTGATCTTATGAATGTAAACCTGATTTTAGGAGTGTAAACTGAGAGATGTTCTGCCTGAGCATAAATAGTCTTTCTCTTTTTGTTTAAGAATCTGGTACTCAGGCAACCTACCATCCTCCTTCTTTTTCAAAGTAGTTTCCCTAAATTTTGTGGTTTTAGTAAAATTTAATCACCTACTCCACCTGAAAAGATAATAGGTGTTCATAGGGCAGAGGAGGGATTAGCTTTTAGTTGAGTGGTAAAAGCACAAAAATCATCCTTTTGCATTTTTTTTAGTAACTGCAAATTTAATTCGGAATGTGGTAGTTTTGATCTTTCTTCCTTTCTTAGAAAATATATTAGGCAAAACAAAATGTTTGCATAGGCATCTAGAAATGTTCTCCACTCTCAATAAATGCACACAAAAAATTTGATAATTAAAAAAAATAAAAACATTAACTAGGAGAATACATTTCAGTCCAATCTATATGCAGTATTCTATTCCAGTCTGTGTTCATAAAACAATTAATTGTTGCGTTATCTTATTGAAATCACTAAGACACTGTTGGCTCTTCCTATTAGACTTCTATTAACATTTTATTGGCTCAGGGCCATTAAGAATTTCTTTAATATGAATGTTTATGTCACCCAGTCACAAAAACCTGCCAGCATCATTGCAAGCACCACAACATCCACTGAGCAGTCACTGCCTTTGGTTCACTTAAACTGATGAACTTTCACAAAATACTCACTAAAAATAGCAGAATTAAAGGACCCCCATTTGTTGCATGAGATAGGAAATTTACAAATGACAGCACTTTTGCAAAGTCAACCAAAAAAACAAGCTCTGCCAGCCTGAGATGTGCAAGGAAGTAATCTTTTCAGTTGGACACTGAGGGTCAAAATGATGGTCAGAAATTTTCTGCTAAATTTCAAGGACAGAAGGACTTTCAAGCATGAGAGAAAAGCCTGAGTGTCACAGGCACATATAGATTTCTCATGAACAGATAAAACATAGGCTTTATCTTACAGTTTTATCACAATTTCCTGTGCCTTTGGGATTATGTAATGTTAGCACAGTTTTATAAAAGACCCAGTGGGATGTCTGGTTCTTTCCATTTCACTGGGGAACCACAGTGCTGGGAAGAGAGAATGTGATTAGTGGAAATTCATATCTTTATTCCTGTTGAGTGACCTGGTCTTTTGCCTTAATGTGATTTTGAATTAATATCTTTCAGGGAGTGCAGACAGGAAAGAAAGTCTCTTTCTGGATTAAAAGAATAGATATTAAAGATGAAATGAAGAAGAGCTGAATGAGGATGTAGATTGTGAATATGCTAACAATCATGCTGTCCTTTTCAGTTTCTTCTTTTAGAAAGGCTACAAAGAGGACAACATGAAAAATATTGGATCTGCTGAAGTAAGGCAGTAAATAATGTGGCAACTTATCCTTCACAAGGTTAGTTCTCTCATGATATTTGAGAGCAAGGCATGTTTGGGAACAGACATAAAATTATTTGATGGTCTCAGTTCAATAAATCAGCTTCTTTTGTTTCACTCAAAAAAAAAAAAAATATAGAAGTGCAGATTGCTGTAGACTTAAAGTCGAATGACCAGCAAGTCATGGGTCATTAAGCTGCACTTTAGACATTGTGCTTTCCAAGTGTAAAAAAGAAACATCAAAGCATGACTAGATACATGTGTTAGCAATCGTGGTGACACTGATTCTACAGAAACATTTCTGGATAAGCAATGGTTTCATCTCCTACTGCTGTTAGTCTAACACTCTTTCAGAAGTGGTACATTTCACTCAGGGAATGTTAGCCCAAAGCTGACTCAATCTGTAACCTTAAATGATGCAATTCAGTTCCAGTGAGGGAGAAAAGAATGTTCTTGAATAACAACACGGTGGATTCGGAGAAAAAACACCAGATTGCAGCCCTACCTGAGTGCTGCCCTCCAGACCTGATGCCAGTAGGTTCTAATGAGAATTTCTAAAGTGCCAGTCCAGTGCACTATCCATCAGCACAGCAAAACACAACTTCCCTGCAGCTGACAGAAAGTGAAAATAAGTGTGCTTTCCAATCCACATCCTTCCAGATTTCCTAAATTATAGCAATATCAGACACATTTTAGATGTTTTCTGGAACACAGGAGTCCCACCAGGTTTGTGTGAGTTCTTTCACAGACTGCTAAGCACACGTTTTTTCTGGCACCTATTCTAGGTGACATTGCTAAACAGGGGTTCTGTTGTCTCATGGGCCACCTGCAACTATATCACATGCAGTGCACTTTACCTCCCAAAGAGTGTTATTCACAGTCATAAAGCTTCTTCCCAAGAGATTATATTTCAGCCAGAGTATGAAGCCCTAAATGTTGAATTATTTAAAACTACAATGCTCCATGGTTGACAATCATCCAGGTCTTAATAAGGATTGATCACATGGTTAATTATCAGTTGCAACTATGCTGTGTCATGTATTACAGTAACAGCAATGCCAGCAATGCCATTTATTTTGTGGTTCTCTTCTGAAATTACTAATACTATAAGTTAATGATTTGATAAAGTTCAGATTGCTGATATAATCAGATCACAGCTGCTCTGGTAATGAGTGCTATAGAGATGTCTATAAGTAGGCTATCTAATTAGGTATTAGCATATCCATTGCAATATCCATCTTTATGCTCTAATGCTGTCCTTCCCAAATACTCATTTTGGGAGTCCTTGTTAATATAATTTGCTCTGGAGCTCACCTGCAAAATGAAATATATTGCCACTTACCTAGCAGGAATCCCAGTGGAACATTTGTAGGTTCTGCTGGTACCACCACAAGAGGAAAAAAGTGGCAGTAGGCTAATTGCACAGCAGGGGCTCCACTGCAGGTGCTCCCACTGATGCCTTGAAAGCCAGGAGCCTTCAGCAATTGTCAGCCAGTTCCTCCAAAATCAGGCTCATTGTTATTCAACAGCTTTTTATGGTTTACATTTGGGTAAAATGCTAAGGGCTTTGGGGTCTTCCTCTTTGAGTTTTGGAATTTCTGGGTCTTACAGCGGCCACAGTTTGTGGTTCCATTAATTACAAAGGTTAAAAAAATATTTTCCCTCATTAGTTACAAAGGTTAAAAAAATATTTTCAGGTGAANGGGGGTGGTCTCAGTGCTGAAATGCATGACCATGACTGTAAGAAAGATAGAATCTCAGCTGTTCCTGAACTAATGTGGGATTTACTGCTCCAGCTGGATCCCTAGAAATCTATGGAGTCTGATGGGATTCACTGGAGAACCCTAAAAGAGCTGGCTGATACTACAAAGCCTTTCTGGATGATTTTTGAACAGTCTTTGGAATACAGAGAGGTCCCAGCTGACTGGAAGCTGTGAACGTTGTCCCAATTTTCAAGAAGGGTAAGAAGGAGGACCCTGGAAACTACAGAACCATGAGTTTCACTTCATTGCCCAGTAAAATCATAGAAAAGGTTATTCTGGGAGGTGTTAAATAACACCTGGAGGGCAATGCAGTCATCGGTCACACCTGGCGCAGCTTCCTGTTTGTTGAACCTGACTTCCTTCCACGACAGGATAACCCACTTAACTGATCAAGGGAAGCCAGTAAATAGAATATTTTTAGATTCAGCTTCAGCAAGGCTTTTGATATTGTGTCTCATAGGATCCTTCTGGACAGTGTCCAGCACACAGCTGGATAAACACATGGGTGAGCAGCTGGCTCGTGGGTCAGGCACAAGGGGATACAGTGAATGGGGTGACATCAAACAGGTGACCTATCACTAACCTGTCACTAGTGGGGCTCCTCAGGCCTCCATCTTAGGCCTTGTGCTCTTCAAAATATTTAGCGATGACCTGGGTGCAGGACTCGAAGGGATACTTAGAAAGTTTTCTGACAACACTACTAGGAGGAGCTGTGGACTGCTTCATGGGCAGAGAGGCCCTGCAGAGAGACCTCAACAAATTAGAGAGCTGGGCAATCACCAACCACATGAAATTTAACAAGGAGAAGTGCTGGATTCTGCACCTGGGCTGGGGCAAGCCAGGTTGTGTGTATATACCAGGGAAACAGAGAGCAGCACTGCAGAAAGGGACCTGAGGGTCCTGGTTGATGGCAAGACAAATGTGGGTTAGCAGTGCCCTGGCAGCCAGGAGGGACAACCCTCTCCTGGGGGGCATCAGGCACAGCATCACCAGCTGGGCAAGGGAGGGGATTGTCCTGCTCTGTTCTGCACTGGGGGAGCACCACCTCGAGTGCTGAGGGCAGTTTTGGGTGCCACAATATAAAAATGGCACTAAGTTATTAGACAGTGTCCAAAGGAGGGCAGCAAAGACAGTGAAGGGTCTGAAGGGGAAGCCATATGAGGAGTAGCTGTGGTCACTTGGTCTGCTCAGCCTGGAGAAGAAGAGATTGACAGAAGGACTCATTGTAGTCTTCAACATCCTCATCAGGGGAAGTGGAAGGTTAGACCCTGATCTCCTCAGTCTCGTCACCAGTGACAAGATTCAAGGAAATGGCATGAATCTCACTTGGGGTAGGTATAGGCTGGATATCAGGTAAAGGGGTGTCTGAACGCTGTAACAGGCTCCCCAAAGAGATATTCAGAGCACCAAGCCTGTTTAAGAAGCATTTGGACAATACTCTCAGGCACATGGTATGTCCTGCACAGGGTCAGGTGTTGGACTCAATGATCCTGATGGATCCCTTCCAAATCAGCATATTCCACAATTCTATGAAATAATGGTGGAACAAGCTAAAGCAGAAAGGACCTGGGTACAGGAATGGCATGACACTCTGCCATGGGATTTTCTGAAGACAAAGGAACATGACAGCCTCAAACATACCATCTCACGTGAAAAGAGTTTTCAAGTGGAAAGGATTTTAGGCTCTATAGTGTTTTAATAAAGAAATATCTTGGAAGTTTGGTTCTTAACTAAATAAAAAAACCCCCATATACAGTGTCTAGGACAAGAGCCATCTCAAAATATTTAAGCTTTAAAAGACTGAAGTCCTTAGAGGAGTGTTAAACCCTAATTGAAACACAAAGATTGGTTATTCAAGCTGTAAGTGAGCATAGCCCATCCCCAACCAATGGCACAGGGTCTGGATGAAACCCTGTTTCCTTAGAAATGTAACTGAATAGTGTCATTAGTGGAGACATTTAGGCACCATATGATGTATGAATCATAGGCCCTACAATACACAAGTGATGCAAAATACTGGAGACATAAAATTTCCCCTTTCCAACAGTAACCTTCGCTGGATTAGAGAAAGAACTACTATTTTTTTCTCTTGATTCTTCTTCCTTTTCTGTAGTTTTCCTGCCTAATTGTTTTACTAGTTTGGTTGCCACTAAGGATTTAAAGAACATACTCAGAGGCTTACAGGCAGAATCTGTGGACAACTGTCATTGATATGTATGAGCAAACTAAATAAAAAAACCCCGAGATTTTCTCTTATTTCTTATAAACACCTATGAAGGTGTTTAGTGTCTTGGAAATGCAGAGGACAAGAGATAGTCTCTGAACCTAATGATGGAAGAGAGACATGGCTACCCTCCAAATGAGGAAGAAGCTACATGGGAGAGAACACAACAGATGCAAGACTTTTTTGTTTCATTTTAAACAGAGATTTTGTCTTTGCAGAGTTTCTGAATATTTGGCGAGAGACCATAGTAAGATTTGATATGAAAAGACATTCCTTGGCTGATTCATATTCTCTGCCTTCTGACTGACCACACAAATGGCCTGGTTTATCTGCATTTTGGTTGCATGTTAAATAATGAATATAATAAATGTTTAGCAATACAAAATAGCATTAAAACTCTGGAGATTAGTGAGTAATGCATTAAGAAATGTAATTTCATTAGTAGAATGTTTCCTTTTTTATTATATAACAAGCTGAATAGCTGGATGAAGAATAGAAGAATGTGTGACTTTCCTACTAATAAAGTGAGCCGAATTAAGGGAAAAGCTACAGAAAAATAAATTACTGTTTCTGCAATTTCAATGATTGTTCTTGCATCACAAGAATCTCTTAACAGAGACAGGTAATGTGCTTAGCCAAAGGTATCCCCAGCTAGCAACTGGAAGCATCAAATTAAGTGAAAGAGAGTCTTTGTAGTTCATCTGTAAGAAGTCATTGAGAAAACTACACTGGGACAATTTAAAAAGGATTTGGTATTTACAGGAACAGCAGTAAGTTCTGAAAACATTACACTTACTCAAAAAGCTACAGAAATGAAGTCAGAAAGATGAAGCAATAATGGATTGCTTGGATGATCTGAGGAAGAAATTATTTTGTCAGAAGTTCCACAATTGGATAGCTGGATTAGGCAACACTTTCTTTGGAAGCATAAGGTATAAACCACCTAGAGTGAAGGAGAAGAGCAATTAAAAAGCTTCATTTGTTCATATATGCGAGAAGTCAGTATTGAGTTGCACTCCAAATACATAATCTTAGAAAAGTTTCACATCCCAAAAAGCACAATACCTGTCATCAAGCACTTGCAGAAAAGTAATTTATCATATATTGTTAACTTCATAAATTGTTAACTTCCATATATTGTTAACTTCATCTATCTCAAAGTTGGTGTAGCATCTACCATTCTAGCATCTTAGAGACATATGCAGGCCCAATGTACCCCGTGTCCAACCACCTCAGCCTGCTGACAGAACACCTTCCAACTGAAAAAAGAGATTCATATTCATGATACATCTTAGAAGAATGAAAAAGAAAATTTGGGTATAAGAGATTCATTGCACTGGATTTCTTTTAGTATTTTATAAAGAGAGGAGACTTTTAAAGAATTCTCCTTTGCAGAATTTTCACTCAAATTGATTTTACAAAGAGCCATAAATTTAATTTAAAGGTAATGTATGATAGATGATCAAATGTCCTTTTGCATATCATCTATTTTTACTGTTGCTTTTGGGTTTCTTTCCATTCTCCAAGGAAAGCTTGGCTGGACAAGATAAAAAAAGAATGTAAAATATGTGTAGGTACAAAAATGACTAGCATTAGAAAAATCTTTTCCAACCATAGTCAGGTGACATCTGAGTTCTCGTAAAAGTTAAGATAGACTTATGGTGGCATTGTACTGTAAATGCTGTCATATTAGGAACTGAATCTGTGTGTAAAAGGAATTACAAAAGTAAGATTCAGCTTGGGGGTTCAGACGTTCAGCTTCAAACGTCTTGCCACCTATGTGTCGGTAAGGGAAGTCTGTCCAAGCTGCTGTAGCAGCCAGAGGAGCCTAGTCAATACTGCAGTTGATGGAGCTGCAGACATATTGAGATCACACTAAAACAGACACTGACACCTGCCCAGCTGAATGGCTGCCCCTTCCTTTGCCTGCAGAGTTGAGTGGGACAGCTTGCTTGCATGGATTTGTGCTTCCCGTATAGACACCTGAAGTTAGGGACAACTAAATTCCTTTGACTTTCAGTTATGGTGGTGGGGCAGCCTGGCTGCATTTGATGAGCTGTTTGACATCTCAGCAATCCCTGGCATTGCAACACTTTCTCGTAAGTTTTTCCCTTAGTGAGAAGGTGGTACATTGAAGAAAGTTTAAATATTTTCCACTTATGCCCATTAGAATGTTCATTGTAGGTCTGTGCTAGACATGTACAGGACTTACATCTGTACCTGTGTGTTTGTATCAGGACCAGACTGTCTCCCTGTACTAATGTTCTAATATAAATGATTCTGTCTTCATCAGACATCAATTTTTTTCACGAGTTAAGGATGCAAAGGATGAAAACTTCTATGCAAATAATGTTTACTGAGAGGGCTAGAAACTCTACCAATAACTGTCTTCACACACAATATACAGATGTTTCCATCTGCTTTGTTACTTCTAGCTAAATTTGTATTATTTAGGATATTACAAGTTCAGCATGGATATGATTTCTAATGACAAGACACAGGTGTTCCCTTTAATTCCCTCTTTCACTATTTGCTTGACAACACATTTTACTTCAGCTGTTGGCTGTTATTGCTGTGGTCAGCCTAATGCTATAAAGCAAACATAATGTATAAATTATATGTTGAATCTGATTAAGCAAACAGCCTTTTAAGATGTGCCATTTAAATAAAAATATAATTTAAAAAATATTTCCTGTTTTCTACCTACTTTTTATTATGTAAATTGAACCTGGCACACAAAATTCATATTTTGTCTGACTGACAGTAGTTTGACTGCTATGTAATGAAACACTGCACTTTTTTAATATTATTATTTTGAAGCCAAGCTGAAGCAGCAGTTCAAGACCCTTCCTAACTACCCTGATCTCTAGAGATTTGTCAATTATTTAAATACAGAGATAAAACAGAGACATTAACTAAAGCCAAGAGGGCAAATGGTCTCTGAGATGTGAACTACATCTCAAAATAAAAAGGAAATAAACCATATAGAAAGTAGACAAACTGCTTTTTTTCTTTTTTTCTGAAGAGATTAACAGAAGCTTTTCTGTTCACAGCAAAGTAATTCATAGTCTGTTCCCATTACTCTCTTCCATGCAGATCATTTACTCCACAGTCATTTCTCCCATTTACTCCACAGTCATTCCTCCCACAGTCTTATTGAACAAATTGCTTGCAACAAATTGGTTGAAAAACTACAATTGCTCCATTTACAAATAATACTGTAATATTCCATAATTTAGGGAAGACTTTGCCTAAACTGAGCCAAAAAATTCAATATAAGGGATATTATTGGGGGAAAAGTAAAATAAATTATTTCTTCTAATTCTTTAACCTGAGAATTTTAAACATAGCTGGGAATGTTAATAGTCTTCTTTTAAAGAGTCATTAAAAATGAGAAAGAAGAGGAAAAACTAACCAGAGATGTTGCTGAAAAGCTGTCTGGGAAGTTGACAGTAAAACCACCATTCCTGAGAGTATAATAAAGATTCTGTTGTGAAGGTACAGAGCTGAGCCAAATCTCACACTATTTCAAGAAAAAATAAACTTCAGTCCATTTCCTTCTCAGAATCACTTGCCTCCTTTCCTCTACATTTTTGAACCATTACCACACTCAAACCAGATCTTAAACACAGCTGTATGGAGTCAGCTCTGCTTCCAGAAGGCAATCCACCCTTGGAGAACCAAAGCTGCAGTTTCTTCCTGGTGTAAACTAAAGGTCACCTCTAGCAAATACAAGCATTTCCTGAGGCTTGGCTTTAGTTAATCATGATGGATAAAATTTGAATATGCCCTTTTGTCACATAAAAAGGATCAGAAGATATCATAATCATAGAACAAGGCTCATTTTCAGCTGTAAAAATGGAAGAAATGTAAGCTGCATTGTTAAATGTGTAATGACAGTGGTATTGCCTTTCCAACTTTTTTTTTTTTTCCCAAACTTCAAAGATTTTATTTAAGGGACTACTGCATTTAAGAAGGTAATAATAAATTCTCAGGTATCTTAATATCTGACATGAGGTCTGAGATATCCTTAAATGTCTTATATGAAACCACTTCCTGGCTAAGAAGGGAATACTCATATTAAGTAGCACTGACTGTACAGTAAGCACCATTAAAGGGAGATCATCAAATTAAAATTGAATCAGTTTCAAGAGATGAGTTGAAAGTAGTTCCAAGGACTGCATCTGCCCATTAATGAGCCTGATCTAGAGGAGAACTTTATACAGAAATGTTGTTTTTTGAAGCATGCAAATAATGTAATTTTCCTCAGCTTTTTTATGCTTACATTTAGAGCCAGGTTTTAAAATAAATTTGGATCAAGGACAGGCAGTAAAGAGAGAAAGACACAAAAATTTTCCCCTTGAGAATGATTTTCCTCTTTGGTTTGAACAAGATCTCTTCAACTAAAGGTGACACTGATTAGCTGGGGCAACCCACTAGATATGAAATGCTGTCACACACTAAATAAACAGAACAACAGGTGAAATATTTCAATATTTCTATATTTCTATTACCTTATAGTTATCATATCTTAATGCATGCCTTTAGACAGTAAAAACACTTTGAGATGCAGGTGAGATTTCAAGTTGATAATGTCCTCAAAAACAATGCTTAAATCTATTAATATCAAGCACTCATGTCAGTAACACAGTAATACTTCCACCTATTTAAATACACTGTTAGACCTTTGATAGTCATACAAACAATAGACACTTGTGTGCTTGTTTGTATGTAATGAACACGTACGTTCACATGCATGCACACGGAAACATCTGCAGTAAAGTCCATGAGGATCAGTTATTTGGTTGCCAACAGCTACCATTCCTGAATCCCTTATCAAATGGTTCAGGGGTGTCCTGGTTTGGCAGGTGACCAGAACAACATGAGCCTGCACGTCAGTGTGCTTGCAGTTATACACTTCACCTCATCCCCTCCCCAGGGAACTGTGCTTGGAGCCACCCTCATTACTCCTCAGAAAAACCTCCTGTGAGACTGTGTTTCCCCAAGCTTGTGTTTTCAGCCAGTGCTCCTTACTTTATTTCTGTCAGTCACTGACTCCTCTGTGTACTCTTTGATACCCTACTGTGGGTTCTCTTTTTTTATGTTATTCCATGAAGTGTGAAGAATTCATTGTTTTCCAGGAGATCATGTTCCTACCCAGCTGTGTTTTTATTTTCATTAAAACTGAGGGAGAGTCTCCAGCTGTAGGGGATGATGAAAAATAAATCCAGAAATAATATTCCAGCAGAAATGTATCTTGGAGGTCCCATTCCACCTACGCAGTGGCCACAGCAGTGTAACTTCAGATCCTGTGGCAGTTTTTACTAGCTATGTCCCAATACTCTCTGCTAGAAATTATTTTCAGGCTTATTTCATAGGTCCAGTGATGCTTTTGCTTGATCCCAGTTCTTTTGCTCGTAAAGTTTCACAGACTTGAAATTAGCACTGTTGTGCAGAAGCTTCTCAACAGAAGATTTAAAACACTTCTAAGCACTTGCAACATCATGTTTCTTGGCTTTATGTGACTCAGTGTAAACCAGAGCTAAACACATCAGGCCAAAATCTCTGCTAGTATCAGTCATGTCAGACTCTTTAAAAGCAATAGAGCCAGGTTCATTTGTCTCTGCACCCAGTTTTTACTGATACAGAAAAATGGTGGGTTTATAAATATGAAAAGTATGTAAATGGATAAGCTTGTTTTTCTTGATTTTGATGCCACATGGGCACTGACTCCAAAGATAGCTGGGGTTAGTGTTCCAGATGTCATAGCACAGGATCCAATCAACAAGTAAAATAGATAGTTTGCAAAAAATTATTTCTGAGTTGGTGAGAGCCCCCTCTAGACTTCAGAAGTCTGACATTCAGTAAGTAGGCATAGACATACACAATGTTAAAAGAAACCATCACTGGAATTATTGTCCATTGTGGACATAAACCTTGCAGACACAAAAATTATTTTCCCTTTACTGGCACATGCCCTCACTGTATCACCCAACTCAGAGAACTGAAAGGCTAGGACTGGCAGAATTAATTACTGCCCACCACAGGAGAAGATCAAGCTCTAGACCATCTAAGGAACCTTAATGTGTATTTGAGAAGTCATGGCGTGCTGGTGGATTTCCCCTGATAGGAAAGGAGGAAATATAATCCCATTTTTATAAAGGAAGAAAGTACAGGCTAATCAGTCTCATTTCTGTGCCTGGCAAACTCAAGGAGCAGAAGCCCCTGGAATGATGGTAAGGCACAAGGAAAACAGAGGTGACAGGTTAGTGACAGACAACATAGCTTCACCAAGGCAAATGGGGTTTCACAAATTCTATGGCAAATTTCAATGACAGTGTTACAGCACTGGTGGATAATGGAAAAGTGATTGACACCTTCTACCTGGACTTGTGTCAAGCATTTGACATTTCCCTGCAGAACATCCTTTTCTCTAAAATGGAGAGACATGGATTTAATGGATGACTTGATACCCAGGTGGGGACCAGTGAGGAGTGGCGAGCTTCAGGGACCAGTACTGGGAGCAGCTCTGTTGAATGGTGTCAGTAACATGGACATGGTTGCCCAGAGAAGCTGAAGCTCCCAATGCCTGGAAATGTTCAAGGTCTGGCTGGATGGGGCTTTAAGCAACCTGGTCTAGTGGAAGGTGTCATCTAGTCCAACTTTCCTGCAATGAGGAGAGGCATCTTCAAGTGCAACAGGCTGCTCAGAGCCTCATCCAACCTGACCTTGAATGTTTCCAGGGAAGAGGCATCTACGACCTCCAGGTGGCAGGGCAACTTGTTTCAGCATTTCACCACACTCATAATAAAAAAATTCCTTCCTTCTGTTTCCTCTGAAACTACCTCTTTTGTTTTAAAACCATCACCTCTTGTCCCATCTCTACAACCCCAACTAAAATGTTGGACCCTATCTTTCTCAGAAGTCCCCTTCAAATACCTAAAAGCCTCAATAAAGTCTGTTCAGAGCTTTGTCAACTCCAGATTGAAAAAATACAACTCTCTCAGCCTTTCCTTATAGGAGAGGTGCTCCATCTCTCTGATTATTTGCCTGAGTAAGTTCCTTGCATAATTTCATTGTGTATCTTTTATTACTTACTAGCAAGTTTGTTTCAACAGAGTCGTAATGACCATGATGTATTTCCCATTCCACAAATAATATATCACATTCTGCCATTCCTGTTGAGGCAATCGGCTTTGAAGTAGCACTAATATAACAAATGGTCATACAATGTTACTATAATAATTTACTGTTCTTCATTAAAAAAAAAAAAAAAAGGACAAGCAGACTCAATTTGCTCCTGATTTTCATCCCTTCTGAGAAGTTGCATTTTGAACTGCATGACAGCAGTGGACAAAGACATTATTTATCAATCAGGCAGTCCCACTGACCTTGAAGCAGAAGAAAGAAAGCATGTTATAACTCCAGGTGCAACCCACTCACTTGCT
This sequence comes from Urocynchramus pylzowi, assembly GCA_013397555.1. NCBI lineage: Eukaryota > Metazoa > Chordata > Aves > Passeriformes > Fringillidae > Urocynchramus > Urocynchramus pylzowi. Next base: position 1,143,303 of record VZRH01005337.1, on the reverse strand, counting down.
TAATAGAGAAAGAGCAGCTCCCTAGGACACATGATTTCCTCCCGCTACTTTAATAGAGGTAAAGTGGGACAAACAATGTTAACTGCCATCTCCAGTAGAAATAGATATTTTGTAGGAGGAGAGAATAACAGGATAGCAATACTGCATTAGCTGCCCTTTCTCCTTGTGCAGAAAGGCAAAAAATGATAAAGTGAGACCAAAGGTGTTTCACACTGATACTGTAAAAATAGTTTTATCTTGAAGTTAAGAAAGATTATCTTCACTATTCTTCTGACTGAAATGAAGTAGCTTCAATTTTGTTAACCTTAAAAAAAGCACCACACAGGAACCTGTAAATAGCCTAATGGTTTAAAACACAGGATAACTATGAAGAATAGTCCCTCTCAAAACACTTGTACAAAATGATCAGTGAGGACAGTAGGATTAGTTTTCTGGAAAGAGGATCTATTGCCAATTGACCAGATGAAATTCAGAGAGTGAAGTCCACAGTTTATCTATGGATAATAGCAATTCCTTCTGATTTCTTAACCAAGCTTGACAACCTATAGAGGATGAGGAGAGTGCATCTGTAGCACAGAATAATGATACTGATTTAAACTCTGAAGTGATATCTGGTGTTTGAAACTAAGAGCAGAATCCAGCACTTGAGAGTGAGGTTAATTCTTGAGAAGTCCAAGAGAAAGGAATTTAAAAAGTCAAACTTTTCTAAGTGAAAATATATGTAGAAAACAGGAAAATAATAATATTAATAATTCAAAAAGTGATTTGGGAAACATTGACCTAAAGATGATGTTAATAGTATAGACACTGGAAGAACAGAAATCCGAGAATCTTTTACTGACTTTAGAATGTCTCCCTTGTCCTAAAAGCCACTCTGATATTTAATTGGATATAATGTATTAATAACCAATTACTAGATGGAAAGAGACAAACAGGACAGAGGGCAAAAATTTTTAATTAAAGAGGGATGGCAGGAAGGAAACAGAGGGAAGGGCAAGAAAGCACTCCAGGAGCATAAATTATTCTTTGTCAAGGGACATCATATTGGAAAAATAATGTTTTTATTACAGCTTATTCACAGTGTGAAAGATACTTTCCAAACTACTCTTCAATTGCAAACAGAGTGTTTGCAGTCAAGGGTAAGAGGCAGAGTGACAGTGACAGAGGAAATAACGCAGGCTGGAGATAAGGCTGGGGGTGCAGCTAATGAAATAGGTGAGGAAAAGGATATTCTCAGATGATTCAATGTCCGAGAAGATTCACATGAGAGGATGCAAGCAGGCAAAAGGGGAAGAGGGTGGTGGTTACAAGACAAAAATATGTTAGAAGGGAGAAATACCCTGGTTGAGAACTAAAGGCTATCTGACTGTTGCAGTGTTATAATTTAGATAACTATTTATATATATTTCTAGTCTTATAATCATTACCACAGTAAAATATATTTACAGTGAGCACAGTTTGGGCTTAGATCCTAATTTGTTAAGAGTGCACACCATTTGATTGCTAGGCACTTAAGCATCTATGTTGTAATGTCAGGAGACAACAAGGCAAACCTGCCACCCAGTCAAGCTCTAATACACAGAGTAGATGTGAAGTCTCAGCTCTCATCTGACCTCAGCTCTAATCTGTCTTTTCCCAACAGAGAAGAGGACATGGCTACAGGAACATTTCCATTCATAGCAGAAAATTGCTAACTGCCTCTTTAATCTGAGACTACTGCTTAAAGAGAAAGGTCTCTCAGGCACAGAGCAGAGGAAGAGTGGAAGAGTGTCATCAGCCTCCTGCCCTGGAAGGAAGCTAATTTTACAGCACCCAGGCTGATGCCTCAGCCTCACTGTGCAAAGGTTTTGTTCCCACACTGCTCCTGAGAACTAACCAGCAACAAACCCAAATGCTTTAACAGAGCCATCTGGAAACAGGAAACTGTGCAGGTCTGAGCTGAAAAGTGACAGTTACTAATGGTTGCCACAACCCAGAGAATCTGCTGCCATCTGCCTCCCTGCTGACTTTGGATGCATTTCCACCTGGTAGGGCCATAGCCCACAGCTGAACCTTTGCTGAAAAGCAGTATGTAAACAGAGCCACATATTAGGATAATGAAACAAAATTAGTGCTCCTGTCCAGAGACAGCTTGGGAGTGAAGGGTCCCAAGGTTATATAAGAAAGTTCAGTCTGAACCTTATTAAGGACCACTGCAATCACATCTTGCAGTATTAAAGGTTACCTGGTACTGTTTCCATGTCCTGCAGTGGACAAGATGACAGCACATGGCAATTCTGCTTTTTAAGGTGCTGGTGTTGAAAATAAGCCCCCACAAGCTCTGTGACTAGTACAGACCAAAGTTTAAAGCTTTTTTTATATGCTTGAAGGGATTTACATCAAATCAGCCAGCATCTCTTCCCTTCATCAACATTTATTTCAGTAGAACTACTTTTCAAACTTACAAATGCAGAGGAAAACAAACAAATATATAATGATCATAAATGTTTCTGAAATTACATTATCTGAGTACTTCAAGATAGTTACCTTATTGTCTTTCTTCCTACCTTGTTTCTGTGTGGATTACTTAAGAAACACCCTGTAAGGAACAACAGGTCTTTTACTTTGGTAATATTTAATGACATTTCAAATACTTCTATTTTAAATACATTCAAGAATAACTGTTTTGAAGCCAACTGCATTTTTTTAATAATTTCAGCCCTTTATTCTCTTTTCTAATGAGCAGAGGACTGAATATTATGTTTGGTGTTGCACCTAGAGCATTCAAAAAAGCTTTAGAGAAGTCTGCACACAACTGATTATTGAGTATTTTCAAATATATGATAATTCAGTGTCTACAGTCTCCCACAGAGACCTGTCTCTGTCTTGCTTTCAACTTAAAAAAAATTCCTGCTGTTTCTCAGCAAACAATACAAATTTTATCATTTTTTTATGATGTACTTTTTGTGCTAAAAAGGATAAGCAAAGAGACATAGTTTTACATGCTTGCTTCTCAGGTAAATGCAACAAGAGGTTCAACTTGATACAGCATTGCAGTATGGATTACATTTACTTTTAATAAACTAGATGATCTTTACTCTCCCTTCCAACTGAAACCAGTCTGTGGTTCTGTATATTTGCAAATGCCATTTACATAAATAATTTTAATACCCTATGCAAGCTTTTTTAAAAAAATGCCTCATTCAAATCTCCTATATCATTACTGGTGCAAAAATAAGTGACCTGGTTTTTTGAAGTACCAAGGATGGCGTCATTTATTTAAATGCTCATAAGGATTTTCAGGCATACATTTAGGTTGATGTTTGTTTAAACTTCAGTGTCATAAATTCAAATTATTTTTGTAATCTGACATTCATAAATAACAAATTGTCTGATTCAAATATTCATGTTTAACTAGTCACAGATGCTAAATGCATATTCAAAGTATCTTTTAAACTAATCTGCCTTCCATGAAGACATCTTTCTAGATCAGTTGACTCCATAATCATCCTACCCTTCAACTCCAGCACACAGCTTGGGCACCAAACACTGCAAGAACTGACTCATTGAATAAGAAATATGCAGACCTTAGATAGCACAGAGGTTTCTCAAGTATCAAGGTGATTTTTCCAACAAAAAAGGGGTTTTAACCAGCCCCCTTGAAAGAGGGGAGGAATTTGAATACAGACATTTCCCATTTGGCTGAACTATTGGAAAGGTTTAAGTGTACTGAAAGAGGAGTTATTGTTCTTTCTTTTCATTCAAGCAAAGGTTATATCAAAATAAAAAAGTTTTTATTGTTCTAATGCTTTCTTTGAGAATACAGTATATTTTCCAAACCAGCATATGCTTTGAAACTCCCAGCAGGGTATTCTGCTGCTTAAATCCAGGTTATACTCTGCAGTACAGCTCCACAGCACTTTTTCAGAAAACAGGAAGGCCCTACATCTTATCACCAGGCTTACTCTGGAGATGAGGTCTTGGAGATTATGTTCTCCATGATCTAAAGAACTATTTTACATTATGAAATTAAAAGCAATAGGAAGGGATTTTTTTATTTCATGGGTCATGGGCACAGCTGTTAAACCCCACTTAGCCTGGGTGGAAAACAATATCCCTGAATTAGAAACAACATGAGGCATAGGCTTTGGTTTGAAGAGACACAATTTGTCCTGATACAGGTGTGCAGACAAAGCAAGGTGGAGATTTTTACCTCCACACACAGAGTTTGTGAAACAAAAATACATATTTATATAGTACCAAACACATGGGATCTGTAGTCTAGGACTGAGGTAATTACATGTTATGAAATTACAGATTATCAGCACTAATAGAGTTGAGAGAGTTGGGAATTGTTCAGACAGGAGAAGAAAACACTCTGGGAAGATCTTAGGGCAGCTTTCCAGTACCTAAAGGGGGCTTAAAAGAAATATGAAGAGGCCCTTTTCATACAGGCAAGTGGTGATAGGACAAGGGGGAAAGGCTTTAAACTGAAAGAAAGTAGGGCTATATTAGATATTAGGAAAAAATTCTTTATTGTGAGGGTGATGAGGTACTGGTTGCCAAGAGGAGCTGAGGATGCCCAGTGCCTGGGAGCGCTCAAGGCCAGGCTGGATGGGGCTTTGAGCAACTTGGTTCAATAGGAGGTGTCCTTGCCTGTGTCAGAGGTGTTGAAACTGCATCATTAAGATCCCTTTCAACCCAACACATTATGTCTTTCTATGATTAATAATAATATCAGGCAGTCTACTCAGCTGACATACCTTCTACTGTATTACATGTTAAATTATTCTCTGAGGGTCTTTCTGTTCCCTTGAGTATAGGATCAAAATGCTACAAAAATTACTTGAAGACAAATCTCCCTCACTGAACCTATTCTGTGCTGTCTTATCTAGGTGCTCCAAGTGGGGCCATACTATTTAGCAAATTAGTTTGATCAGACTAAGTTTTCACTTATTAAAGCTCAGTACTTTCCCTTTATATTGGTAGAATTTTAAGCCCAGAAGGGGTCATTGCAGCCATCTGATGTCAAGACTAGCAAAATACAACCAAAAAATAACTAGGTTAAAAACACAGCAGAGCTTTTTGAGAAAGCTATTTCAAAAAATATCCAATTTAATATTCAAAACTTCAAGTGTTAGGGAGGCCATCATAGCCTTTGAATAGCTGTTTCTATGGATAATTACCCTTGCAATTAAAAATGTGTGTGGTGAATAGAGCCTGAATTTGTGTAGTTTCAGCTTCTAGCCAGAGGATCTTTATGTGTCTTAGTCAATTAAGAGAAATCATCAAAATGCTGTTCCACACTTGTGTGTGTAAAATCCATGATTAAACCACCTTTTATGCTTTTTTTTTTTCCCTGAAAGAAATAGACTTTACTCCCTCACTCTCTTCCTATGGAACATATTTTAATTACTTCTAAATATTATTATGACATTCTTCATCACTCTCTCAGTATCTTTCTTGGGTTATGTACACATGGAAACTGGGAACACTATTTCAAATCAATCTAGGATGTGCTCAAACCTTTTTCAGACTGGACTAAATACAACCCAGTTACACCAACTCATATCTAAACATTTTTATCCTTTCTTTTTGTGATCAATTAATGTTAATTTGTCAATACTCAATCATTTTTCACCTAGAGCAACCTTTCTGAGTCAGGAAGTTGCTGGCCACTATTCTTCAGAAATAGAATTCTAATTTCTGCGCTTTCCACATAGGAAGGGAGCACCCTATGCTCCTCAATTTTTCCTCTGTATTTTATAAACAATAATTTGAAAAGCTGGGTTTCTTTCACTATAGCCATGCTGCCTTAAGTTTTCTCTCTATAGAGATCCAACTCTGTTCTTCTGAGGGCAGCAGATGGATTTTTATAGATAGAACAGATAATTAATCAATATGCTATGCTTTTAGCTTGGCTTGATGTAGGAGAAAAAAAACAAAGAAGAAGTCAGAGTGGACATATCAGTCAAATTAGCTTTATTCTAAGATCCTCCCTCTCTAATCACCAGGCTGCTGGTTCTCAAAACACCCCAACGTGTTACCTAACTGTTCTGGGAGAAGAGTGCTCTGAGGCTGTCAGGTGTAAATACACAAATAATTTCAAAACAAGGAGAAAGAGAACTTCCCAAAGTATCAGGTCATCTTGCAAGCCCCAGTGAAATAAATATAGATTAGAAGTATAGGCATGGCTGTACTCTAGATAGTTTGGAATTTCCTAAAGTAAGATTTACATAGTCTGGGAAAAAAGAAAAAAATCACCTGTCTCCAGACAGTAATTTAGTGCAATTAGAAGATCCAGATGCCCAGAGAATGAGCACTTCAGTGTCCTAATTTTTAGAAACTGAGTAGTTTCAGTATGCAGGGAAATCCACTTCAGTGGTGTCTCAAACCAAACCACCAAAATCTCTAGCTGTTTTAATATTTTTAGCCTTAATGGCATCTGTGTAATATCCAAAAGTGAATCTTAATTTTATGATTGCAATGTGTCCTGGTTCCAACCAGGACAGAGCTAGTTTTTAGTAGCCAGGAGGGGGCATGGCTATGACACAGAGGTTATTCTACTCCACCTAATGCTATTGACAAGGGTGGGGTGAAGGGAGCGTCTTCCCAGGAGAAGGGGTCTCTTCCAGTCAGGGTAGTGTGGCTGGGTCGGGCTCCAAAGAGCATTTTGCACATGAATCACTCTCTCTTTTGTACATTTCTGTTAATAGTATTATTGCTGTTACTACACTATAACTGTATGTTATGAGGTTTTTTTACCTCACTGGTATTTCCAGTAAATTGTTCTTATCTCAACCCTAATCTTTACCTTTTTGTGCCTCCAATTCTCTCCTCCAGCCACCCACAGTGGGAAGGGGGGACAAGGAGAGGGAGCAAGTAGCACCATGGTTTTAGTGAGAGCAATAAATTGGAGAACACCATTCCTAAGCCATGCCACAATGAAAGAGCAAAATCTTGTATTACAGAGATGCAGACTTCTCTCAAACTCTAGAAAAATCTCATTTTTAACAAAACATCAGGTTACATAATTCAATCATGTATATTTTCAATCATTTTATTGTAAGTATTACATTAGTCCCAATTCTTGAGCACACCAGCCCCAGAATGAAATATTATAGTTTAAAATAGGAGGGATACAGACATGGTAATCTTTTTTTCTTTTTATCTATATAATAATAATAAAAAAATACATTTAATCTCTAATCCTTACTAATCTGCCATAACAATGATCATGACAGCACTCTCTGAGAACTAATTATTTAACATTACTTCTGATAACAATGCCATCTTGCACTGGCATGCTAAAAGCCATAAATCACTGGTTGTAGAAAAAATACTTATTCTTTCTACGTGTTTTTTACTAAATAGTAGTGAAACATTCCAAAAACACTGTGTAAAAGTAATTAATCTCATTCACTTTTAAAAGGAAAAATCTATTTCTCCAAATTCAATATTCATATTAAATTTGTGGAGACTCCGGCTTTGATTTAGAAAAGTATTTAAGTGATGCTTTTAATTTTGAATTAGTATCTCAGATTTAAAGATGAGTATATTTTTAGGTCTTTTGCCAGGTCAGAACTAATGTACAAAATCAACATGTCACAAACAGTAACAGAACAGCAAGTACAAAACACCACAGAATGCTCGTTGCATAGAGCAATAAAATATGTTTTGAATATTATATTCAGGGAATAAATTTATTGAGAGATTATTCTGTTTCTTTTAAGGTACAACATCGTCTCAGACATTTACCTGAGATTCATAATACTGTTTTGCACTGATTGTCATGCCTCTCGGTGTATAACATATTGGTTCCTTATATGAATAACAGCATCAGGATCTCTTGTATACAAGTGCAATTTTCCAGGGAAATAAAAAAAAGAAAACAAACCAACCCTACAAAAAGAAATTTACATAGCCACTGAATACAAATAGGATTAGTGTACAGTTAACAAGAACTGCATTCAAGAGGAGTCAACAGCATTTGCAAGATGTTTAACAGCCAGCATATGAAGTAATGCTAAGATGCAGCTGCATCTGGATCATTTTATAGTTTCTTTGTTCTTAACAGGATTCTCTCATACTACTATTTTATGTGCAGTTAATCAGCCTTAGAGGTCTTATAAACTCATCATAACACCATTTTCATCTATGCAGTGGATCAAGAAATATACAGAGAATCTCATCTCTCTCTTTAAAAGATAAAATAATTGACATCTATAATCCTTTCTGTGTGAGGATAGTGTGGAAAATGCCATAAAGCCATACTCTAATTTGCTTTAAAATGTTGCCAGAATTATTCATAGGCATGATGTCTCTCCTGGAGGAGCGGCTCAGTGGTCCAGACAGACAAGGATTTATCATGATGGGAGCAGAGAATGTTTAACCTTCCCATTAAAATGTGGAATAGGCACCTTCACACAATATCACTCCCGTATCTCCTTGGATGCACAGCCCCACTCCCTGCAATTAGCACCATCTCTGCTTCCTGAAATAAAGGCCTAGAAAACTTGGCAAACAGCAAATGCTCATTCTCACAGTGAGTTCACCTTGTGAGCTTAGTAATGTGGGCTGACTTTAAAAAACAAAGGGGCATAAACTTGAACACCTCTACCGACTGAGATTTCAGTTATTTTCAAAAAATTACAGTCCTATGGTTTTTAAACCTGATTTCTCATAACCTTACAATGCACTGTGAGCAATCTGCTGACAGCATGTTCTTTCCCCTTTGTAAATTTGTTGCTTACTGGAATGCCCAAAGATTTCATACTGTTTGCTCTGTGTTTGTGAGAAACCTGCAGCTGGAGAGACTGCACTCCAGAGATCCTCAGAGCGGCTGGATGAGAGCCGCATTTCGGATGTGTCCTTCCACATGGGGTTCTCGTGTAGTTGCCCACCCTGCTGTGAGTTTTCTCAGCCCAGCTGGCAGCCAGCTTATTGTGTATCACTATTCTGCTGGCAGTTGCAACACAAAGCCCAGCTGAAATTCAACATGATGATCCTGATAGCATTTTGCTGTGAAAGGACACAGAAGCGCTGAAAACTGCCATATCCATTCCCCCCAACTTTTTTTCCCCCCAGGATCCAAGGTTACTCACCCCCGTTAAAAAAAAGAAATTTAGTTCATGCATAAATATGTAGAGACATTGTTCACTTCACATGGTGATGGGCCTGTTAATGTGAGTAAATTTGTGCCACTTTGAAGGCAGGGTTCACTCCCCCATCCCTTTTTATTTATCCGTGTACCTTGGCTAAAAGTACCTGGGAAAAAATAAGACAATTAAAAAAACCCCACAATTAAAAAGTTCCAACAATACTGAACAATTAGGGTGGGTTGTAAAGACACTTTATTAGCCTTTTTCATAATAAAACTATGTGAAGCCAGTAATTTAAAACTAACCTCAACTTTCATATTTTCTAACAAATACCATGTCACAGGGAAAAGAGACTTTGTCAGCTGCCCAGAGATAAATGGATGTAGTATTTAGAAAAGGTCAAATAAAATTGCCCTAAAATCTGTGTGATAAATCAGAATTAATTTCTAGTCTGAGAATACAGTATGCAAAAATGTCATCATGGTATTAGCATTCCAGCCAGCTATATGGATTTAGTGTCTGGCAAGAAAAATCAAAGACCAGTCTTTTTTACTCTTCTTAGCCCTACAAACTGCACAGACATATAAGAGAATGAATTCAATTTTATTCTTACTTTTAGGCCTCCATAGCTGTTCAGTGTAGAATCCTAATCTTTTTTGAAAATGTCCCATTCAGCTGGAGATGAGACAGAACTATGTAGGGACCCTGGCTCAGTAAATCTTCATATGAGCCAAAGTGAGCTTATTTTAACATTCAGGTTTGCTAATTCAAAGCTACTTCTATTTTATTTTAGGAAAAGTGTTAAAATATTATAAATAAATCTATGAATAAAAATTAATTCAAAATGTCTCCTGACACATTTTTCAGATCAAAATCACATTTTTAAATGGTAGCTAAGTTTTCCTAATACATGCTTTTCATCGCATTATTTCATTGCACTATCTGATTTCCTGGTTAAGAAAGGTATAGTCTGCACTCATGACTATGGGCAAGAGTCAGATCATTCATTTCTGTCCTACCTTTTGTTCTGAAGAGGCAGTGGTATGAAACATTCATTTATTAACTTTGAGAACACTTTAATTCACTACTGACCACAGACTGCTTCTCAGAACACAGGAAAGATACAATATCAAAGCCAAAAATGTTCAGTATATTTTCTGACTTTTCAATTCAAAATATTCCTGAAAACTGCCTATCTCCATGTATTCATGAACGAGCACAGATATCTGTGCTGTAAATACTGTATGGAGAATTACTCTTCAATTTAGACTTATTTATGGGTAAGACAGCAGGCAGAGTGCAATAGAGACTTCTGCATTTAGCAGTAAAGAGAATAAAGACTTCATGTTTCTAGCCAACCCAAATGACTTGGAATCAGTCCTTGAACGTTAACAGCTGATATTCATTTGTGATCATTTTGCTGCCGAGGTGCCTGATTGTCTGTGGATGGCAACATGCCCCTTGCAAGGTAATATGCCAGTTTTCCAGGACACAGCTGCCAGTCAACTGTGGGTTGAGGTGGTGAGAATATATTGCACTGCCAAGGCCATCCCATCTGCATGAAGAACATTGTTTCCTCAGAGAGTGGCATGCCAGTGCCAAGTGCCCAAGCCAAAATGAGATTCAGGAACAATAGAAGAGAGGATGATGTGGTGGTTTCAGGCACTTCACTCTGCCAGAGGGTAAAATACTGTAGGCATCCTGAGCAGCCCATGAAGAACACTGGTGTCCAGCATATCCAGCAAAAGGCACAATCTTCAAGAGCTCACACATGTATATTTATGGGAGAAAACTGTCTCAAGCACTCATATGCTATAAAAGGACACAGGATTCAAATATCACGTTTGCTTGAGAAAAATTTCTAAGCACATGCTGTGACTGATTATGGGATACTAGGTATCAAAAAAAAAGCTTCAGTAGATACAATATTTGCACCTTAGTCATGTTTCCAGTTCCTATTGGTCATGACTTTTTCTGCCAACCAAAGTTATGTATCCTTTTATGTACTTACATAACTTTTTACATAACTCTTTAAAGTTGGGCTTAAAAACCTTCCCAGCGATATAAATTCTTAAGTTGTACAGACACGTACTATATTCCCAGGACACTTAACACTCATGCTAATGCTATGCTTTTAATGTAAGTGCTACAAAGACCTCTGTGCTAATTGCAGTGTTCACCACGAACACAGCAAAAGCCAGCAGTAAAAAGATGCATAAAATCTAAGCACATCCAATGAGATCAACAAGTGAGGTACTGCAGTAGTACTTCATAAACTCATGTCTTGAGCTTGATGTATTTTATGACTTACCTGCAGCATAGCCACACATGATTTATATCCATACTGCAGATTAACTGAGCTTCCAGTCCATCTAAATTTATCCATCTAAATTTAAGCCATCTAAATTTATTTGAATTATCAGGGTTTTTTTCATAAAAAAACCAAAAAAACATAAAAGAAACACCAACCAACCAACAACAACAAAAAACCAACAAAAAACCCCAAAAAAAAAAAAAAAAAAAAAAACCCCAAAAAAAAAAACCAAAAAAAACCCCAAAAAAACCCCCCCCCCCCCCCAAAAAAAAAAAAACAAACAAAAATGCAACTTAATTACTTTGTGAGTCCTCTAGTATGTGGAGGAGCACAGGGAGAATGTGAGTTACAGACTATGATGAAAACAGAAAACATATTACTAAACAACTTTCATGGCTAGAACCACATACAAACTCTATGTTATAACGCTAATCAGGATATGGGATGAAATACCATTGCAAGTTGTACAGGTTATAAGATTCAGGAGGTTTTTCTAATGCTGATAATTTTCTATTTGTGTTGATATCCTCATTATTCAGTAGTATTTGCAACCAGAATTTAGGAAATTATGTTTACCATTTACTTATTTACAGACTGTATTTTAATTAGATAATTTTATGCCTGACTAGTTAGCCATGTATTTAGATCTCTTATGTAAAAGCAAAATTCTTCAACTGCTGACCAACTAACAGCAGGTTCCTCACATAAATACTGTGATTAACTCATTTACAATAGTGAGCATTTTCAGAAATACTAATTTGCATAAAAGAAAATGGTCTACTTTTACTCAAACATATTAAACAATCTATTTTTTATTATTCAGTCAACTCTATTAATACACCAGAACACCAAACTGCATTAAAACTGTACATTTGCTGCCTTTAAAGCAGCCGATTTCTGCAGAAAATCATTACCTTGGTCTGTTCTCCTTTCAGAATAATTTCCAGAATGACTAACCAATAAATGCTGAATAAAATGTCATTAAAAATTGTATTTATGTCATTTAAGAAGGAGCAGCTTTAATGTAAGTACCTATGATAAAATCCTAACAATCTCTAATTTAACAGCTACAAAATACTATTGCACATTAACATTGACAGACTGGATTTTCTCCCCATCTATACCATGCATATAGATAAAGAATGTAAAGAAAAGTTATTTCCTTTTGGTAAAGAAAAAGAGCAATGTCCTAAAGATAATCAATGTGTCTGGAGATGAGAACTGCTTTTTGGAGATGCTTACCTATTCTCATTGCTCATTTGAAAAAGCCTATGACAAATACACTCCAAAGAGCCTTACACTCACAAGAGCCTTACTTTTGGTAAACCAAGGTACCTTATGAAATTCTGTTACATAAGGTAATAATACACTTTGTCTTAATGAAGCAGACTCTCTGGGCCAACCTGAGGGCCTCCAGGTTTGAAGAAATGTGATTCTGAATAAATCTCTACAATAACTCTCTGCAGAAATAAATAAGCCAGTAAGGTTGGCTTTCAACTACAAGTCTTTGTTTCTTAGTTTAGAGAGGTCACTGAGATTTTTTATTCTTTTGATGAAAAATATGCACTAAAATTATAATAAAACGTATAAAACCTGTATAAGAGAAACAGGAATTTACAAGTTATAGAAGGAAAGAGGTAAGAAATCCTTCAATTTGTGTAATTAATCTCTAGATCAGAAAGTAAGTTTTGGTGCAATGTAAAGTTTTAGTCCCTTGAATAAATGATTCAAACTATATTGTTGGACAAATACAATATTATCAGATCAATGAAAAATTTTTTGAGTACTTTTTAGTCCACTACCTTATGAAATAGGATGACTGATAAGGTGTGGAGATGAGACTACATGATCAAACAGATTCCTCTCTCTCACAGTAAGACCAAGCTGGTTTAGGCTATTACCTCCAACTACAGCTCCCTTTTGAACACTGTGAAATGGTGGCTGATATTCCACAGTCTACCATCTCCACAGCTTCCTGAGGCAAAAGAGATTTCTCTCACACTAAATCAGTTTACACCTTTTTAACTAAGACAGAATACAATTTATGGAACAATCTGAAGTCAATTCTCTCATTAGCTGAACCATATGCTTTGAGATGAGACCCACTAAAATTTTCAAGCACATCTCAAAAATGGCTGTTCACATTTACTGAGGCAGTAACTCCTTTGCCAGGTTAATTTAATGTTCTGTAAAAAAAGAAAATCCAGCAATCTATCAACTCTCATAAAAACAAATAAAAAAACTAACAAACTAACAAAACACCCAACCCAAAACCAAAGTAAACAAACAAGCAAAAGAAACACCAAAAGGAAATTATGGTTCCAGAGTGAAAAACAAAGTGAATAATATTCAAAGGCAAATCTACCTGGCTAAATGGAGCATAAGCATTGGGAAAAGGCAAAATACCACTGCAGAAATGTACTGATATTCAAGTAACTCATTTATCTGCACAATTTATCTGCAAACTTTCTTTTTTTAGTGTGTATATTTGTTTTAAAGCAATTTAGAAAAAAATTGTTCTTACAAATAGTTCAAATTACACCTGTTTTCAGATCCTACCAGCAGCAAACACTACCATTTGAATATTTACAAGGGCAGTTTTTGTCTGCTTTATGGCTGATACTTGCCAAAGTCTATTTCTGACCCACTTCATTCATAGTAAAGAGATGGGGAAGGGAGCTTTTCACTTTTTCCTGCTGTTATTGCTCTCTGACCACCATTTCAATTGAGGGGACAGCTCAAAAATCCTCCCTTTATCTCATGCCAAAACATCAGGAAATATTTTTCACAGCAATAAGAACAAAATTAGTTGTGTCCTAGGATATAGATTCCTATCTTTGGAAAAGAGTAAGTCAATAATAATAATGCTGAAAAGGATTCTATAATCAGGCATTGCTCATCTCCAAAGGTACTAACCAACAGCTGTAAGTTTTTGCCTATTACATTTGTAGTTATATTTTAATGTTGCCATTTTAGAAATTCTTTCTGTAATGATTACTAAGAAAACCAAATTGCAATTCTGTCACAAGTATGCAAAGCAGCTGAACTCTATAAACCACAGACTTCCTCTTTTGTTGTGTCACCTATTCTTTAAGCTACAAGGTCTCCTTATTCCAGTAATGAATAATCTACATACACCTGGAGCAACAGATTAAAGAGGACATTTTCCATTTCATTTCAACAGCAGTCCCACTTTCTAAGTTAATTATGAAGCACCACATTTTACATGTAAAGAAATTAAGGTTGATTCTACCTTATTTAATCTTTATCCATCATTTGCAAAATTAACTTCTGATCACGGAGATATTGAATACTTGGATAAATAGGGTTTATAAAAAAGAAAGTATAATTTTGAGTTTGATAATATATTTTTTGGTAAGAATAACTACTATAGGTCTACCTGTCAGGCTTCTGGGCTTTAAAAAAGTATGTGAACACTATTCTTGACTTCTCTAATGAAATCCTAAACATAATAAATAAATATCAACTTACAGATTAATTAAAAAACATGAACTAGAAGTACATTTTAAAAAAATCACAAGTAAAATACACAGGTGTAGGTGTGTAGGTGATATGAATTTCTGGCTATTAAATATTATGCTTGATTTTAGCTTCCAAGACCATCTTTCCTCTACTCTTCCCCCATCAAGCTGTATGCTTCTTAGCAATTTCTCAACTCATATAATACTCTCTGAATTATAAGCCCTTAGCATTTCTTGCTAATAAACACATTTATAAGCATTTTCATCTGCCAAAACTTCCATTCTTCTCAACCCCTGTCCATTTGCCACTTCCTCTTTAAACATAGCATTATATTTGAGTATCTTAAAGCATTTAGGAATCATTTTATTTCTGAGGCTTTTTGGATCATGCTGCAGATATATTTAGGTGAAAAGATAATACTGAAAAACTGTTCCATTAGAATGCCTTTGTTTATTCTCATTGTTTTTATAGGATGTCAACTTGACAGCAAAGTATAATTGAATCCTTAGTCACTGATAAAAATGAGCAAGAAAGTGTGGCTCTGAACAATGTTCCAGCTTTGACCCAAAAAGACAAAAATAAAGCTACGAAACCCAAAATCTACATTGTATAGAAAACCTAAAGTAATTTTCTGTACTTGTTGACTGTGTTTTTCCTCTGTATTAAGATTGCCTTCAAAAATACTGGACAGTATTTCTGTGATCTGTGAATAAATATATATCAACATTTCATGATATATACATAAATATCTATCAGGTGATAATAACACAGCCATTACAAGCTCAAATAGCAACATTTTTATGCCATTACCTGCAGCTAGTTTGGGTGCTCATAGGCTTATATACACTTTAGTCCCCTCTTTCTATTAGTATTTTGAAATATATTTGATCATAAGCACAGGTGAGTGACCCTCAACAGCTACAAGTTTGTGAAAAGGAAACACTGTTCACCTCTCCTGCAACACAGCAAGTTCTCCCACTACTTTAGCTGCCAGCTTGACACCTGGGAATCTGTGTGTGTGTGTGTGTGTGTGTGTGTGTGTGTGTGTGCAGGAATGTGAAGGCAAGACAAGAGAAAGAAGTGCTGGAATGGATTATCACTTGATTAAGCAGTAAGCCCAACCACTCTATAGAAAGGTACTTACTCTTCTATGCAGTACCTATATAGGTACCTACCCATAGATAGGTACTTACTCCTCCTACTAAGGACCAATACACAGTCACCAGGAAAATAATTTTGATAGTCAAAAAAGAAAATAATCCAATACATTTAGTTAACATGTTTCTTTCTCCTGCTAAGTGACAATCTCTTCCATGTCATATCTTAGCCAGCAGCAAGAAAAACATAGTGCTTTTCACACCCCACTGCACAAGTTCTACCTCACAACATCAGCACTATTAATACAATATATCTGTCAAGGCTTATTAATTGTGTGAGTGTGTGTGTATAGAATGATAGAATCAGAGAATTTGTTTAGGTTGGAAAAGATATTTAAGATCATTGACTCCAGCCATTAAATTAACACTGCCAAATCCACCAGTAAACCATGTGCCTGAGGGCCACATCTACACGTAAGAACTGAACCACTTCCCTAGGCAGCCTGTCTCAATGCTTGACAACCCTCTCCATTAAGACGTTTTTTCCTAATATCCAATCTAAACTTTCCCTTGTGCAACTTGAGGACATTTCCTCTCATCCCATTGCTTCTTACTTGGAAGAAGAGACTGACTCTGACCTGGCTACACCCTCCTTTCAGGTGGTTGCAGAGAGTGATAAGGTCTCCCCTGAGCCTCCTTTTCTCCAGCTGAAGAACCCCAGCTCCCTCAGCTGCTCCTCACAGGACTTGTGCTCCAAACCCTTCACCATCTTCATTGCCCTGCTCTGGACATGCTCCAGCACCTCAGTGTGTGTTTGTAGTGAGGGACCCAAACTGGACACAGTACCTGAGGTGTGCCCTCAGCACTGCCAAGTACAGAGGCACAATCACTGCCCTGGTCCTCCTGGCCACACTATTGCTGATACAAACCAGGATGCCATTGGCCTTCTTGGTCACCTGGACACACTGTCAACCCATATTCAGTTCACTGGCAATCACAGGAATTGCCCTCAGAAAATGTGAACACTGTGATCCCCTGTTTGGGGTATGATCCTGGGGGCAGAAAAGGCTGTAAGCTTCAGAAATGTATTAAACTTATACAGTGTGTTAAACTAAAACAACATGTGTGAAATTCCACTCATGATGATTCTATGCAAATTATACTACATACAGATAGTTTATAAACATTATCTATGTTTACATGTATTACTGTTCTTATGCCTTTAAATGGTCATTTCTTGACTGAAAATCTATTATCCTACCCAAATTTCCTCAGCAATGTTTCCATCAGTAAGTTCTTCAATCTCCCAGTAAAGACCTTTGCCTTAAAATCTTTGTTTTCAACCTGATTTTATACAAATAGGAGCAATCAGACCCTAATCAAGTTCACATTGAAGTCAATGGCTAAGGTACTTTTTACTGATTCAGTCAAAAGGAGTGAAAGTGGGAGGAAGAGCAGGAGGCACACACTGAGTCTTAAATAGAGAATAGACTTTTACATATAAAATATGTATTGTAGGAACATATGTATATTCACAGTTCTTCAGTACGAGTCTAAGTGTAAAAGACATTTCTCTCAAAAACAGTTTTAAGGAATCAGACTGAAAATATGATACAACCATAGGATGCTTTCTTTGGGGTCAGGATAACAGTAAGACAGTTGAGCCATTTTGGTATTAACATTTCACTATTTGGGTCCCTACTCCTCTCCCTCTTTTCTTATTTTGAATAAAAATTTATTGTATAAATTATTATTTCTTACCCCTAATATTTTTAATATGTTTCTGCAACCATATGGAAGAAAAAGTATTTGCATAGTGGCAGAGACTGGCAGCCAGCTTCCTCTGTTAACTTTGGAGACTGCAGGGTATAAATAAATCTGCTAACATTCTTCACCCAAAATTTTAACTTTGATGTGAAAAACTGAATTGCATTAATTTCCATTTGGCATATTCTATCATAGTTTCAGATGTTGATGATATACAAAAAAATTCTGTAACAACAAAAAGGTATTAAGAGATTTCTTTAACCTTGCACTTATGGCTAGGAAACATTCAGAGGGCTCACGAAAAATGTCAGTTTTGGCGACCAGTGTGAAAGTTTCTGACAGAAGTATTTCTTGAGTTTTGGTTTTTTATACAATGTCCTTGAAAAGCAGATGTGCACTGTTACTTAAAAACAGAGGTGCAATGATGAAAGATACACAGTGGCTTATTTTTCCTATAAAACTGCACCTTACTTATGATGGGTAGGTTTCCAGGTTTCTTTCTGAACATGTTTTGGTTCTGTCTTCCTATTGCTTGTGTGGCATCAGTTTATCTTGAAGTTTACCTTAAGATCTGGAGGACCAAAGACAGCTGTGAGTTGTGTCTCTGCCACATTTCAAGTTAAGTGTTAAAGTAGCCACCACTTATTCAAAGAAAATGTTGGTGCAAATTCAAAACTAACAGTCAGTTTGAAGGAAAACTGACTTTTTCCCCCATTCATGTTATCCTTTGCACAGCAGCACACAAAATTAAATAGTTGTTTCAAATAAACAATGGATTGAATGGTACTCTAATATTAATATAATCAGGTAAAGCCAGCAACAACAAAATATAGATTTAGCCTGAAGAAATCAGACAAATAAATACCTCTAATAGTTCTTTCATTGACTAGGAAATAGGCAGGTATAAAAGGCATTGTGGCCAGATCCAACTTAACTCCCACGGAAGACCTCAGACCTAAAAGAAGATGGCAGTTGAGCTGAGCAGCTTTTCCATACATGTTTCCATGGCTCCTAGGCTTGAGCTGGTGTTAGTTAATTGAACTTGGATGCCACAGACCGAAGCAGGTAAATTATTGCATTCCCCAGACAGACAACTGAGCACTTAGATCCATATGCATTCACTTGTTTTGGGACATGTCTGAAAAACAGTGTTCATAACAGCTGACTTGGTGTTCCATCACATCTACAGAGAGTGGTGAAACTCCTGAATCAGCAAATTGCTGGAGGGAAGAAGAACACAGTCTGTCATTTCTCGCTTTCTGGTACTTAAACACTTAAGGCAACTTTTGTGAAATTCAGATAATATCTTTGGCTGCTCAGGCTTCTCTCTACCAATTAGATGCATAAAACCTCCATTTGAAATAGCACAATTAGATTGGTGTCCTCTCTGTGGAGAGAGCTGCTGATGGTTCTGCATAAGAACTCCGTATGCAGAGAGCTGACTCAGGAAATGCGAACTAGAGTGCACTAGTCCTGCTAAGCTTTGTCAGCTTGCCAGCAAATGCCTTATACACACTCACTTCTGGATCCACAGGTAATGCCAACACATGAACATGAATGAAAGGACTGTGGGAAGAAGAACACAATAGGCAAGTGTAGATACAATTCTGTTGCTGATTTATACTGAAGAGCACGTGAGGGTTAAATGCAGAGCCCGTATGTACTTCCTGAAGAAATCCGGCAATTTATTCACTGCTGTATTTATACAAAATTGCTAAACCATCTAAAATCAAAGAAGTCAGACTTGCACAATATTGGGACAGTCCAGAATATCAAAACATCTCTGGCAGTTTTAAAAGAAAAAAACATTTTAAATAATGGGGAAGTTGTTTGCAGGCTAAAACTGCACTGAGGTGTTGGGCAACAGCAAAGTCTTTTAAACCAGTGGCCAAAGGATGCCAAAGCATTATGAAGGACAAGCAGGAACGTGTTGCATTAAAATCCTCACTCCATATCATTAATTTCTGCTCATGGCCACTTAAAGGTGACAGGTGCTCATCTGAGGTCAGCTAAATCCTCCCATCTTATCTTCCCTCTTTTTTTCTCCAGTTTGGTACATTTAATTTTTTCTCAAAAACTCAATTCTTTTTAAGGGCTTAAAAATAAAACAAAAGGAGAAGGAGGAAAAATGAACAAGAAGCAAGAACAAAGATGTTCTTAAACACATGGACCAAATGAACGTGACATTTTATCTTTTCCAGAAAAGATTATGGAAAAACTCAGCAAGCTTGCGTCACAAAATCTCCCATAAGAAGCAGACACTGGAGTATGTGGATAAGTTTAAAATTTCACAGATGACCAGAATTATTTTCCTGACAATTAAGTTTTTCATTGTGTATTCGTATGTTCAGGCTGTTTTTGGTTTTTTTTTTTGTCTGAGATATATTTTGAGATGCAAGACTTAAGCAGACAATGAAGCGAATTGTAACTGACTCCTGAATAGCTGAGAATTGAACTTAGATCCACATTGTTGATTTCAGACTTAATTATCTGAAAGTCTCAAAGAAATTTGACTTCTTCACTATTTTGCGGATGACTTTGTTGACTGCGACACTGAAGCAGATATGGATTTAAATTCCAGTTAGTATTCCGGATGCATTTTAGGTAAATCAGATAGTTTCTTGGCTAATGTTTTCCATAGAAACCTGAAGGCCAAATAACCTATGAGGATTTGTTTTCTGCTTCTGGCTTACATGAGAAATAAAATTAATTGCTTTTCTCAAATCATGATTGAAAACCAGTGTTTCCATAGGCTGTCTTTGAAACAGAATTAAGACAATCTGTAAAAGGAGTCATTCTAAAAAGTCAGCAAGTTGTAAGATGATCTAGATCTCCTTGTATTGCTTAACCTTCAGACTTTTTAATCTCCTTCTTATTTCCATTTGATTCCTCTGAATTTTCTTTCACTTCGCTGTGCTAAAACAGCAAAAATCTAAAACCTGCTGTAAGATTAATTACAGAATTTCTAAATATAGTGGTTTCAGCAAGCTTTGTTTCTTCACCATCATTTTTATAATGACTTGATCTATATCATGATATACATTAGGATACATCCTTTTTCCCAGGAATGCCTCTGAAAAAGATCTAATTTTTTCTTAATATATTTTCTTCAGGTGGCATATCAACATCTTTTGTAGGTGGAAAATACATCTGATGTGAGAATTTTGCAGGATTGTGTGTAAAATGTGCATTTCAGCAATCCTGCGCAAAACCTTAATTAAAACAATTAATTTTTTAATGGGTCATGACAGTGTTTAATAATGTTGTTAAACTAAAATAGTCTCATTACAGTTCTTAATTTATAGTTAGAAGTTTCATACAAAGCCGAACTAAAGGGTATTTGCTATGCAGTAGGCATTGAGCAAAATCCAAAACACAAACTGAGCAAAAGAAATGCAATCAGAAGTTCTCTGTTTATGAATGATACAAAAAATCCAAAAGGACAGGACTGCTTTGGATTCTGAGATGTGATGTGGCACACAGTAGGAATAAACCCAAACAGCAGACCTACCTAGAGGACACTCAGCAAGACTGACTGTCTTACTGAGCAACATGACTCAGTTAAACTTGGGTTATTAAGTTCAATACCAAGGTAGCTGAATGATATTTAAAGACCTATGAAATGGAGAGGCCAGGCTGGATTATATCTGACAATTCTCACAGGTAGGACACAGACCACAGCTTTTTTAGACCTCCTACTGCCTTTTTCCTTTTGTTGAAGTTGCTGTTTCATTTTAGGCCTTTTCTCCTGAACAGCTCTTCTGGAACATCTGATGATTCCAATGCAAACAAAGTGGAAAATGGATTAGTGCACCTGCAGTATGTCTGGGATATCTGGAAGGCATCTGTTTTATTTCTCCATGAAATGTGTGCAGTTAACTAGATCAGTTTATGTGCCTTTTCTTTTCAAAAAAGAAGGAAAGATATTCAGCACAGCTGAAGGACCTCAATTCAAAGGATACTTCCCAGAAAGAACTCAAGTGTGGATACAATTCACTCCTGCTTTTGTGCCACAGACACATTAGAGCTCTGAAACTCCCCTGGCTGGATAATCCTTGGGCTTCCCAGCTGAGGAACACCAAGGGAGAGGAAGAGGAAAAAAGAATGTGGATCCCTTCATGTCACAGTGTGATCCAGTTCTTGAAAATATAGGTTAACTCATTGAAAACTCAAAGAATTAATGACTGAAAAAAACCTTAAAACAACAGACAGAGATGAAATCATAATGCTCTTCTTGCTCAGCTGGGCTGTTCCTAAACCAACAGTTTGAATTGAGGATTAAAGTTAGCTGAAAACCATAGTTTTTGTAGATTTTCTTTCCTTCTGTGGCTTTAACAAGCCAAATATCTTCAGCCAATGAAGTTAAAATATACAGGACACATAGCTCTTTATCTGTCACACCCTGCAAATCACATTTTCCAGGCTTAAAGTACAATTTGTTTTGGCTTTTAATTACCTGACTTATCACCATGTCATATTCCCTCCCCCCTGCAATAATTACATTCTGAATCACTGTGTCATTCAATATTGGCCTTTATTTATGCCTCTCACAAAATGTTGAATGTTTATTTATAAGCCATGAAAAGCAGAGTTTGTAAGAATATTGATTCAGTGTATTAGAAAAGCAGTGGCCTGGCATTCTGCAAGTAGAAGTAATCACAGGCAATTACTAGAGACTGCTTTTCACTACTAATCTTGGGTTTAACCTTATAATTGTATTACTGAATTTATTTCACTTTGCTCATATATCACCGGGTTCCTAATAAGAAGTCTGATATTAACATAATTTAATAATATTCAGGGGATGAATGGTTTTAATTGGTTTAAAAAGAAGGAGATATATAGCCTATGCCATACAATGAGAAAAGTATTGTAACAGCCTCTTTTTATTTTGTAATAAATGATAATTAATATTTAAATGCATTAATGAAATAAGTTCTTAGTGGCTGGATCACAAATCTTTGATGTTTATGCCACTAACAAAATCACTAACTGCTCTTAATGATGCCCCTGAGCTAAGCTTCACTTTACTCCTGGTATAAAAACTACTTTGGTTGCTGGTAGCATGAATTTTCAAGTGTGAAAGTCAAAGCCAAACTGAGAACAATTCTTCTTGTCCTTATCCCAATATACAATGGGAAGAAAGTGCTCAAATTCAGACAAAAAACCAAACCACAAAATGGCCAAACTTAGAGAAAAGCAAAACTAGCAAACAATAACTAAACCCCTAGATCCCTGTAAATAAAAGTATTCTGCACTCACTTGCTGCTCCTAGTGAGGCAGGCTTAGGGCAAGAGCCAATGATGGCTTTTTTCATTAAATAAGGAAGAGCTCTGAACCAAACATAGCATGTATAAAACAGAACCAATTCCCAAGGAAAGACTGAGTGATAATTGTTGTAATTCAGCTGTTAATATATTTGGTAAAAGTATTTCAGGAATCACATGCGCCTGGAAATCCTGGACCTTCCTGTTTAAAAATTTTAATTCCCCATTTCTGTGTTTTTCTGCTTACACCCTCCACCACTCAGTGACAGTTCAAAGGGATTGTTATGATTACTGAGAATGCTTTGTTTGGAGTCAGAGAGAATAACTTAGCATTATTTTCTCACAAAATGTCCAGAGCTCAGACATAGTAAAAGATGAACATGAAAAGTATGCATATGTCTTTTCTATCACATTATTGGTGATCACAGCTAGAGAGCAACTGCAGAAATATTTTCAGCAGCTTCTCCAGCTTAACATAAGATACTAAATCACAGCTTGTCAGGAAGGCTTGGGGTTTTTTTCTTTTTGTTTAGTTTATTTTCTTATTTTATCTAGGGAAAAAGTTGTTAAAAAGTAAATATAATAACAATAACATGTTAATATGCTATATTTTTACAGAGGAACAGGGAAGGACAGAACTAATTTTTTTTTAAACCGAATGGTATCAAAACAGAAAAGACAGGTTTTTAGAACCTAACAAAGTACTGAGAAAACAGGTAGTAGAAAATTTAACTAATTATTTCTGAAACTAGTTCAAAATGTCCATAAACATCTACTACCTACAGCTTAAGAAAGTATAGTAGTTGGGAAGCTCTGCTCCTATACTGACCTTTAAACTACTGCCACTGAGGTAAAATCAACTAAACAGACTTTTGACATACCCAAAATGGCAGTTCTGATGTTGCATACTGAATATTATATATTGAAGCTGCATCAGGGCAAGTTCAGATTGGACATCAGGAAAAGGTTCTTCCCTGAGAGGATGTCTGGTTACTGGAACAGTCTCCCCAGGAAAGAGGTCATGGAACCAAGCCTGTCAGAGTTCAAGAAGCATCTGGATAAAGCCTTTAGTCATATGGTTTATTTCTAGTAAGTCCTGCAAGCAGCAGGGAGTTGGATTCAACGATCTTTACAGGGCCCTTTCAACCTTTATTTTAGATATTTAGGAATTCTTCTATATTAATTAATACATTTATTTAAATTAAGAGTTAATTTTATCAATTTAAGAAATTACTACTTTTTGCTCATATGCCTATACAACTTTCTAGAATATACATAGAATTTAGCAAGCTGGTCCATTCAAGCCAGTGGAAATATACTGCACTGAGTGGAGATTTAACCAGCATAGCAACATTGCACTGAGAAATTTATTGCATTAGAATGAAAAATAAAAAGATTTTAAAATCTCTGGAGATTAAAAACTGTAATTAGACTTAGAGATCATGAAAATTCTGTTCAACTAAAACAGTGTAATAAAACTTCAGACAGAAGCAACTATGTCTGCTTGCAACTGAAATATAATATTAGAAAAAAAATTAAAAATAAGATGTCCTAAGCACCCTCCCTCCCCATTTATCTAAGTGTGACTTACTAAATTATAATCTCACTGACAAGAAAATTGCTAAACTGCAAAATCCTATTGTAAAAGGAAAATGTTTGTGATATGTGTTGCCTCCTTTGAGTGTGCTTGAGTGCACACTTCATCAAAAAAAAGGAAGTGTAGCTCCTTTGCAAGGAGTACACTGACTGCATTGTTTTCAGACATTACAACCTCTCTGAGGAAAAATTAGAAAGGATATGTCCCTGACATTAGAGAGGGAACAAATCCTTTCTGGGTGACCCACCAACCCTCTACAGAAATGATCCAGAAGACAATGAGACAATAAAGGCCCAAAGGAGATGTTACTGACTTTCTCATTAGTCACTCTCTTTCTCATGGTGTTTAAGGTGTAGGCTCAACATTTTTCTATGTCAGTGGCGGTTCAGTGAAATAATGGGTCCACAAATAGAAAGCAAAAAATCTTTTAAGCTTGTGATGTTGCAGATAGAAGATCCCCCCTGTTCCCAGCCAGTGCAGAGAATGGACAAAGGATTTTATAGAAGAACTGCAGCAGTTCTTCCTTTCATTTTCTCTCTTTATTCATTTCTCCTGACTTACCCAGATGTGGCATCCTTATCACAGAATCTCTCAATATTAGAGTACAATGAGAAAGAAATCTGAATTTGGATGACTTTCAAAATAGCAACAAAAGATGTTTACCTGTCTCATTTTTGGTTGCAGTTATGTGCTAACTCTAAGAAATGGTTGCAGTCTTTTAAAATTATATTTAAAGAAAAGGATTTGTCATTTTCTACAGTAGATAAACCAGCATAAAAGTCCACAGTTATGATATGGCAACTAACTATTCATTCTCAGAGTAATCACAGCCTTTCCACAGGACAATTATTAATCTTGAATATTTGGTGCCACTTGGGGCTCTTCATATCTGCCTCACCAGGCTGCATGTAACACAAAGTCCCTAAGGCCAGAAATTGCTTTGCATATGCTGTGGGTATGAATACAGCCACTGAGATTGTAATACCAAAGACAGTCCTGCAATCAAAGTGTATTCTACATTTAAGCACAATGTTGATTTTATTAAATTTTAATGGGATCATAGGATAATGATCCTAAAGAAATGTGACTAGCAGGTCACCTGTACTCTGCTCTCAGAGAAGACCCACTTGGATTAATAAATCCAGCTCTGGAATCCTCAGCATCACAGGAAAGACATGGACCTATTGTACTGGGTCCAGAGGAGGGCCACAAAAATGGCCAGAGGGCTGGAGCTCCTCTCCTATGAAGACATGAGGGATTTGGCATTGTTCAGCCTGGAGAAGAGAAGCTCCAGGCAGATACTAGCAACCTTCTAGCACTTAAAGAGTATTTATAAGAAAGATGGGGATGGGGTTTTTATTGGGGCCTGCTGTGATAGGGCAAGAGGAAATGCTTCAACTCATGCCCATCATATCACACCATGCCCCACTGTGAAGAGCTTTGCTGCATTTCTTTAGTGACCTCCCTAGAAGTAACAGGAGCAACTGCTGAATGCCCTTGAAGTAGCCTCTTCTCCAGAATGAAGAAGACCCACTCCCACAGGCTCAAGGACATGAAATCCAGTTCAGATCCTGATGGCAGGCTCCACTGAACTTGCTTCAGTTTATCAATGTCTTTTTTTGCACAGGAAGGGCCAAAACCGGAGCACAGTGTTCTAGATATAGTCTAATGGAGTATCACTATGTGTCTATAAAGACACTGTTGTGTCTTGCACCACCCACTGAACCCTTTTAACGATGATTTCAAGTGTTTAATTCATGTTAAAAGAAAAAACCCCAAACAACAGAAGCACTATTGAGCTACTGTTATCATCTTCAACTGACACTACGAAAAGACCCACTGAACCACTGCAGAGCTAGCAGTTCTCATTATAGGATCATAGGATCATTTAGTGATCTTGTTATAAACCCTTTTCTTGAGAGGGCTTGTGTGCCCAAAGCCCAGAGGCACAGAGGAAAACATTTCCTGGATATGTGATAGAGGAGACACCTGCACATTCTGTACAGTCATGTACATACACAGGGAAAGTGACATCTCTGCAGACAATTCAGACCTTAACCTGTGAGGGATTCACAAATTATGCATCTATTACATGAAATACACAGCTTACTCTCTACAGTCTGATCCAGCAAGACCTAATGCCTGCTGACAACAGTGACATCAGAGCTCCGTACTTTCACTTGAATCTGACCCACAGGGACATCATTGCACTTCAGAGGAAATCTGGGGCTGTAGATATATGCATTCTGCACATTTGGAGGCTAAAAGGCTGCATCTGCCCCCAGCTAGACTAGGCAGGCCAGGGTTTCATGGCAATACCCTGCCACCATTCAGAAAGACTGCAAGAACTGACAGTACCAGAAATCAAAGAAAGGCAGCCCTGAAGCTCAGGAAGGCACTTGGGGGAAGAGACTTTGGTTCTAGCTGACTAGCAAGGATATCTCATCCACTGAATTTTAAGTGCAAAATGACCTTTTTCTCCCATGCATTCTCCTAGATATAAAATTAGGCTCTCCCTTCCTGACTACTTTTCTAGATCCATGGCTTCTCAATTTGTAATTGTAAAATATCACATAACACAGGTTAAGAAAAGTTTAAAAGCCCCATCTCGTTGAGTGCTTGAGTTGCAGTCTACTGTGCAATGTATTGGCTCTACCTCACCTTCTGGCTGTGGTTTAAATGAAGCAAATGAGATGGTCCTCTTGAGGCAGAGGAGTGGCTTAGGCTTGTAAATGTGTGAAAGTATTGGATGGGCCAAGTATCCAAATCACTCACGCACTTATTGTTCAGAAGTGAATATTTGAGCATTTCACAGTGGATCTCATGAGAGTATTTCAGAATTCAAGGTCCAAATACACTATAAGGACTGTGAAATAGTAAGATCACAGAGCAACTATCTAGCTGGAACACCAATTCATAAAAGTATACCTGATTTTGAAATACTACATAAGAGAAAGTCATTCAGGCACATTTATGGTGCCCAGATGGGTTATTTTTGCGTGGTTTTTTCTTTAATTATGTGAAGCCCTCAAGGATTATAATTGTCATAAATATTTGCATAGATAAATAATTAAAACTAAAATAAATGTAAGTCAAACCATCCTTTGGGAAAGCTCAAGCTTCAGAGGTGTCACTGTTTGTCTATTTTCTCATCAGAAACATGACTAGACATTTCTAACAAAATCCATCACCCAGATGCATGATGAATGAATGCTGTGAGGGCTGTACTTTCCTAATGAACAGCGGAATAAATTTGCTTGAAACATTTAAATTCTGATCTAACCCCCATCTTTTATATATGTAGCCAGTTTTGAATTACAAATGACAATCATTACCATGCTTTAAGAGTGATGTATACTGGTATTTCACTGTGTCCTAAGCACAGGGAAATGCTTTCCAGTCAGTATTGCCTTAATATCCCCAGAAGGAACTGGAAACAACTGTTGCCCCTATTTATGAACTTAGGATGGTAGGCATAAAAACCAACCAAACACACCTCCTTGTACTTAAAAAAAAAAAAAAGGGCACAAAGACAGATTTCAATTGTCTGGCAAGTTGATAACAAATTCAAGCTAAAAAAACCCCACCCTGATTTCAGATTACCTTGGATACTCTGTTCGCAACCTCTCTGCCCACCGTCAGCCCCTGAACAAAGGTGCGTGCAGCAATGAACGCTCTGGTCACTTGAACCTTCAGCTTCCTGGGCACATCTCCAAAGGGCTTCAGCTGGTCTGTGTACTTGCTCACACACTCCAGGTAGTCCTCACTGAAATGGTACTGGGGGTTTATAAGCTGGAACATCCGCTCCAGCAGGCGGGCCCAGAAGTCGTTCAGCATTTCCTCCAGGTTCACGTTGCCGCCCGTGTAATAGCGCTTCAGCTCCGTGAAGAGGTCCTGGAACACCTCGGAGTTCTGCATGTACAGCATGCCGTACGTCCGGACAAACATGTCATTCAAGGATCGCTCCGCGTTCTCCAGAAGTTCTCGGAAAAACTCTGCAGGGAAAACAAGCAGGTGTTAGTGGCCGTAATGGCAAGGTACGAAGGGTCTTCTTACTGCATTCCCTACTCACCATAATTTGTCTTAATAGGTTGATACCACAGCACTTTACCAGTGAAATTCATCATTTGGATAGGAAATAGCTTTATTTAGAGGTAAAGAAAAATAGAGTATAAACTGAATTCCCTATCAAGGTCGAAAGATGTAGAACCTATAACTCTGAGCAGAAAAACCCACTTAAAAGAACTTTAGTGTGGGTAGTTCTGCTTCTTCATGTACTATTTGAACATAACAACCCCTGTCCCTCCACAGCCACTACACTAAATCTTCTAAGCTAAAAGTAAAGTCACTAATATGATGATTTAACTGAAAATGTAATCATTTTAGAATTCAGATTCCACTTTGATCAAGCCTTTATAATGTAGAAGCAAACCCTGGAAATAAATCTGAATACTTATTTGCATATATTCTTGAAGAGAACTTGAAAGAGGCTTGAGTGGAAATGAGAAGGATCCTTCTTAAAACTGTCACATGTCTAGGTAATGGTAAAAAAATTTAGTATTTTCAATAACTTTTTACTCTACCGAAGAGCAGTGCTAGAACCCTTCACCAGTCATGTTACAACCATCCTACTAATTCCAATCTGTGCTAGTTGTTTATTTGCAGATGCAGGCATTAAGGTTTTCTTGAAAGGATTTCAGACAACTTCTTCGGTGCCTTTTATCTAACGAGGTCTAAAACATAAACAATTTCTAAATTTTGGCTTGTGGAAATAATTCTTACTGGAAACTGAGCCCATGGGATAAAGTAGAAATATGTAATCATCTCTTCTGTTCAGATTTTTTGTCTGCAATATGGTAATTAGGATTTCCCCAAAAAAATTACTGAGCATGTACAACAGTTCTTTAAACCCAGCTGACCAGAGGAGGCATAGTATCTCCTGGCTTTCAGAAGATCCCATCTTTTTACAGGGCTTCCTGTCAACCTTCTTAAACTACCTTTGGAAAATAGTCCTGTGGTTTGTAAATGAGGCACTGCAGACAGCAAGGCAGAGATGGCAAAACCTTTGGCAAAATGTGTATTTGCTGCAATTAAGTGATTTGCAATGAAGCAGGATTCATCACACACCAAGTCTGGGATACCAGATTAGTAATTTGTGGTCACTGCCCATAGACACATCTGTGTGTGCTAACTGCAGGGATGTGCTGACTTCTCACACTCTTGGCTAATGCTATGATGCGAACACTCCCTTAACACACGGCCCTGCTATGGCTACAGTGACTTATAAAAATACAGAACCACTGCAATGCTAAAGACAGTACAGAGATTAAGACTAAGTAAGAAAAAATCCACACTAAATTTGAGGGCTTGCAACCGTGATCAGATGAAAGCAGAATCCACCGAACACTGTGGACCATTCTACAAAGACTCAGTAAAAACAGAATCTCTTATTTTTGGCAGAAGTTGTGCAGAGCTGCAGCCTTTGATCTCCCAGATAACTGGAAAGGAGTTATTATGGAAATGTATACACAGAACACTGAGAACATACCTGCTACATCAAAGCATTTATTAAAGGGAAAATATAGTCTAATAAATATATCAATGTCTAAACTGTCATTAAACTGCAGCTCTTCAAATAGAACTAAATTACATTTGGAAAAGGATATGCTTTTGCCAAATAATTTAGGTAGGGAAAAGGAAAAAAAAAAGGAAAAAAAAAGGGGGAAAAAAAGACATCCACAATAATTTTTTTTGCCAAATGTAACAATATACAGGCTTCTGTTTAAGAGAAAAGTGAAACAAAGCTGTTTTTCACTCCTAGCCCTGATCTAGTGGTGTCTTTGACATCTAAATCACCATGATTACTATTTTGTACATTCAGCATTTTTTCTAGAAATAATGCACACTGACTGCACTTCTGAATACATCTAATTCTCTAGTTACACAATCCAGAAAGCAAAAACATGGCAGAGAACCTGGGGCTCAAATTAAAATTTGTTTTAAGGCTGGAGACAGGTTTTCCCACCAGTGCAATTGAATGACAACAGCCAATATATGCTGGAAGGCTGCTATAAACAATTCACATGTTGGCTTCTCACAATCCATAGCTATACTGGGAATCCCACTCTTTATTTTAAAGGATCATGCCACTGCATAAGTCAGTCACAGCAAAGCTTAACTGAGTTTGCTGACAGCTCCTCTTGTCTGAGATTATTAGCTTATTCTTCCTTTGTGTGGGTGTATAATTTAGCAGTCTCACAGTCAGCTTGTTGGAAGCCAACCAAACTTTTCAGGGAGGGGTAGATATTTATTCTCTGCTTGTACAGCATCCAGCACAATGTGGTCCATGCTGGTCACAATCTTTATTTATACTGTGGTATAAACATTTCCAGTAACTCTACAAGCTTAAATTTCATGCTAGTCCTGAATGTGAAGTCATACATATTAATTCTGTAGGAAAGCTAATGTCCTCTAAACAGCAGCACATTTATTTAATTTTTAATCTTACAGGTCTCTAGTCTTCGAGAGCTACTGCTAAAGGTAAATTGTGCCATTAAAAAGTTAGAGTGTTAGTCTTTTGTACACTTTGACACAAAAGACAGTTAAGAGAGTTATCTGCATCAGTAACCCCATGCAGGATCAGAATAATAAATCAACAGCAACTACAAAATTGGATACCTTTTTAGTTCCAGACAGAAAGAGATCTCCCTGTTGTGCTAATTTCTCAATCAACACCCATCCAGCAAAATGAATGCTGCTGTGAAGGATTTTTGGCTGTTTTAGTCTGCAAATCTCCCATTTTGTCTATCAAGAAGGTAGTCTGCTTTGCAGTGCTTATGTATAGAAACTGTGTCCTGGCATAACTGAGCACTTGTTCACTTACATCAGTAGAAACTGTATGTGCTTCTGCAAAGGTTGAATTTTGCCATGGTCTTCACAGTAATGTAAAAATTTTATGTTCATTGCAAAGATTTTTCATCACCTTGCAGGTAGTTTTTGAAAAATAATGTAATTTTTCAGCTTCAAGTAAAAGAATGAAGATGAGACAGACATTAGTCATGTTGCTTTATATGCTTCTGGAAGGCACTCAAGTACTAGGGTGGGAGAGGAGAATCTATATGAGACAGAGCTGTGCAGTGTTTTAAAATATATATCTTGTGATTTTTTTTTTCCTGCCAAAATAGGTTGTCATGAGCAGTGTTAATGCTGGAAATAAATTTTCCTAATTTTAAATGATGATTCATTCATATGACAGTATATGTCCTATGTATGTCTTTTGTTGCCAGCATGTTTTCATAGAGATTTAATTTATTAACCAGAGGGTCTCAGGAAACCTGTTCACTTCTATGAGGTAGTTGAAAAGAATAAGGTCTGAGGCACACTGAGATACTGAAAAGATGGAGAGAAGATGGCTATTGCAAGCCATTACATGCTCTGTGTATGCTTAAATGGTGGGTTTCCAGTCCATGGATCACACTTCAGCTAGTTTTCATTTTTAAACATTATTTGTAAACTCTTACATTAGGATGAAAGATAGATAGTAACAGTCTGCAAATGAAGTCTGAATTGTTTTGAAATATTTTGGCCACAACAAGACAACTCAGTCACAGTGAAAGGACAGAATAGCTAGGGTCCACTACTGAAAGATAGGAACAGCTCACAGATTGAAAATAATGTCTTGTTAGCTCTCACTGTACTTTGCCAACTGCAAGGTGACATTCTCACACTACTTTGACATAGGTAAACCAGTGCCATGATGCAATTCAACATGAGACCTGGTCTATTTCCAAAGTGATAACTAGTTGTCACTGTAAGTCGGTGGATCAAGATCAGGAATAATATTGCAGCATGACTGATGTAATAATTGCTTTTACAAAATATATGCACAAATACCTAGAGGCAATTTTTACAGACACAAATCTGTATTATGTTGGAGTGGATATTCTATGATCATTCCCAGCCTGATAAGTTCCCTTGCATTTTCTTTTCTTCTGTAATAAGCAAAAGCAATGTATGAATGTGGGACAAGATGCAAACCTGGAAAGAGTTTGTTTTCTAATTCCTGAAACTAAAAATATATTGAAGAGCTCTAAGACCGAAAAGACAAAAATATAACTTCACAATTATCATATATTCTGCACAGCTTTCCTTTTTAGCAGAACTTGAGACCTGAAGGCATACTATGGTGTACCTGATACACTATTAGCTGAGAAAAAAACCAGCTCAGCTGCACAGAGCTCTGGACAGCAATATATGCCTGATTTTACATCAGTCTTTATATCAAACACTGCACAGGGTGACATCCTGATTTCATCTATCATCAACTAACAACACCCAAACCCTACAGGCAGTTTGCCACCACAGCCTTGTTCTCCTTGTGGGGACCTTGCTTTTCCAAGAGCTCTAAGGATTTAGATATGTAAATTCTACCAGTCTTTACCATTCTACCATGATCTACCATTTACTGTGAAGATGTGCATGTTTTTACACCCTGTGCAGGCTTGGTGTACCTAACTTTATTGCAAATTGCTGCATTTCCCAGTCCTAATAAGGCTGATGGTAAGAGCATATTAGAATTCATGTAAATAAGCTATGCTTTTTGAAAGAAAGAGTCTTTGGGGGTTCTTTAGGTACAGATACTTGCATTCATTACAAATACCAGTGTCAGCCTTTTCCTGCATCCTATTTTTTGTCTGTCTTTCTTTGTTCAGGAAGTTATTAATGAAACAAAAATGTTTTGGTGAAATCTTCATCTTTTTTTTTTTGTTGCAAAGGCTTTTTTCTTTTCTCTTTCTTTAAAGATATTCCACAATGGCATCAATTAGTGAAAGTTGTGATTTATCTCAAGGAAATTCATGTGAAATTAACCTCTGTGGGTTTTATGCCTTTTCATTTTCCAACTGCTTTAGGCTTCTGGAGACTTTCTTTAAACAATAACTAACCTTACAAAGCAAAAATAACTCAATTTAACTTCCTGATTGAGAAAAAATTTGCTGTAGGAGAATATTTACAGCATTATTTCACAGATATATTTACAGATTATTTTTCTTCCTCAGTTTTGACATTACATTTGTTTTATATTCAAGAGCAAACAAATTGCTTGCATAAGGCTACCAGTGCACTGGTATTACTTTTTAGTCAGCCTGAATAACTAATTCTAAAATTCCCTTATAGCTTTGACCTTTAAAAACACTCAACAGTCACTACTTGGAAACAAATTTCATCTTCCATTAGAATAAAACAAAATCTGCAGTGTGATGAGATTTGTTGAAAACTGCTCTCCTTTTTAAACTCATTTTGAATATATACACATTGCATTTAAAGCCAAGATATATAAATCCAATAATTAAATGTGCCCTATAATTGCAAATTTCAGAATAGGTGATTTATATACTCGAGCTATGTTTTGGGGATGTGTGAAATTATCTAGCTGTTAATAGATAGCTTTCTAGACTGCCCGAGACCTGTAAATATCATGATATTAAAAATATTTCGGATGCTACTAAATTTTTTAGAAGTACAGTCTCAAAGGTTGTGAGTAAAGATGAGAGTCTCTTCCCTCTTTAATCCCTCCATTTCTCAGACTACTGCAAGACTTGGTAGCAGCAGATAATTCACTGTGACCTTCTCCCTGACTCCTATCCAAAGTCTGTGACTTCTTCTGAGTCAGGACATTGTGAGAAAAGAATGAGATACAGAGGGAGGGAAACCACTGAGGCTTCATCCTTAACCACTCCCCACTGTGGAGCACAGAGACAGTGCAAACAGGACTGTCCTAAGCTAAAATGAGGGACATGAGGATGGGAAAGCAACACAAATGCATCTGTGATGGCTGGGTTGGACAGGGTGGATCCAGTGCAGGAAAAAGGAAAAAAAGCTATGCTTCTTTTTATACATCAAATGCCATTGTCAGAATGGGAACCTAATTTGACAAAGAATTTAAGGCATTATTTAATGTGCCAAAACACAAAGGATCTTTTGTACAAATGAACATTAATACAGAGTTAAAGGATCTGTCATCTACTCAAAGCTGATTACATGCATCGATAAAGGCTTATAAGACTTTATTCTGCAATGCCAAAATCAATAAGAAGATTATCAACAACTTCAGGGGATGCAGGTGCAATCTTCAAATGCTAAATCTTTCATTGCAAAAGGTCATTTGAGTATGCATGAAAGGGAGACTTTATGCTGCCAATGATACTATACAGACACTCCCGCAACTAGCTGAAACACATATGTTTCACATGAGGAATATAAGATATTACATACACTTTTTGAAGCCTTTACTGCACTCTAGAATCTCAATTCTGTTGCATGTGGTACTTTATATTGATAATATAGCCTTGGCTATAAATATGACACCTGAAATTCTCAAGATGCCCTCAAAGAATTCATTGAACTTGGAGCAATAACAAAGAAAGAAAATGCAGGAATGAAAACAAAGCAATAAGATAGTTTTACACATAATTTATAGATACACCAATAACTGCCCCTGAAGGTTCTGCTTTCATTATCAAGTGGAAAATGCCCAAGTGAAGTACTCATAAAACGTAAGCAAAATTTTACATAGCATCAGAAGATTACATTCTAGAATATTTATGAAAGGACATTTAAATGCTTACAGAAGTATTATTGTCATGAATATCCATGACCAAAGAGAGACGTGTAGCACTTCATGGATATCTGTGAATTTCAGAATGATGAATTTTACATCATATGTTCATAAAAATGCATAGCACCTCATGAAAGATTCATGAGTCACTACAGTTTCTTCTGAAAAACATTTAAAGCTTTCATGAAAATATTAACAATATATAAACTATGGGACTCAGTGCAACAATTGTTTTAAAATATAGAGACTGTACCATTTTTCTCTATGTACCATTTCTCTCTTCTCACCAGAGGCTATTAAACACCTAGTTCAATAGTTAAAGAGATTTACCATCTAAAATTTTGTATGAAAATTCCTTGCTATGCCTATAATCTATAACCTTCTTCTAAATGTATTAAAAGTTTGTTGACTCTTAATACAAAGAAGTACAAGGTGGACCAGAAGACATAGGGGAAAATTAAGAACAAATTGCCTTGCTACAGTCTAGATAAAATTTAATTCAGGATAATTTATATATTCTGTCAGAAAACAAAAAATTGAAAAAATAAAGGAGGTAGCTTTTTGACAAGCAGGTCTGAAACCAGAGGCAGTATTTGCTATCACCAGACTCACTCTTGTGCTTTTCAGAGGTCACAGGAGTTGTGCTGGGGAGGAATGTGGCCCTGAAGTCACTGTGTGCCTTCACATCTGTTCTTAGAGTAGACAACTTGAACTGACTGCAGGAAGGAGTCACACATGAGGAAGGAGCCTCTGGCTGGCCAGAGGAAAACACTGGAACCTTCACAGACTCTTATTTATAATGGGGTGATCAGCCACAATTTGACAGCAGTGACACCGGGCTCTGGAGGCAGAAATCTCAGCCAGGGTTTAGGCACGTGTGGGATTGAAGAGGGCTTGCTCACTTCTTTTAACATAGTGCCTTTGTTTTCTTCCTCCCACTTTAAACAAAATAGGCTACTGTGCACAGCTGTCATTGAGATATTTGAAAACAATGTCTTGAGCCTCACTCAGCTTCAAGAAAGAGGTGTTTTCTGAAGCATCTAGTGGTTTAGATCCACTCAGTAGGAAGTGCAGGTGTGAATCCCAGTGTACTGAAGTACCCAGTAGGAAGTGCAGGTGTGAATCCCAGTGTGGAAAGGTGGGGTTTAAACAGGTCAAACTGGCTGCATCACAATATGTTTAAAATTAGAACTGGAGCTACTTCCATGTCACAGTTGCAAATGTAGAGAGCTAAAACATATTTGCACAGTTGTATTTATATAATGTAACTGCAGTAAATCTGTTGCTGTTTGCCTTTCAATCTCATTTCACCTTTTCCCCTTTTTGAAGAAGGCTCATTTTGGTATTTAGAAAGAAATCAGTATATTCCATAAAAACCACTAAAATATTTAGATGTTTGACCTGAGACAGATACTACTGAAATAACTGCAAAGACTTCTATTTGAGCTAACCAGCAGAAGCCTGCTGTAAGAGTAGATTGAAGTTTGACTTCCTATGGAAATTATTATGTACATAAAATCAATTTTGTATATAAGTCTGCAGCTTAAGAGGTAATGAAGTCATTTTGATGGTTTTTCCAGACACCTCTGAATGCAGCTAATAGTTCTGCTACCGTTTAGCACTACTAACAAAAAATATAAAACTACCTCCAAGAAAATTTACCTATTTTTGAGCTTATCCAATTTTTCTACACCTATACTCAAAGGAACTCCAGGTACCATTAAGGTCAAGCAGTATTAAATTCCAGCTGGTTTCCCAGTTGTTTCTTGACTATTTATACACCAAGCACATTACTATTTGTTACTGACATAATGCCAACATGATTGAATTTCTTGCTTGTAAGTTGTGCTTCATGTTCAAACTTCACTGAAGCAACAAACTTAGTTTTATGACAGCAAATTAAGCTAACTTAAATGTTCTCAGTTTATTAGAGGGATGATTTTACTTTTTTTCTCAAGGCAATAGTAGGAAAGTTAAGCAATGGTCCTAGAGATCAGATTCAGGCAATCTGTGACTTAAAACCAGGCAATGCATAAAATCCTAGATTATGGATAATGTTAAGGGTAACAGAGTTGGCCTCAAATAAGCTACAAATGTTAAAAAAAAAGATATATTACTTTTAGAAGAAAACAGTCTTTAAGATTCTGGATCTGCATTCATGTGCTGGTGGAAAGACCTTGGGTCCCCTAAGGAGGTTTTTGAAGTCAATAAACTTTCCTACCTGGATGTTTTAAAGACCAGGGATTAAAAAATGAAGTCAGTATTTGAATAGCTTTAAAGCCAACACAAATCTTCATCTACAGACATCAGTTTACTGGATCAAGATGCTGCATGATTGATTTTTATCTGACCTGCCTCCTCAACAGAATAGGTTTTTTTTCTCTTACAAGGCTGTCTAGTGAGAAAACTTTCCAGTCATAAAGAAACTGATATCTAAGATACAGCACAATGAACTGAAAAACCAGCTTTACAAGATTGGTATATATTTAGGGTTATGTCAGATTTTAGACAATATAATTTAATTTTTATTTGATTGAACCACACAAGAGTGACCTTAAAACTCCTAGGGCATGTTTATTTGAGGAATTGTTTCCATTTTTTAGCTGCTGTGTCGCTTATGATGTTTCCACCTAAATGGATATGTTCATGTAGTGACACCAAAGTTTTGTGCTTCTGCTGCTGGTATGCTGGTAAGCTGCTGAACATATTGACAAGAATATTTCAATGAACCCACAAGCTGTTGACTCTCTAAGCAAACAAATTACTGCTTAAGCAAACTTTACTGCTTCCTAGGGTTTTGTGAGAAATAGGGTGGCTCAGTGGGAGGTAGGAGCTTTAGAAAATATTTCTGGATTTTTGTACAGGGTCTTTATGTGTCTTTTTGTAGGGTTTTTTTTTGTGCAGAAGTCACTGGAATTCCAGGCCCTCTGCTGCTTACTGCTTCTTCCCTCTTCTCTGCCATCTTGAGACCTCATTGTCTGCCTTCTTTGCTGTACAGTCCTCATCCCTCTCTCTCAGACACATGTGATCCTCACATTACATGGTTTTTACCTGAGAGCTTGATGGGAAAGTGTAGGCATGGGCCATGTTTTCCACATTAGTGTCCAATGCTTCCTCCTGAGCTGGAAGTGAAGTGGACACTCTGTGTCAGTTCTAGTGACAAGGGCTTTTCATTCAGCCCCTAGAACTGTTGCTGGACACTATTTCCTAGTGTAATATTTGGGTGTTACTCCAGCTTGTTTAGTAATGTTAATCATTACAACAGTAATGATGTGGCATAAATGTTTGGGAAGAAAACCCCACTAACCATTTTTCTCATATAAATCTTGCCAGCTGAGAATTAGGACCCTCTGAGATGAGGTTTGAAGAACAGGTTGAAAAGCTGAGCAATCCTACTGGGCAGCAGGCAGTGAAGGGGCTAGGGTGACCTGCACTGACTAAAGGCATTGTGCTTGTTTTCCTGCACTACACTACTGCAGAAACCTTAAAGCAAAGGAGGATAAGCACAAATGAGGCAGTACAGGTCAAACAGGAAAGCAAAATTAGAGAGAATAATAGCTGGAGAGAGGATAGAGAAACAGAGGAATGGCAACTGAATGAAACAGACAAAGTGATAAGAAGAGAGCTCAAATTAAATTTTCTGAAAGTTTATCAGAGCCTATCAATATTGCCAAAACCATCACCCTTGAACACACAGGCAGAACAAGGGTCTCAAAAACTGAATGACCAGGCTACACACTGATATGCTTCAGATACCCAACCTAGGAACCCCAGGATGAAGCCTTGCTCTGCCTGTATGTTCTCCATGGGGAGAGAAAGGAGAGGAGGGAAAGAAGGATTTAGATCAAAAGTCTGGCTTGGGCTTTAAACTGGGGGGTCCCCTTCACATTCCACAGGAACCTGTTCTTGATATCAACCCCACTGGATTAGGGCCCATATTTTCATTTAATGCATGTAAAAATATATGTGTTATTGCTTGATAATGTGATTTTAGGTCTTGCATTACTGCATTATCTGAAATACTAAAGTTTTTAGTGGTCTGGTGAAATACAGAAGCAAAATGAATACTTATTTTAAGATATTGTTGTAAAATATTTTATCCAATAACTTTCTTTATTAGTTTCCCTAATGTATATATATTAGTCATTTGGGAGAAACATTCAGACATTGCACAGGATATGGGTCAAGCAGTATATTTCAAACAGAAATAGGGATTCCTTTGAAAAGGACATAAGAGAGAACATGCTTCCTGTTTTTTAATTGAGACACCATCCAACGTTCTTTAATGAGGACCTTAATAATTGTGGAAGGACTTTCAAACTCACAATAAAACACCAATAACTTCTGAAAAATGTAAATGTTAGGGGTGTTACATGTTAGGTGAGACTAATTACCCTGCTCCTCTGCCATAATAATAAACTTCATAAGTACATTATAATTTTATGTAGCCTGGATGGCCTTAGATTTTAAGTGCTTCCACATTTACAAGCCATGTAATTAGAAATGTGTTTCCAATATGTGAATTTTATATTCGGGTTCAGCATTAAATTCTATACCCATTATCTAGAAAATATTCCCCATTTTCACTGAAGAAGCATTATTTTATTAGTCACACGTCCCTCTCTTGCAAAGACCATATGTTCACTCAGACTTGCCCATAATATGTGCAGATATAATACATTTAAATTGAATTTTTTTATGTTTTAATGTCACAGTAACTGCAATAGGTGTCATACTGCCTACCTAATACATACATATTCATTAAGAATATTAATTAGTATCATGTGTTAGGTATAGTTTACACTGTAAGCCACTTAATACAGTAAAACTCAATTAAGGAGTGGAAAATGTAATTGTAGAGGGTACTGAAAAATCTTTTTTGTTGATTACACAGAAACAGCAGCTTTTGTCTCTGGAATCAAGACATACTGAAATATTTCATAGCACCATGACTACCCTTCATTTTTTTTTTTCTTGCTGCTACTACCTGCTTTATTTTAAAATTGGCCTCCTCTAAATATCTTTACTTATTCTGAGGAGCCATAAAAATTTGTATACCTGTCACAGGCTCTGAGTAATTCTAATCTAGCTGAAAGTAATTTTCATAGTGATTTCTTACACTCTGAACATCAACATAACTTATAAAAAATGTGAAT
Source organism: Urocynchramus pylzowi (assembly GCA_013397555.1). NCBI lineage: Eukaryota > Metazoa > Chordata > Aves > Passeriformes > Fringillidae > Urocynchramus > Urocynchramus pylzowi. Next base: position 1,102,927 of record VZRH01005337.1, on the reverse strand, counting down.
TTGTTTTGGCATTATTTGACTTTGCTTTGTGGGTTTTTTTTTTGGGGGGAGGGTACTTGTTTTGTAATTTGTTACACTATGGGTAACAAATTACAAAAGTTAGTCGTCATACTAAGAAGTAAACAGATTCCTACTTTGCAGAGCAACTATTTCTACTGCTTTAACATACCTCTGTCTCTGAAAAATCTCAGACCAACCCTCTATTTCTTTTTCTTTTGTGAAGTTAAGAAGTTTGACAGGAAATAAAAATTCAGTCCCATGTTGTTTTGCTGCTGGCTGATACATTGGCACCAGGTCCAAAGGGCCTCTTGTTATCCTTCAAAGCCAAATGTGAGAACATAAATATATGGTCTGCTCTGCACAGTTAGAAAAGCCAGAGGCACAAACCCAAAGCCACCAAGAGGAACTAAAGGATTAGAAAAATATACACATTTTAACCCATTGAATTACTTCTGCATTCTTGAAGCAATGCATAGGCCTGGACTTGAAACAGGAAAATGATGAATTTAATCATATTTCTTTTCTTAAAGAAAATACAAGAAATAAGGTCATCGATGTTATTAATTTAATCACATATATAATTCAGAGCATAATATAAAATTTAGAAAGTTCAGGCAAACAAGGACATGGAAAAAAGATGCCTGTTCACTAAAGCTTTTTCCAAAATGTCAGGTAAGCTTTAAAAAGACATAAAAGTAGAGTAATCATTTTTTTAAAAGATGTGGGAGAGGAAGAACTTCTGAATTAATAAAAACAGAATTTATTTTTTTTTATTATACATCACAGAATCTGTATTCTTCACTTCTATCTATGCATATGAGGGTCACGAGCCCTGGATCTTTTTATTTTATTATTGTCTCATTTATTCCTTTAGTCTTAGCTTTTTCTTGAGACATGTGTTGAGAAAGAGACTAACACTGCAGCCTAGTAGGCAGCAGCCATTTGGGTCAGCTAATCTGTGACATGAAATAAAAGGATGGGAATAAGGTAATATTGCTTCATTTAGATTATTGTTAATAGGTTTAAATCTTTGCTGATATTCTGCTCCTTTCATTTCTGCTATCCTAATCTGGACTGTACATGGTCTACAACACAAAGTGAGTTTACACAATCTTTCTTTGAACTGCTGATGGTAATGAATCTCCTTCCTCCAGCCCCAACTGCTGCATTCAGTTATCATCAAGCACAGGCATCAACTAGAGCTCTAATCTTGCTCTGATGGATGGAATACTAACCTTTCACAAGATTAGAGACACAAGGTGCTCTAGAGATAATAAAATTCAAATAGGTTTATTTCAAAGGGCAACTCAATCTCGATTTTGTTCATGGGTCACTTGACAGATCATTTGCCAATGTAGTTTTTGTGTCCTTCTGCATCTGGCTTCTGTGCAGTGTTCCAACTATTTCATATTAAGTGGGCACCAACAGGCAGAGTTCGGCAAGGGTCTGGCTTAAGCAAAAATAGCAAGGAACTCATTCAGAGTGGAGCTGGCAACTTTACTAAAAGTTTTCTTCTGAGGGCAGTGCTTGGATGGTGGGAAAGCTTTTCTTAGCATTTTCAGAAATGACAATCATGATAAGCATCTTGAACACTTTGAATTTTATACTCCTTTTAGATCAAAGAGCAAAAATCTTGCTAGCATCATGACAGCCAGCTGTGCAATATATGCAGCAGCTGTAACTTAAGAGATTTGTAGCTTGTGAGCAACCATTTTTAATGTGCTTGTCAAACCCTTTTAAGCAAAAGTGTTTACAAATCATATATTTAAGTCAGGTATCTACAGGCAGGAAGATAAGGCTCTTGCAGGTGCTAAAAAAAGATTCCTCCAGATGACAGCTGTGATGTTACACACAGGAATTAGAATCCCCTAAAGGCAAAATAGGTGAAATTTCCTGCAACTTTTATGGTTTTAACTTGCCACTATTAAATACACCAATTGACCTAGCTCTGTTGTTTAATAGAGCAAAATTAAATGATTACAACTAGACTGCTTAGAGAACAAATATTATTGAAGCCAGTGAGTATAATGTCTGGCCTTCATTTAGGAGAAGGGAAAAAATAATTAAAAGCTCCATATAAACCAGACAGCTAAAGCTGCAGGTGTATAAATTGCACACAAACTGCAGCACCTCAGTGAGTTAGCCAGGAATTTGGAGGCTGGTTTGTGTGCAGAGATGCTAGCAGCTGGACTTCTCTCCAGGAAAGAGAGAGACTGAGAGAGAGGAGAGAAAAAGCATCATAAGCACACATAAAGAGAACCAAGGAAAGCTTACAAAAAGACAGAGGGATGCTTTATGCTCCAATCCAGGACAGCACTGAAAAAGGATATGCTCTAGGAATTAAAAAAAAGATTAAAAATTGCTCAGAAAAATTGCTCAGAAATATTAAACCCTGTCCTTTTTTTTTCTACAGAACTTGCTTCTTGCATATCTGTTATAGTGGTGAGAGTTTAGAACAACAAACCCTTTGGAGGTAAGATTGCGTGCTTTTAGTTTCCCAAAACAAGGATGACTACACTGTATTTAAAATTCAGTGGCTGATGAGTTTGCATGATAACTAAGTAGGACAGATTTCGTGGCATGCACATCTAAAATGTGTACTGGACTAACTCTGAAATCTGGAAATTGGAAAATAAAGTTCAAGATTTTTTTTTTTTACTGCTTTTAAAGCCTTAGAATTACATGAAAAATGTATTCTCATTTTGGATGTTTTAATCGTGACAGCTCATAAACTAGTCTATTCCTAGAATTGCAACCATATCTCTGGAGTCCATTTACAATGTTTAAATGTCATAATTGAGTGAGTTCTTAATATTTCAAAACTGTTTCTGTTTTCATTAAGTTTTCATAGAGACAGTTCACTTGTTATTGTTGTCCTTTATAGTAAGAAGCTCTTGAAGCTAATTTCAAAGTACATGTTTTCAAAATTCCATAAATAACTGACTACATATGAACCCTGTGATTGATTCAGAAACTTATGCATTTATGTGTTTCTTGCTCTTCCCCCAGTACTAGGAGTTAGGTATTAATTTTCTGGAAATATATGCAAAAGTAATCTTTAGGCATACAAGGTGGAATCCATACTTGAGGATTGAAGTCTTTTAGTTAGAGGATATGAATTTTTCAGGTAATCATCTGTCTTTGCCACTTCACTACCAACTCTATCAACCTGTATGCAATTTTCTATCCATAATAGATGCAAAATGGGCTATTAAATTTCCACAGGATCATACAGACTAGAGAATAGAGAATTAAGTTCTGTGTCACCTGAATTGTTCCCAGAAAAGGGGACTACATCAAATCAAGACCTTTCAGGGGTATCAAGGCTCCCAATCAGCTGCCATGGAGATGTGTGTGACAACTAGCAACCCAGGCTGCAGGCACATGCTGTAACTCTCCATCAGTGATAAGCCAGGATGGAGGAAGCAGTCACTGTGATCAGCCTGCCAGACTAATCCCTGACTTGCCTCAAACTTTTAATTATGGAATTTTTACTGGTATGTTTCATCCTGATAGCATGTCTGCATATTACAGGCTTTGAAATCTTCACACAATTTATGTGGGAGAGATAAAAAAAACCTGAAGATCCATAAAGGAGGACAGGGAAGTGTGACTGTGGAAATAATTTTAAATTATGTCTTAAATAGAGTGTATATTAAAACTTGGAAGATTTTAGCTTTCAGAAAAGCAGTTATTCAAATAAACCAGGTGTTTCTTCTTCCAAGTTTTACAAATAAAGAAATAGAATTTTACTGAAAATCAAAATACACCACATAAAAGTACCAATACTACTCTGGCAAGCTGTCAGGAAATATAGTATACCTGCAAATAAAAAAATTACTGAGGAGCTCATCCTCTGGTTCAAAGCCAGGACCAGCTGCCTTGGAAGCATGAAATCTAGCATCAGACCTAGTTCCAAAGATAACTGCTGAGCTGACTGCTCAATAATCTTTTTTTATAAAGCCTGATCTGCAAGCACACACAATGAAAAGTCAAAGGACTTAATTTGATTTAAATGCAGCTGCCCTAATCACAGAGAAACAACCACGATAGTCAGAAATAGCCAGACTAAGCTCTTTTCCAAAGAACAGCACTTGGCCTAAAACACATAACATTACCTACCCTCTTCATCATTAACTTTGAATTTTCTTGCTTTGTGGGATTAAGTCAGACCCCTACCATTATGTTAATGTAGCTTTTTGTGGTTTAATTACAATGTTTCCTCTAGAGTGCAACATAATAACAATTAATCAGCCAGTTCTTAACTTCCACAAAAGGAAACATCATCTGTTATTATCTGTGCTGCTATCCTGCCACAATGTCAGCAGAACTAAAAAACAATTATACCACAAAAACTACATGCAAATAGGGTCTGCAGTTAAATCAAATGAAAGACAAAATCTCAGACTCACCCCTGAAATTGTCCTTTGTTCACTCTATTTTATATAAACAGCACATCAGTAAAATTATTAAAATTAATACCAAGCAGTAGGGATGTCCTAGCAACACACAGACTGAGTTATGTGAATTGTGGATGGAAAGTCATTGAAAGAAGCAAAATTTGAAGCTGATGTTCTTTCAGGATTTACTGCCTTCTTCCATAGTATCTAGATGTAAATTCTCTGGGTTTTTTTAGGTCATGCTTATTTGCAGAGCCAGGCTGATTCTATTTGGCAGAAAAAATCATTAATGGATGCAGATAGTAATCGATGTGATAGACTAAAATAAAGCTTTTGAAATACATGAATGAGAAATTCAAGAAATGCATTAATTAAAAAAATGGAAACGAGATATTGGACATAAACAGCAAATGAAGAAACAAAAAGTCACTGTGGGCATTTAGCATGTGAAAATATGAAAGACTCACTCCTATCAGCAGTGAAATATTCCCAGGTTAAAATTCTCTCCTCAGTGTGGACTGGGTACAGAGATAGAAAATATTTTTATGTAGCTGGATGGCAATGGGAAATGAGAAGAGAAATTCTGCTGCTGTTGTTACTTTTCTTCTTCCAGAGAGTAGTTTTCTCTAGGGTGCTGTTTGACTCTTAGAAGTCACCACAAAAAATGGCAGTTTGAGTCAACAGATTTGTTCAATGACAAAATATGTTCTTAGCACTCTTTAGTCCTGTTAGCCCTGAAGCAATAACATGACAGAGGGGGCAAAGAATGTACTAGTAACTTTTGTTAGGCACGAACAGTCTCTCCCTCCCTCAAAAAAAAAAAAAAGAAAGACAAAAAAAAAAAAAAAAAAAAAAAA
>VZRH01005337.1:849487-1097661 GCA_013397555.1 Urocynchramus pylzowi | reverse complement strand
CCCCCAAAAAAAAAAAAAAAAAAAAAAAAAAAAAAAAAAAAAAAAAAAAAAAAAAAAAAAAAAAAAAAGATGGTTGCATAGCTAGAAAACTGTGGGGATTCCCAGGAACTGCTTCCTCCCCAATCATAGGTATAGCTACTGCTAGCAATGTGTATAACATTATCTGTGCAATTAGGACATTGTACATCTGCAAGCAGTTTTATAGTATGTTTAATTATTTTAGAGCAGTTATGGCCTTTAGCATTCATCATATTTCATTTTCTTAATTTTGTATATCTAAGTATTAGGTGGGTTTTTAAAACTCCTGTTTGGAACATTAGCAGATACCTGTAATGGATGGACCTTAACACCTGTTGTACTGCATTCTTTTATTTGTAGCTGTAGTAAGGTTCAAAATTGCAATCTAGCTAACAAATTTTATTTAATATTCCCTAACATTAACTCTGGTATTACAGATATAAAGTCTAACTACACCCTTTCTGTGATTGTGGACTGTTCATACCAGATCTTCCAAGGTAACTCATTCTCCTCTCTGCTGCACAAGTCACAAAAGAAGATAAATCTCACATTCCAACAACAGCTATCACTTCATTCATTAGTAACAAACACCTGTAGCAGCAGGAGCCACATACACTTTAACTGGCTTGGTTTTGCACCTTTAATTGTCACCATAAAGAAATGGCAGCCGTTCAATGAGAGAAGAGTAATGCAGCAAGAAGGCTGAAGCCTTTTCCAGTCTTTAATTGCCATTAAAAAAACCTAACAAGTGATTAAAAAGATAAATCAAAAGTTTGCAGGAAGACTAAAGCACCCAGTCAGTTTTACGGTTTCATTTGAGCTACAAACACGTTATACATCCATTTACAAAACAATGAGCTCTTACAGTTTATGAAAGTTTAATCTCTTGTTTTATTGCTTTAATATATCTAACAACATTGGTAAGGTTTGCTTTAGAATGAACTGTCTGACTATATGATGTTGATGTTATTTTTTACATTCAGTCTGCAAATGGAATGAATAACATAATAATTGTACTAATCTATGAAACAATTAAAGTAGAGGTAATTGCTGCCTCTCTCATATTTGCATGTAAAATAAAAGAATTAATATTTTATCATTTGGCAATGCCTCTTGTTAGCATAATATTCTGAGATCAATTTTTTTTTGGCCACAGGCATTTGAGCAAATGCTGGAAAAGTTATGCAGAACCAAAATGCACACTGCTGGTAAACTTGTGCTTAAGGAACATATCATCTTAGGCTCACATATCTGGTAAAACTTTGGTCGAATAACATCAGCAACAGAAAAAAAAATCCTACCCAAACCAAATGAACCCAACCATATTTCTTAAACTAATAGCCTCATAATTTCAGAAAATAAATATCTGGTAAAACTTTGGTCGAATAACATCAGCAACAGAAAAAAAAACCCAACCCAAACCAAAGAACCCCAACCATATTTCTTAAACTAATAGCCTCATAATTTCAGAAAATAAACAAGCAAATGAACAAATGGGGATTTGCTGATAAACTTATGCCCCTCAAATGATACGTTTATCCTAGACTGAGCTATAAAATGACAAATATTCATTATAATAACAAGTAATTGTAGCAGTTGTTATTAAAGAGGATTTTAAACACAGGTTTAAAAAGCTCAGAAAACAAACTGTGTATGTGCTTTCACTGTTGTAAATTATCCTACCATTTCTGAAGGAAATCAAAAACCACCCTGAAAACTATTCCTTTTTCTTTCCTACCTTGTCTAAGAACATATTGATCTTGGCATTTGAATTGATTTTTATTTTATTTTTTATCCACTATTTCAGGAAACTGCTAATGACATGCTTTTAAATTCCTGAGTGTGTTTTAATGATGTGATGTGAGAGACTGTTTCTTATGCACCTTGAGGATTGGCTTGGGGGGAAAAGGAAGATCAGAGAAGGGAAAAAGGAAGATGCTGGTCCTCTGAAGTGCCAGAGCCATTTCCTACCTTTCAAAGCTGTCAGGTCTTTTAACTCATTTGCTGTTCCATTCTGCTTCTCATTTGCACATCAAGTCCTGCAACCTGAATTTGGCTATCTTTAATAGACATGCTACAAGGTCAGCAGTATCAGCTGAACCTCCCATGGTCTCTTCAATTCACCATGTGGACACAAAGCTAGCACTGAAGACCTCCAGCAAGATTTATTTTCCATATAACTACTAATATAGAGTTTCACTTCTCCTTGTCTCTTAATGAAATGATGGAATTATTACTTGTGGTTTTCGGACTAAGGGCGACCTCAGCATAGTAACTCACATACACATAGAGAATCACAGAACCATAGAATGGTTCAGTTGGAAGAGACCTTGGAGATCATCTAGTTCCAATCCCCCTGCCATGGGGGATCATATAGTATTAATTTTGAGTAAAGCATAGTTTTTCCCATGAAAGTTTGCTAAAAATGTTCATAATTCAAGATGTGCATAAATAAAAGGAAAAAGAAAAGCATTTAGAAAATAAAATGCAATGCTAAATTATAGAAATAATATCATTCACACAGTTCTTTTGGATCTGTAACTCTGGAATCTTGAAGGAAAGATTATGCTCATCACTATCCAAACCAGTGAAAAACACCATCAATTAGGAAGAATTATGATTAGTTCTTTTACTAAGCATGTGACTGACCCTTTCCACACAGGAAAAATAACCTCCACAAAAACCTGTGCCACAAACAAACAAATAAAAACCAGGAGCCCAGGAACGAAGACCGAGGACCAAATCAACCTGAACTGTGCAGAATCACAGAATCAAAGCAGTTGATTCTTTCTCATTTCCCACTCAGTATGACTCCTAACATATAAATGACCCCAGTAAAGTCATTGGTACAAGATAATGTGGCTCTAAAACTCTGGGAAAAACAGATAATATCCTACTGATCACCCTAACATTATTGTATATTTTCCATACTATGCTCCTATGTGTGGATATTTATGTATATGCTAGAGACATCACTTTTAAAATTACTATTACACATTTTTATAAACACTAATGTACTTACCCACAGCAATCTTTAGTAAGTGAGCATAAAAATACAGAACTGTGCATCAATCAGAATATTTCTTGATATTTTTCATAAAATCTCAGAAAATAATAAACCTATGATTGGTAAAAATTGAAACGATTACCAACTCATTGACATGTTTTAAGACTACTGTTCCCTGAGATCCACACTTGTAAACTCTAAGTGCATACCAGTTCATGACAAAATAAAAGTAGTGGTAAAAATCTTAAACTGATGCCCCTGGAGTAACATGCATTCTAGGCCTCTTCTAACTGTTTAGACTACAAAATTTTGAAATTAATTCCTTTCCATAAAAGTGCCTAAATGGCAAGAAAATATTTATTTTTTACAAATACAGAATCAGAATTTCTGTCTGATTTGTCATTTCCAGATTGGCATTTTTTTTTTCATTCATCATCATCAGTAGTACTTTACATCTTTATTCAGTCAGAGACTGAATGTTAAATTTCCGTTGAGTTCTTAACCTCTTATGACTTTTTGTTCTGAATGTTTATTTCCCCAACACAGGACTTCTAAACTATGTCTGGTGAAATACCTAATGAGAGTGATAGAGAATAGCATTTTCTTATATGCTTATCTATTATAGCTACAAAGAACCCAGGTTAAAATGATCAGCTGATCAGAACAAGAAAGAAAACACTGATAAAATTAGTCAAGGTAAAAGCTAGTAAAAATATCTTTGGTTTACTGATAAAACTAGGAAAAAATGCCCAAACTTTCCTTTACCTTCCCTTTCCCTTCCCTTTCATGTTAGAATTTACCCATAAAGAATATGGGTATTTAGGCGAGATATCAGGAAGAAATTCTTCACTGTGAGGTGGTGAATAGGTTGCTCAGAGAAGCTGTGGATGTCCCATTCCTGGAAGTGTTCAAGGGTAGGTTGGATGGGGCTCAGAACAACTTGTTCTAGTAGAAAGTGTCCCTGCCCATGGCAAAGGGATTGGAATTAGATGATCTTTAATGTCCCTTTCAACCCTAACTGTTCTATGACTTTGTATTTAGCTAAGGTAAACTGAGCCGCAGAGGGAAGAAATGTGCTCATGTGCCTCCTTTCACTGACAAGGTATAAAAGTGGGTGAAGCTTTTGCTAATTCTGCATGGTTCAGTAAAGACATACTTGCTCTCCGATATGAAATTCCTACTTCCATTACTTTGTCACAATTCATGAGACAGGAGAACAGATAATGCAGTATTCATTCAAACAAGTCCATGTTTATACTGCAAGGTAAAAAGTGAGTTTGGGAAAAGGTTTGATTTGTGACTTAATTATTTAAAAGATTGGTTTCACATCACCTAACTTGGCATGCTGTTAGTGCCGATACCTGCATCCAAATTGGTCACAGCAGAGCCCCTATTTAGTTAGTGAGTTTAGTTAGCACTTCTTAGAATGCAGATGTAGAATGCAATCTAGAGACACAGAAACAGCACCCTGAAGTGCCTATTTGTCTTAATTGACTGTAAAAATACCAAGAGTGAGCAGTGCAGATGTCCACAATATACATGTGACAATACGATGTGAATCCCACCCAGTGTTTGCTCTTCCTATTTGAAAGCTAAGGTTGTGATTATCTGTCCAAGTCTTTAGCCCTTTTATTTACTTGGTCTATCCAGAATGCTCAGAGAAAACTTGGTCTGATATTAAGATGTTAACTTGTCTGATATCAAGTTAAGTGTTCCCAAATTTTCCCTTCCAAGGGCATTCAAGTATATTAGAAGCTATTTTCAACTATAGGAGCTTCTGAAGCCTCTCTATAAAGGAAAATAAAGAACCAAAACAAAAACTCAAACCAAACCAAAATGTTAGCTCTGGCAGTTTTTTTGTACTTTTTGTGGCATTACCATTGGGATTTTGATTCTGGCACTCACACTTCTGGTCAATGTTTCTAAAACATGACAATCACAGTCTTGGAAATACGGTCTCAGGATGACAGGACACTTTGCAAATCCTGGGGGATAGGAAAGGCATGTAGGCATGTGCTAATTGGTTTGATTGACCAGCAAATCTGCTTTTGTGACAGGAACCATTCCCTGCAGGGAACAGAAACATAGTTTCTAACTTCAGGCTAACTATTAGTTTTGGGATTTTCCATGAAACAGACCTTGTTGACCTGTAGCCAGAAAATATAGTAGGTGATAGCAGTTTGGGAAACAAAATGTCAAGGAATTGTTGTGCTGGAGCTAGATTAAAATAAAGTGAAACTTGTTGTACTGGAGTTACATTTGTGTGAAAAGCTCTAGCAGTTGCTGATTTGATGGCTGATAAAGTGAAAAGAGTCCCAGTAGGCAGCAACAAGCTGGTGAATCACAGCTGCCTCCTGATGTTCATTTGATTGCAACCACAGCTTATGAATGTCATAATTGAGCAGGGGTTATTTGCTAGTTAGGGAATCTGGTTTTCTATTAAAATAAGGACAGGCAGAAAGGTCAATTGAAAGGAATGTGCAATGAATGGGTTTAATTTATCTGTGGTTGTCTTCTCAACTTTGGGAAGAAATATAATAACAAATTAAAATTATCAGCAAGGGATTCATTGGTCATTTTCATGTGATCATTGGGATAAGCAAAAGAACAGAGAACCTGTCATAGCACAGGACTCTAGAAGAGCATGTCATGCTTAACCTAACATTATGAAGGTTGGGTTGGGGCCAGATATGATTACTCTCCAGTACACATGAGTGTTAAACACCAGGGAGAAAATAGAGGTATTTAAGATAATGGATAAAACAGGCATAATAACAAAAGGCCATTAATACAACTTGTTTATGAATTAGATTATTTCTATTAAACAGAATAGAGAGTTTCTGCACAAAATTTCTAATAAAAACAACTGGAAAATAAAGCTGAGGAAGAAGGGGATTTTGTCCTGTAGATGTAGAAAACTTATGGTATTTTGATTTACACTGAAAACTGATGAGTATTATCCATACAAAACATTCCATTACAAATGGCTGAAAAAAATTATCTTCACCCATTAATATAGTGATGACTGGAAAACACTGGCAACACCATATTACACACATAAAAGAAAGACTGTTTTTCTGTCTAGTTACCTTTCCTTGAGTTAGGAGAAGACAGTGATTCCTTAGTAGACAAAACCAGATTTTTTTTACTCATTAAATTGTAACGGATGAAATATTTTGTCTATTCCTGTAAATATTTTTAACTGTTTTCAAGATAACTTATTTGCTTATCACAACAAGAAATATGCATAAAATAAAATTAAGCCAGTTTTCTAACCTATTACTTATGATGTTAACACAGACTTTGTTTACACTGGTAATTGTCTTTATTTTACATAACACATTTCACATATTTGGTTCACAGACAAAAAAAATTATGAGAAAAAGCTCCACATTTTTTAGGTATATCTGAGGCAAAATATATTTTAGAAAATTTTCCATTTCATAAAATATTCTGTCCAAGTACCGACTACTTTTTCAGTCAGGTTGCATGGCGCACCATCATCTTTTTGTAATCTTTTGTATATGAGATTCAAGCTTTCCTGCCCTACAGTATTTACTTAAGGCACTTTCTGACAAACCATAAAGCATAATGATAGCATGCTCAGGTGGTCTCTTCTATATCTCATAGGTGACCAGGATCTCACTTTCCCATCCATCCCAAAACACCACTACTTTTAAGAGTTAATACTTGCCATAATCTAGTAGATTCCAGAAGAAGGAAACTTGTGTCCGTCTGGGGACATTATTATCTACACTTCAGGGCGGGGATCTACCTCAGATGTTTTATTTTGCTTCATGCATACTCTTTCAATACACATACCCCCACCTCCTTTCACGTGGCAGGATGGTCTTGCCTGATTGTGCAACTAGAGGCTTTTGAAATAAGACCAAAACAGAAGATGGTCCCTTGAGCATAACTAACCTGCTCCAGCTGGTAACTGGATCTCAGCCAAGAAAGCAGGCTTTTACATTTTTTTAGCTATGTGACTGAATTTGTGTATTTCAAGTACATTTTTTGCTGGAAGATATGAAGTTCCCACAGTACACCAGAAAGAAAGAAACAAAGAAGTTGCAGTAGCAAACATCATCATTTAGCTTCAGGAGCTGTGAAAAACATGTGTAATTAGGATTTTACAACAGTGTGATACCCTATGAGAAATCAACAGCAATTGTGATGCAACATCTGGTTCTTCCAAAGACATACATCCCAAAACAAAAGCTACTAAGAACTAAAATGTAGACAGAATAGCAATGCACAAGAAGGAAAAGAGATATGTATTAGCTCCTGAATTCTACATTTGTTTTTTTGTTTGGTTGGTTTTAGGTTTGGTTGGGGTTCTTTCCTTTTATAGCACAAAGTCAAGACTTAGCACAAGTAATGTTTAATCCTATGCAAATTTTCTCTTTTTTAAAATATTTTTTGCAGCTTGGTGATGCATAGTACAGATACCTATTTATCATTACTAAGTGTCTCTGATGTACTATCACGAGACAAAAAGACTGGATATCTGACTGGGTGGCTAAACCAGAAGCACTAAGGCAGCCCATGTAAGCAATGGTGGCTTAAAATTTAAGGAAATGGTGATGAGTAGTGATTTTGTCCCAGAAATAAGCTGTAACTATGGAAAGGCCTTTTATGATGAGATTCCATATGTTATTTCAATTACAATTGGGTCACTATCCTTGGAGAAGGTAGCAACTTGCTACCATACATAATAAAAAGTGAAATCACAGTAATCAGAGAGGAAAAGGATGTTTCTGTACACTTCCAGAGCATGTATTGACCATAAAATGTGTCAACTCATCCCTTTAATGCATCTAACTATGGAAATCCCATTATATGCAGCACTTCATATTGCTGCCCCTCAGTACTATACAACTATTTTTATTGCTGCCTCTGGCAAGCAAGTACCTCTGTCTCATTTTACACAACACCAGAGAAAAAGATTATCAGGCACTCATGTAGCCTCAGATGTAGGTGTCCAGTGCTGAAATCCTAGCTCTTTGATTTTCTCTGCAGCTTAGCACACAACCTCCCGTAAGCAGAGACAAGCAGTGTCTGCCTGCATTCTGCTTCAGCAGCTGCCAAGGGGCTGCAGTACATTGACTTTTCCTGAAGATCCAACTGAGGAGGCTATTTGTTGGCCCAGCAGAGTGAGATGTCTGCTTGCAAAAGATCTATACATAACTTTATGCTTATTTCCTCATCAGCTTAATGGGGCTAACCAGACGGTGCGTGCCTCAGAGAGGATTTGAAAGCTTTAACAACATAGCCAACCAGTCTATGAAGTACTTATGTATTACAGTGACAGAAATCATAAAGCATACTTCAGGAAGTTAAAAGTTAAGCACTACACAAACATTTACTGCAGCCAAGCTTTAATACTTTTAATATGGCTTGAGGAAGGAACAGCAAACAAATTTGGGCCTTGGAGTAAAATGTAGCACCATTGCTTATGTGTTTCTTCTGTTGTAAAGTCTAACAGAATTGGATTAAACATTATCACTTGCTCTTTAATCTTGGTTTTACAAGGTGTTGGTTCCTTGACCTGATTTTAAAGGATTTAAAACTCAAACCTGTTATCCTTAATAGTAATTCTAAACTTCAAAGATTTGAAGGAGGAAGAGAAAATAAGATCTGCTGCATAGTGGTTAAGATTAGAATTCTCAGTGAGTATTCATTCCTGTCATGTTCAGAAAGACCTGTATGGCTACACGCTGGGAAACATGACATGCTGTTTGTGTAATTGAAAACTGAGAATTGAACAGGTAACTAGGAACTGTGGCTGTCCTGCTTGAAATTAGATGTGTACAACAATAATAACACACAGATCTCAGGTTCAGATTAGAAAACAAAAAATGACATAGAATACTTAGCCCAATGTTTTTTTCTGAAATGCTGCTTAAAATTACTGAGGGGAAATAACAACCCTGCCCTGATAGTATTCTTCTTTTCCATTTTTCTCCTACTCAGTAACCAGAAGCTAAAAGTGGTTATTTAGGACCTTTGTTCTTATTAAAAGGGGTAAACTGTACTCCAAGGTGGGGGGAAATTGCTAGCATTAGCAAAATAAAAACTACAATGACATAGGTTTCTTTCAAGAGCCCTTTTATTTATCAAAAAGCAGGAGCTTTTGCAAGAACCTCCGGGCTCAAAAAGCACCAAAAATCATTTTGCTTAGAAAGCTAGTTGTCTTCATCCAGTCACCATCTCCACCAGAAAACTTCTTTTTCAATATTTAGTTTGGACTGTGTTAGAGGTGCTTCTCTGCAAGTTCTAGTGCCATATTTCCTGAGTGAATCTCTTTTAAAATAGGTAATTTTCCCAAGTTAGCAGCACTGTCCTGTAAGGATTTCCCAAAGCCTCTGAAAAGCATCATATTGCAAGCAGCTCTGGTAGGCATAAAATGAGCTTTCCAATTTCCACTACAAAGCTGAGTGGCTGGTAGCTAATCCCAGGCACATTCCCTGTTATGTACAACTCCAACACTAACTCTTGGCATAATATCAATCCCCCATTCTGACTTGGAGAATACATACTGGATAAGGACCTATACCAGGTTTTCAGTAAAATATTCTTAAAATCTCACAAGTTGAAAGAACTCGCGAAGTTTTAAGAGGTGAGCTAGGGAGTGTAGCTCCAGAGCTATAACAAAAAAACCCTGTAGGGGGTTGTTATTTTTATCAATCCTTAGCAACACTTGCATGGCTTTCAGTGTGGGATCATGTTTGTCACAGAAAAGAGAAGTGCTTCTCTGGGACCTGCTGGCCAGCAATTGATGTGAAAAACTGAAAACCAGGCTAGCAGCAGCAAAGAGCTGTAAGCTCCCTCTCTGGACATGGTGGTGGGTGGGAGAAGGCAGCATGAGCTGGCTTTCCACAGGGATATTGCCTAGGAAAACTAGTCACATTCCCATTTCAGTATCTGACTTTGGCTGCTTGTTCAAGTTCTCCAGTTACATTGCAGAGACATCAAGCCTTACCCTGAAGGCTTTGAATCAAAGATAAGAAAAAGACAGGAAAGAGGCAGACAGTGGGAGAGAAGGCAGGAGAGAATTAGAAGTGTAATGTGGCAGTAAGAAGAAAGCAACAAAAAGAAACAAGAGTTACAGGAAATTTAAAACCTAGAAACAAAGATCTGCATAATATTAAAATGTCTTTCAAAATATGCACTAAATCCCTGACCAGCTGGATTTTTTTAGTAACATAAAATTTCTTAGCTCTTTTAATCATAGTAAATCTACAGGGTGGTACAGGAAGAGATAATGTGATTTGGCACAGATTTTTTTAAGTGAGACTAGGAAAAGATTGTGTCCTTCAGTAAGGGAAATAAAGGGGTTCCTAGTCTGTTGGATATTACTTACTTATTTCATTTCTCAAAGAACATGGGTCTGGTGCTGGGATATCACTTTTTCTATATCATAACCTCTGAAAAATTTTCTATACTCTGCAAGATGTTATTTTACAGAAACATAATCAACATCCCTAAATAAAGATATGTGATGGAAAACACCAACAAAAACCCCCAAACCATAATAACACAACAACAACAAAAAAAACCCAACCCAACCAAACAAACAAAAAAAAAACCAAAACCCTCCAAAAAGAACCCAAAACAAACCAAAACTAAACAAAAAATCCAAAACTAAACCCAAACCAAAACCAAGCCCCAAATCCCCAAAATTAGTCTGAAAGCTTTGTGTTAGAGTTGGCTCCATATCCTGAAGATTTGTATTAAACATTTTCATATATTATTAAAAAGAGAAATAACACTTCACAGAAAATAAAACACTATCCGCTGCACATTTCACCAGTATTAGAATATTTTCCTCACAGTTTCTGAAACCTTACAGGCATGAAAGACTTTGAACTTCTACTTTTGTCAAACCTCTGAAACTTAAGGCCTATTGTTTTAACAACTAATTTCTGCATATTTTGTGTAAACATGTTTTCCCAAATGTCTTCAGTTTTTTTATAATTTCATCTTTTATAATTTAATTTTGAGCTTTTTCAGCAGTCAAAGAAATATGATTTGCATTATGACTCTTCCCTCAAATTCCTGAAAGCTAACCTTTTCCTTTAAAAAATCAATTTATATGTAAATTATCACACATCTTTCTATAGCCCTAAATAGTTCTCCATGCAAACCTTTTCAGCACAGATTCTCAGTATACCTGAACCCACTGAGAGTGCACTGGTTTTGATAATTCCAGTTTTCTTCCTTTCACCAAGACTTCCTGAGTGAGGGAAACCAGCAAAATTACCAAGGCAAAAAAATCCTACCCAACAAAACACTATTTTTTTTTCTTTAATCTAAATAGTGCTGAAATATATGTACAGGAAGAAGCAAAATGGATACTAAGCCCCCAAAGTACTATTGATACTAGAATCCTATGAAATAGGAAGCACAAAAGGATTCCCAGTTGCACATCATATCCCATATCAAATGCTGGATGACAATCAAACTTGATAGCAAACCATCTAACAAAGTTACTTTGAAATGAGCTCACATGACAGTACATTCAGAGATGCTCTCTTCTTTACTGTGAAGAAAAGTGCTGATTTCTTTGATTGAAACTGTTCAGACTGTATTTTCTAAGGATTTGAGAAATCTTACAGGGATAGAATTTTGAGTTGTGGTAAATCACTAATAAGAGTCCACTTCAAGACAAGATATAAGGGGAGAATCACGTTTTCTTAAAAAGATAACCTTCAAAAACAGTACAACATGTACAAAAGTACAAAGTAACAAAGTACAAGAAATGTAATAGAATCATAGAATAATTAAATCATAGATTCATAGAATGGCCTGGATTGGAAGGAACCTTAAAAGGAACCTTAAAGATCATCTAGTTCCAACCCCTCCCCTGTGCTCAGGGACACCTTCCACTAGGCCTGGTTGCTCAGACTCCCATCCAGCCTTGATGCTTGATATAGACAAGAACTGATATGAGCCACAAGAGTTACAACCCTTTCTATTACATTACTGTTATGTGATATAGCATTTTAAGTATATTAATCTAATGGGTTCAGTCTTGGATGTCAATATGTTTGTCTGCCCTAGAGTATTCAATATTCAAATAACTTAAATATTCCTTCTTGATATATGGCTGGCAATATTATAAAACCTCTATAGCATCAAAAGGTAAAGGCATGGAGCAGTATTTCTTCTTTTCAGGGTTCAAACCAACTGTTCTAAAAGAACATGATAACAGAAAGTGCTATGCAGTGACCTTTTTCAGTCTGCATCTTCATTTCATATTCATTTCCTTAAAATACATTTAAGGGGGTAAGAAGAGCAATGAAATGAACTTTGAAGAGGTAACCTACTTAAAAACAAAAGAAATTTGTTTTACCTGGAAGCATTTCTTTGTACTGTCTTTCTTATAAGTGGTTCTTCACTGTCAATGTGCAAAAAAGTTTTAGCACCAAAGCTAGTTTGATCTACCTTCAAAAGTAACATTGAATGACCTCTACATTGCAATACCTAAGCAAGAATGGCTCCAAGTGAGCAGAGATTTTCATGTGCTCATCAGTAAAGTGGGCAAGAGAGGAAAAAATTAATTTTAGTAACATGTTTCCATGTCTTAATAAATATACGCTGTAAAGTCATAACTGACTGATATACTCAGGAAGAGTATCCACATTAAAGAATACCTGTTGAATGCTTATCATGGCAAAGCATTTTTGAAAGGGTGCTAAGTACCACTTTTTGGTTACAGTGTGGTCAGGTCCCTCTCAAGACAAATTAAATTTATTTCTAGCATTTTATTTGAAAATAATGTCAGCTATTCAGGCTAAAATGTAATTACCTTTAAAATGTACCTATCAAGTATGAGCAGCTACCCTTTCTCATAAACAACCAAAAAAAAAAAACAACTAACCCCTTTAGAAAATTCAAAATGCAAGCCAATTGCCATGACAGTGGGCACTTCTGTTCTTCAGCATTATGAAATACAGACTGCACTGAACAGAAGCTTTTTAAGGCCTGGATTTGTGAAGGTTTGTGGAGAGATCCAAAATCCAGCTACTCACAGTGGGAGAAGTGACACCTCTGGTAAATGATATGCAAAACACATATCCCAATTACCTTACTCAGCAGCAGGTTAATCAATGGCAAACCCAATGGGCAGCATTCATCTGTCTTTTGAGACATCTGAGCCAAGGCCAGAAGATTGAGCACAAGCAATTTGGAGTTGAACTGGGATTTCTGACACCATTAAAGAATACATGAGAACCCCATAGCTAGGAAAATGCTTCCCACAGTAATGATGTTGAAGAACGAAAGGAGGCTGAAATGTCAGTCCTTTCTTACACCTCAGCCTTCCTATACACAGGTTCCTTCTCTGATTTCTCTGTAAAACCAGAGAAGAAACACCAGTCCACTGGTATTGAAATGTAAATATCCTCAGGACCTGAGCAATACAGAGCTCCACCTATGCATGCCAAAGTAGGTGCAGAAGGTAGGTTTTCCTAGGAAAGTGCTGCAGCTATCAAAGGTTACAGGAGAAGCACTGTGATGTGAGGCAGAAATCACCATGGCCTTTTTGGGGAACCACATCCTATAGGTTGCATTATCATGGCTCCATGATTAACCATTATCTGCAACTTCTGGTGATTTGGAGGAGTACCTGTGTTTTGCGATTCTGATTTGGTCTGTGCTGTTTTGAAGGGTGTGGAAGTGCAAAAGTTGAAGGTCAGAAAGTAAGGTGTATGTGAGGAAGCTCTATTTCTCCAAGAACAGGGCAGCAAAAGAATGTAAAACCTTAGAATCACAATTTCAAATGCACATGCTTAAATGCTCTCAAATCCTTTTACTGGATCTTGGTTTAAAAAAACCCCAAACCACCTTGCAAGATGTTGCATCTGGAAATGTGACTATTCACATCTTTTATAAGTGGACATAAGGTGTTATAATGCACTTCCACCAGTGGGTTGGTGTCTTCAAGGGAAAATCACTTTGTTTTGCTCTCTTTATTTTATATGACACCATCAATTTAAGAAAGAACTCGTGTAAAAAAGGACTAGTTTAAAAGAGTACTGTGAAAATTCAAAAGGCATAAACTGTTCTTCTAAGTATAAAGATTTTTATCAAAATTTTGGAGCTTCTTAGGCCTCTGAGACCCTCTTGACCTGCAGTACAGTCACTGGAAATGTCAGCAGAAGAATACAGTTTTGTATTTCAAAAGTGTACTGCCAAACTCCAGCATATTTTCCTTGTTGTCATTTGAAATGGCTCTAGACATATTTTGCCTGCTTCTCTGTATTCCTGAAATATCACTTTCATCACGGAAGTTCAGAAAATTTTTTAGTATAAAATTAAGATCTAGTGACTTCTACATTTAAAGATACAATCCATATAATTTCATACCTCTATTACCAGGTCTGTCTAAATGCTGGAATTAAAAAAAAAAGTATGCAAAGATTGAAATGAATACTTTCATTTACATGAAGTCTTGAATTACAGATGAGTCATTTTCATATGATCTGTTGTTATTTACAAGTATGACAGCACCTTCCTAGCAATCCATAACAGCAGGAAGCTGATTTGTTGAATTGAAAATATTTCACCTGGGCTTAGTCCAAATGTCTCAGAGGCATATCAGAGCCAGAGAAGACACACATTTCAGAAGTTAACCAGGACAAAAGCAACACTGTGTTTCTGCACAATACATAGTTTTGAAGTGCCATTCATGAACAACAAGTACATGAAAGATTCCCTGCTGCATAAACCCTTTCACCAGGTAACAGTTGATTGGTATCTGCAAATTATCTCCTAGCTATGATTCATAGTCAAAAAAATGCAAATGCTATACAAGCTTTAAACCCCTTACTAAGAAATAGTTCTGTACTTCTGCTCTTTATGCTACACATAAATACTATATATGCAGAAAGTAGTATATTTACAGTATATGGCTCTATACTTTTCGAGAGGGATGGAAAAGAATTATTTAATCTTAAATTCCATATTGGTGTAATATGGAAGAGTAGCAACTGGACACATATGGATCTGTAAACAAAAAAACAATGAACAGTAAATGCAAACAAGAAGCAAGGCTCTGTAAGAATCTTCCATCAGAACTGGGAGTGGTAAAGGGACAGGATTATCCTGCTAGCAGCTGATTCCTGGGGGATGGAGACTGTATTTCAAGTCACAGGTTTCAAGCATCTTAGAATGTGGCCATGAGAAAAAAAGATTAATTCCCTAGTAAATAGAATAGATTAGACTATTTCAAGTGGAAGGGACCTACGATGATCATCTAGTTCAAATGCAATGTTTGCATAGCTGCAAGAAGCCTCTTCCTTTTAATTCAGTGGAAAATTTCACTCACAGAATGGAAAGCATTTTGAGGAACTAAGCAAAACTTGAACTGTGCTATGAACATCAGTATAGGCGCAGCATGATTAAAGAAAAAAAAAAGCAACACTAATATAAATTTTAGTCCTGTCTTCTAGATAAAATAAGGATTTTGTTTTTCTTTACCTTGGGACAGCTCATATACTACTCCTCACTAGCTGACTTTAACTTCCTCATAGAATTAATTTCCTGTTCTTTTCAATTATTAGTCATTTAGAGCACTCAACTAATTTAGTTCTGAACTAAATGACACTGGCTTGTTTTCACTTTAATATTATCTTTGCACCTGATATGTGAAAGTTACCCCATGACAACAACCCAACTTATGACAGTGAAGCCCTAAATCATATTTACGATCTCTTCTAGAGAGAAGCTAATTAACAGAGTAGCCCTAAAACTGTCCTCTTCCACCAAAACAGAGTGTACATGCATGAAAATGTGCTGTCTCAATAATCACCTGTTTTTTACAGAACAGGAAAGAGTTTTCTCACAAAGGTAATGCACTCAATAGGACTAAAACTAGGACTAGTTTTAGTCCTAGTTTTTCCTTTTCTCTACTTCTGCAGAAATTCTTGAAGTCTAGTTTCCTATGATGAAAAGTGAAGACTGAAAAATATTGAAAACATGTAATTTTGTCAAACTCTCATCTTAAGTCAGCAATGAAAATGACAGGCTGTTTTCCCAAAACTTAAACAGAACTGGATCTGAACAGTTGCATTAAAATTGGTTATTTGCATTATGAAGACCAAAAAAGCTTCCTGCCTCCATATTACACCAAGGGATGGAATCCCTTGGAGAGGACACTATTCCCAAACTACAAAACTAAAAGACTGATATTTTGGATGGAATGTAGCTGCCTTTCTTGAAAAATTAGGCATTTATGCAAAATTTTGCTTTCTGCCTTGACATCTATTTTTGTTTCAAAACCTTTATGTACAGGACATTTGTGTGAATAACACAACAGACTATGAAAGCAAAATAACTGGAGGGATCCTGACTTTTCGGTGAGAAGGTTCTATTTTTTAATTTCTTCCTCAATCATTGTCAAAGAAATCTGAAAACCAGGTAATAACTGATTTACCAGGCATTTTTTATTTTGATACTATATTTTCACTATCTCAGCTACTAGGCCAAACAGTAAAAGATCCCTGAAAATTATGTAATTTTCTGATGTTTGAAGTCCTGCTTTAACTGTACCTTTCAAGTCAAAGGTCACCTCCAAAAGATGGCTCTGAAAGGGGATTCTGAAAGCTTTCTCTCTGTTATTTCAAACTGAAATCTGAGAAGTGGAAAACAAAAGACTTTGTGGGTAGCCTCAATGTGAAAAATTTACTGTGTATGCAGGTCAGAAAATCAATGTAGGCCACAATTTACTGCTGTTGACTTTCACTCATTTAACTGTTTTGTGTTGAGATTGAACACTCATTAGGGATGTTTCACTGAATGTAAAGATTCCTGTAAACCAATGGAAAACAAATTCTACTCTTTCAGCAATTTATATTCTTACTAGTTGTCTATATAGAAGCCTATTCATTTACAGGTGAAATACAGTCAGATATTAACAGTATTGTAATAACACATTAAATTTCTCCTTAAAGTTTCACCTTAGCCTCATCCTGAAGGACAGATAAATACTTACAGCTTTTTCAGGACCATGCTTCAAATTTGTTCTTTATTCTGTAAACCATAATGATGTCATAACCAACAATTTACAATCACTTACTTGTCATCTGAATCCTACAGATTTTTCCAGCATACACTGTCTTAAAAAGAGGAGTAATTCAGACATTAAGATAATCAGATTTTCAGTGAGGGTCTCTACTCACCCCTGCATTTCTGTATTCCTTGGGTGAGAACAACTGCTTCCACTGACCTACCACACTAAGCCACGTGCTTTTGTGAATATATGCAGCTGCTCTTCTTTAAAGAGAAGCTTTTAACACCACAAACTGCCCAGGGAGAAAGCACTGTGATTTTGGCTCATTCAGCGCTCTTACACGATCCTCTGTGGATGCCCACTGTAACTCCTCTCTCAGAGGTCTCTGCTAGCACCACTCCTGTACATGACCTCACATCAAGCACTGTGCCAGCCTGGCTCTCTCACCAAGCCCAGTGCTTTTCTTTATTAAGTCAAGTTAGGAAAAAAACTTAGAGCCATGATTTTCTTGTATAGAATAACAATTTACTGTGTTGGAAATATTCAGCCACAGGCATAAAAAATCTAAGGATTTACGTTCTTTCTGTTTATTTTTTTACTTTTCTGGGTCAGTGTTTCTGTTAAAAATGCCTCAGATCAGTGAAAGTGAAACTAAAGTTTTTAGTGAAACTAAAGTTTTTAGTGTATCTATCTGTGAAGCTGGTCAGCACAGCTCCTGGAGATTACACAACTTATTAAAAGAAATTACAGTCTCAGGCATACATTGTCTCCAATTAGCTTAATAATAACACAGGGAGAAAACAAGGGAAGACAACAACAACAACAAAACCCCCATGCACAGCTACCAAGCTTGTCTTTTTCCACAGCTATACCCTGTTTCTGTGAAGGCTGCAGTTTAGGTTAGAAACTTACTTCAATTTGTAATGTGAAAGAGAAGGATTTTAATCCTCCTTTCCGTGAAAATAGAACCTCAACTCCAGAGTTGTGGCCTAACTTCTATAATCCTTTGGGTTTATATGCTACTACTTTTCTGAAAAGAAAATAATATTTCCCTTCAGTGAAAAAAAAAAAAAAAACAAAACCTAAAAAAGTTCCTTAACTTGAAATGTAAGAAAGTGTGGTGATAGAATTTGAAGAAAATATAAAGGTTTTTAGAAAAATAAAAAATCCAAACTTTTATGATATCTTTAACTAATATTAATCTAAAAAATGCTAAAGAAGAGACAAAATGCAGTATATACATAAAATGAAGCAGTGAGGGAGTCTTCATTGTGACTGGTATCTGATTGTGGTTTTGTGTTGCTGAAGCACCTTTGTTGTGACCATTTATTTAGAAAGTAATTAGAAATACACTGACAGGATTAGGTGAGTTGGCTGTCTGTCTTGAACTCATTCATGATATGTTGGGTTAATATGCCAAACTGACTTGGATGCCCACCCAGTCTGTTACAGTAAAACACAACTTTCTTGATGGGAGATGCAGCTGGTGTGGGATGACTTCATTCTCTTTCACTTTGCAAAGGCAAACAGCTTATTTTAAATTATTTTCAGCTGAAATCTTCTTGCTGTTAGAAATGGCTAGGATCAGCCTCCTAAATATCCAGTTATAACTCAAAACACCTAGTTTGACTTAGCACCAAATGGGATTGAAACACTCTTAAGTCATGGAGATGGGATTTATCTCATTTACCTATAGATCACTGTAGACATCTATAACAAATTTGGTTTTCTAGGCCTCCTTTTTTTTTTTTTTTTTTTTTTTTTTTTTTTTTTTTTTTTTTTTTGTGTGTTAGTGCAAAGTAGGAACTTTTATAGAGCTATTAAAGTACTTTGTGCCAGATCTCTACCTAAGAAAGGAGAATGACACTCTAGAAATGGCTATTCTTTTTCTATAAAGGAACCTTGAATGACTACTTCAGATACTGCCAACACATTAGAGGTGTCTACATGGATGAGAGATCTCTTTCCATGGATTTTTGTTGAAAGAGAAAAGAGAGCTTTTGAAATTTCCTCCTACACTTTCCTGGGTGAATGAGTATTTACAGTACCTTTCACAGTAAAGTCAAGCAGGTTAATTTGAACAACTGATTTCAGAAGCTGCTCTCACTTCACCAGCAGTTCACTACCAGCACTCTCCAGCTGACACTGAGGACTGGACATTTCTGTTACTGACTCTCTGGAACTGATTTCTCATCTTCTACCTTTCCCCTTTGTGCACTTGTCTTCAGTCTTGGCATGCACCTCACTGTTGTACCAGAGTACACAAAAAAATCTTAGTGTAACTCAGACTCATCTATAATTGTATGGATACACACCTCCTAAGCCTTTTTTATTTGGAAGAAAATGTCTAGAACCAAATAAAGATGGTATGTCCATTCTTCTGTATCATTGCATTCTCTTTTATTACTACAGCATCACTTCCACCTGTTAAATAAGACCTGAATAAAGAGTAAAATTAATTATAAAATAAATATGAAATGGAAAAATGTTATTATCATATTTTTTGAGTAATTTCTCTTTAAATTTCTGGTTCTGGCTCTGCATTTATGACTAGACTTGCACAAAATATGTACAGACAGAATGTAATTTAAAATCACATGCAAGCAGACAGTTCCTTCCATCAATATAATACTATATTGGCAACTTGGGAACCAAGGGGAATCTTGGGTAATGATCATTTAGCATTGCTTTTCGTTTAGAAATTCATCTCTTGATTCAATGAGGGGAAACAGACAAAACGTGATAAATCTCTATGTTGTTTTTATTTGGCTTATTTATTTTTTTATGCAGCCTTCAAGTTGATTTATAACATCACATTCAAAGAACTTGGTGGTGGCAGTCTTTGTTGCAAAACAAATGGATCAAATTAACTATCCTGTGTACTACAATTCTGGACAACAAAGTGCCAAACAGTACATGGGTGGGTTCAGCACTATTAAAATGTTTTGTATGTACCTTAATGATTACTTCAGCCACTGATTGATTAGACCATAGTTATCATATAAGAAGGTTGACTCCATTACAAGGAAAAAGAAGGAAAAAAACCACAGCTATCAAGTACTTGGACCTCTATTAATACCATCTGAGAAACACTCACTATAAATGAGAGCCTGAAATGAGGGACAAAGGTGAATTTTTTCAATGCTAGTAATTAATTCTTGCTTTGCATAGGGTAATTGAGGGCAATCACAGAATATTGCATGTCATTTCATTATTGGGCCATCAGATGGACTTCTACTTGCATACACTGGTAAATGTGTTAAATACCTTGGCTGCTGTACTTATGTTGAAGATAAAAGCTTCCTTAACCTTCCTGTCAGTACCATCTTCCCTTTAAATGTTGTCATTTCCATTTCACCCTTTTTTTTTTTTTCAGACTTAGAAAGAAATAAAGAAACAAAATGCAAAACCTCATGCTTTCATTTGCTTCAATATGAACAAAGTGTCAGAATAACTAAAATAAAAACATTCTGTAACAGCACTACATATGAACTTTGTAATGAAATTCCCTGCCTGGAATGTTCATGCTGTTGTGGTCACTGCTGTCATAACCCTTAGCTTCCTTTTCCTATGTCTGTGCAAATCCCTTACCCAGCTGCCCAGGACTCAAAAGTAGGCTTGACAAAACAGAAAGGCAGATGCTAGATAGAACTAGAAAAAGATCACTTCTGTCTTGAAAATCAGCAACCAGGTTGCTCATTTCTTCATTAATTCTATGAACCATCCTACAACATAAAGACCAATTCCATTCATAGTTTAAATCACTTGTTCTGAAATGTTTGACATATGCATTTTTAAACAGACCTTTCTGTTAGTGATCCACTCAGTTGTGATACTTTCAAGGCCACCATACATTAGTTGACTGAATATACACATACATTTCTCCAGTGTAATTTGTGAGGCATAAAGACATACCCGCTTCAGAATTCTGACACAAATCTTGTGTTCAGTGGGACTGAGAGTACCTTCAGTTAAGTCTTACAAATTATTTCAGTTACTATATGTCCTGGTTTAGGGCAAATTTGTGGGAAGACCCCCAAAGGGGCCCCTCCAGAAAACAAACCCACACGGCCCCTCCTCCCAACCAGTTCGGGAAAGATTTTCCTCAGAGAGAGAGATGGAAAGAACCTGTTTATTATCAGGCCTGGCACTCCCCAGCACACAGAATGAACAATACCGGATGACAAAATACATTTATNCTAGCTAGCAGGCAAGAGCAAAGCAGCAAAGCAAGAAGCAAAGCAAAGCAGAAAGTAAGAAGAAAACCAAAGCAGCACTAATATACTGCACTGTCTGTCCTGCTGACTGTGGGGGAGTGAGCAAGCTGATAACCAAAGAGACTTCACTGTTCAGGGCCAGTTTTGGAGGCACAGAGCACAACATCCAGTACACACAGAACAGATGACTGGGGATACAAGCATCATAACGTCACCCTAAGACACTATAATTATACAAGTATGGGTCTTCAAAATACATCATTTTACAGTGGCACCAGATTCACCAGTGGCACCCACCTTTCAGGGGTTTAAATGAAGAACAGAACTTCTGTAGAGTTCTTTTACAATATGGAGCTTGTGCAATCTGCTGAAATATAAGATCTGAATCTCTATAAATGCATCTCTTTCTCCTTATTGACTTTGTGGGGTTCTAGGGAAAAGGTATTCTGACTTCCATGTTCTGGAAAGAAGCCTAAATTACTTAGAATTATCTTTGGCTCTAGTGCATCAATGAAGATAATAAGGATTCCTATGAGTAAAGTCCTTCTAAAATAAATATAACATAAATCTAGTGCTCTGAAAAGTATCCATAGTGTTTACAATATTGTGCAGTGTTGTTCTCTTTGTGATCATGCCAGACAACAAATGGTGGTGTGATCAGAGAATCACAGTTGATATCATAGATAATGAACAGCAAAATGTGGAAAAAGTAGGACCTTCTTTACCACTGTAACACAAGTATTTTTGTTACAGTATTTTCAAATAAAGTGAGCAATATTTGAATCCATGCTCCCTTTGTGCCACACAGGCAAAATATGCAGCTTTGGTCACTTGAGATCATAGAGCCACAAAATATCCTGAATTGGAAAAAACCCACTAGGATCATCAAAGGTCAACTCCTGGCCATACACAAGACAACCCCAAGAATCATACCATGTGAGTTATCCAAACAATGCTTGAACTTTGTCAGGCTTGGTGCCAGGACTGCTTCCTGCTGTTCCAGTGCACAAACATATCTTAATGTCTAACCTAAATCTTCCCTGCCACAGCTTCATGACATTCCCTTGGTCCTCTACCACTGGTCACCAGGGGGAAGAGATCAGTTCCTGTCCCTCTGCTTCCTCTTGTGAAAATATTGAAGGTCACAACATGGTTTTCCCTCAGTGTGTATTGCCTCCAGGCTGAACAAGCCAAGTGACCTCAAACATTCCTCATAAGGCTTCCTTTGGACCATTCACCATCTTCATAGATCCTCCTTTGGACACTCTCGAATAACTTTATATATTTTTTTATATTGTGGTGTCCAAAGCTGCACAGAGAACTCGAGGGTGTATGAGCATGGAGTAGAGCAGACATGCAGAGATCTGCATGTTTGTGAAAGCAGCAGGTAAATTTGCACTTAGAAAAGAAGTTAAGAAAATGTTATACCAGTGAAAGCCATGATCACAATTCTCTGTTACCACCGTCCTGCAACTAGCTCCTGATCTGGGACCTTCCCTTACCTGCAGCAGCATACTTTGAACATAGCCTTTGTAGCAGGTAGCAGTCCTTCTCACTGAGGACAGTCCTCATCAGCCAACTGGCTGATGACTTGAGTTTGGTCAAGAATAGGTGAAAGAAAATTTCATCAAAACCAATCACAAGGAAAGCCCACCATGAGATGGATATTTTTGCATATATTGCACCTTTGCTGAAAATGTAACATTCTTCTTGCTGAAAATGTCATCTTCACAGATCACATTAAATATATCCCTATTCCCAATGGGTTTGGATGGCTTGATTGCAGATCAAGCCATCCAAAATTGCAGATTGCATTCTGCTTTCATTTTGTATATATAGCTGCAATTTTTCTGCTGTTCATGTGATACTGTGTGTTTTACTACACGGAATACAGTTTGATGTGTATTAGCAAAACAGCAGATACAGGTATTAATATATTTGGGTAGTATCTGATGACAAAAAAAAAATTAAAAAATCTAAGAAACAATCAATCAGAGCACTCCAAACTAGCTTATTCCTGTATTCTTTTCATGTCCCACAGGGCAATTTTAGAATCCAAAAAATGCACAAATCAGAACAGAAAATGAGCTAATTGTTTTTAATATTAGCAGCAGCACATTTATTTCATTTTTAGTTAAAACAACATCCATATTTTCATATAATGTTACAGGTGTTTTTGGTTTTATTATATAGATTATTGTAAATAATTTTTATTATTCAAATTAAAACAAAAAAATAAATTAAAAAATTTTAGCAAATTTCCCAAAAAGGGCATTATTTTGCAAAATGATTAACACATATTACATATCATACATTACATATCTTGACGATTTCAGTAATAAGAAAGAGAAGTGAATTAGTTTCATTTTCAGCACTAATCTCTTCTATTTGCTTAAACGAATTCACAGTTTTGAAGAGGTCAGAGAAGATTAACCCATCCCATTTATCACAATTACCAGAAAGGAACATTTCCTTGTTCTCCTCAGGCCTCACTAAACCTTTCACTGTTTTTCTGGTACTTCCAAATAGAAGGTATTATATAAAATGATATCCTGTGTTTTCTACTACAATTTTTAGAATTCTTCATTTCCATCAGATGAATTTTCATGCTCTCCAACAATACACTCTTATGTAATACTAACTAATCTTTTTCCCACATAGTAATGCCATGTATTTCAAAAGAAACTGCACTTTTTAAAACGGAACACTACATGTAGGAAAGAAAAGATTGCTAAAATTGCTGTTTCTAAAACATGACCATAACGTGCATTTGTTTGTTAAATGGCATTATGTTCTTCCTTAGTTATGATGACCAAAAAAGGTCTTTTGTTTGAATGTATAAAAAAAGAAAAGCATCCCTTGATCTCTCAGACTTTGAGACTGTAAGGTCTTATAAAATCATAATACCCCTAGTACACTAACTTCCTGGGACAGACTCTCATTAATACACTGCTGAAAGATGATTTTAATTTATTTTTAAACTTAAATCTGTCATCAGTGAAAGGCAGGGGAGCAGGAGTAAGAGTATTTGATTCAAATGTGTTTTATATCACCGGGATTTTTCTGATGCAGTGGGGAGGCGTGTGTCTACAAGAAGAATGCAAACAACTTTCAAAGCATCATCATCCCTGGTATGCCTCTCTTTTGTAAATTATACACAAAATCGATACAGAAAGTAAGGCTGTCAAAATTGCCTAGTACTAGCATACAAGTGACTCTAAATTAATCACAGATTTTCGATCATCCCATCACTGGAGCAGCATCAGTAGGGAATAACCAAATAGTTCGGCTTGTCATCAGTTCTGAGAAATGAAAAACTGGAAAACCCACCTATCAAATGGACCTTGAATATAAATCCTTTCTGAGGACCTGCACATTATTCTCAGCCTGACAAGCCCACCTTGGCTGAAAGATTTATAGAGTGTCTGCTTGCAGCAGAGGCAACGGAGCGTAATTACCTGGATTGAGTATTGCTCTAAAATAGCACAATGGAGGATAACATTTATGAATCACAATTAGCATGAACCCTTCCACACAGGTGGATCATGGAGCTGCTGTTCAACAGTGCCACAAAATAAAGGAACAAAATGATCTACAGAGTATTGCAGGCTCTCTCCCCAGTCTGCGACAAACAAGAATAAATTACCAGAATTTTAGTTGAAACCTAGACCCTAAACTACATCATTAATTGAATATCAGCATTAACCACATGTTACTGTCAATTTTTTAAAAAATTATTTAGGAGAATAGGGATAGTACCTATTACCAAACATTTATTTCCCTGACATCAATGTAACTTCTCACAGAAATGCATGCATATGGATATGTGTATGCATATATATCTGCACACAAATATGTACATATGTACTAATTTGTACATTGTGTGCAGATATAGATGCATATAAATTGCATACAAATTTCAATTTCTTAATTACTAAATGGCCATTTAGTAATTAACCATTTAGTAATTAAGAAATTGCAATTCAGTCATTATAAATGGAATTAAGAAATACTCCTTGTAGTGTTCTTTGAGATCACATGGGAGAGACTTATCAGATATCTTTTTCTAGTTTCCTTGCATAGGAAGCAGTGACAAAAATAGCCTGGGAGGAAATAAATATGTGCCCTTCAGCAATGGCCAGAGGAAAGACGGTACAGGCAGCAACTCAATCTGTCATTTGCCAGAGGCGTGGTGGCTCTCTCACATAATAAA
Source organism: Urocynchramus pylzowi (assembly GCA_013397555.1). NCBI lineage: Eukaryota > Metazoa > Chordata > Aves > Passeriformes > Fringillidae > Urocynchramus > Urocynchramus pylzowi. The sequence goes on along the minus strand of VZRH01005337.1, from coordinate 1,072,189 downwards.
TAATAAGTAATGATATTACTGCAAAGATTGCATATACTTCTTCATTTGTGAGAGTCAAAAGAGCTATCATCTGTCCTTCGCTCCACACAAATGATCTAAGGAAGAGCTTCACCTCCTCCTTCTTGCTCTCTGTAAGTAATAATTTCATATGTAGAGAGGCAATGGATGTCACAAGAAAGAGATGATTTTCAGGAAACTTCAATAAAAAAGATGATTAGACACTCTATGAAAGGGCATAGCTGAACTTGAATAAACAGATGCACAAGTAGTCTAATAAACTGATTGCATAGCTTCTGTTAGTTAGTTATACTAAAATATCAGCATTTAATGAGGAAAGAACAGTTGCTGTTCTTAAGTCTTGTGGTCGCAACACCTATGATTACCAGAGAGAGCAAGTTAAAAAGGTCCTAAAGAGATCAGAAGACTACCCTAAAAATAAAATGTAGGGATCAACAGGGGTTGAATACTCAAGCTGATTTCCTGGGTCTCTTTTATTCTGCAATGTAGATATCTTTGATAGTGAATGCTATGTCTAGCATTCAGCAGCAGTATGCAGTACTGTGAAAAAGCAATTTTTTTTCCCATTTATGTCAAGTTGGATATTTCCAAAACAAAACAAAAAATTAACTGTATTTCAGTCCAAATTTGATCAGAAAATTACCATTAGCCATGGACAAAAAATATGTAAAATAAAATTAAATTGTTTTTAAAGAAATGGGCCAAATTTATTCTTTTTGTTAAACAGCATTAATTTCATTTATATGGAGAGAAACACTTATAAAATCAAAGTAATATCAATTAATACATTTTAACTTTACTTAAAAATGTTTTCTCTTTTAATTAATTTTTTTTGAAGTTGAGGGAAAGAGAGGGCCCACTCTTTTAACCAAAAGAAAAGCATTATACTATATGACCCACTATGACATCTAACACTACTAACTACAGAGAAGTCTTCATTTTCCTGTTTGTAGGGCCAAAGCTCTTAAGAATAAGAATCACATCTCCCAGTACAACTTGGGATGTTCAAGGACTTCTTCCAGCCATTACTTTTCAGTAGCAGTGTCACTTCCAGAACCATAAAGTGCTCTCCTTGAAGACAGCAGTAGGAGCTTTAGCTCTCAGGACTAACAGTTGCTCCTCATTATCCCCATCTTGAGCTGCACTAATGAGTCACCGTTTGGGCTAGCCTGAGCCACCTTCCACAGTGACTTAGGTTAATACAGCTGGTTTGCCCTGAAACAGAGTGGGAGGACTCCCACAAGCTGTTATTGTGACTCATCTGTGGGGGCTGTAATGATTACCTAGAGAAGCAGCAATAAACAGCTGTGAAAAGTAAATTCAAACTGTTCTAGGTAGATCTTGTTTGTTTCTGCACTAACTTAATCAGCATCATCCTAAGCACAGGTGAGTTCTTAGGATTTCATTAATCCAAAGACTGGGGAGGCTGGCCTGACCTTTCTTAGTTTACGGAACACAATGAGATCACAGTGAATTGCTTCAGGAGAAAAATAGCAAAAGATTAGTTTTATGATGGAGACTTAATATATTTGACATGGCCAGAGGGCATATCAGGTTTCTAACTTTCATCTTCTAGCATGTTTTTTCTTTACATTAATAGTGGGCAACTATAAAAGTAAATTCTTGCTTTTTAAAGTAATGGAAGATATGAAGCTGCAACAGGAACAAGTTCCTAGGAGTCCATGGAGAAGATTTTGGAAAGAAACATGAATTCCTTAATTCATACCCTAGAGAAATTCCAAACCTCAAAGTCTGAAGACCTTATTTGTTAAAAGCACAGAGAAACAACAAACCTCAGCAGGGAGGAAGGAACAAGTTGTGAAACTTTAACAAGATCTCCAAGGAAACTTAGACAGAAAAGTAAGAATCAATGTTGCCAAGACTTAAAAAAAAAAAAAAAAAAATCTGAGGTAAAGTTTCATTTTTATGAGCTACATCTGAACCCTGGATAACCTGGCCATATTCTTGAGTTCTCAAAAAACCCCTTTCTTTAATTGGGCAGGTTTAAAAAGACTAACATTTTTTTAGACATTCTATTAATCAGAACTTAGAGAAGCAGAAGTAGAACAGAACACAAATAACTGAATTCTGTATATCTCTGTATGTTCTTTTATTGTTACTGCAGTAGTTGATTTTTTTTTTTTTAGTTATCTGTTGTTCCTGCTATGATTATCTATTACTTTATGAAGACTGTAAGGCTTTCACATACAAAATAGATTAATTCACCATGCTACTACCCCTATACGTTATGAATCCTTGCCAAATTGAAAGAGTTAATCCAGAAAGTTTAACCATTTCATCATTTCACTGAAAGGAATCTTTTAAATTGTTTAAAATAACTTAAAAAAAATTAAATATGTGTGAAAGGTCTGAGAATAAAACCCTTCCTCCTTCCCACAATCCTCCCCAAACCAAATCCATCAGTATCTATAAATTTGTTAGCATTAGTATGGCTAGAAGGACTATGATGTTTAAATGAGGGAAACCAAAGACAATATCTATTCCTCATAATAGTATTTTGCATGCACTTAAGCTCTTGGACTTTGCCTGAAAATATAAAGATTAATACGTTCAGAACCAAACTTACAAAAAAAAAATAATAATCATGCTGTATTGTTACTGTAGAATGGTCTAAATATTTTGCGACTGGAGCTTGGCAAAAAATGCCTTTGTGCTTAGCTGGCAAATCACATCAAAAAATGAAAAATCTATTTGGACTGAGTATTTAGTTAATTTTTAATCAAGGAAAAATATACTTCATGTTGAAAGTAAGATCTAATTTAAAAATTAACTCTAAATTTCTAAGTTATAAAAATGAAAGGAATTTAAATGAAAAATTATCTTGGAAAAAGAAAAATTTAACTACATTTCCATCCAAATTCCCATAGGCACAAGGAGGACTTCTGGATGCATTCAAATTTTAGATGAGTAGAAGGTATTCAAACTCTTTCTTTACTCAACCACTCCCATTTTTCTTCTTGCTTTTAGATCTGTAAGGAAATCCCACTAGCTTATGAAGAGTTAAAAAGAATTTTAACATAAAGCAATCAATATGGTGTCCTGGTCTGCTCAGGCTGAAGGACAGTGGCTCTGATTTCCACAGCCTCACTAGGATTTTCAGACAGAAGAAAGGCCCTGCCACTCCCTGTGATGGTGCATAGCCTCATCCTTGGGATTCAGATATAACTAAATGTTAAAAACACATCTTTTCCCTTCTTAGTCACCTCTGGCTGCTTACAGCACCTGAGGAAATGTAACAGGGGCCCAAAACAGTAATGCCCACATCTGCAAATGGATTTCCTCATGTAAGACTGGAACATGGGGAGCACAAGAAACAACACTTGGGAGATTTTTCCTCTTGCATTTGCTTCTTGAGAATTGGCTGAATCAATATTGCTTACTGCACTGTCAAAATGTGTATCCTCATGCACATTAGACATTCTCAGAATACTGGATTTCTTGATTTATATATCATTTAAAAAACTTGAAATGATGATATTTAAATGCAGAGAGACGCAACAGCAAGAAAATACATTACTGGAGCTGTAACAAGTTTTGTATATTTTTCTTTAAAAATTGTCTTACAGGCAACCTATTTTTAGGCAACTCTCTTATCATTTTTTTAAGCGAGGAAAAGGATGTTTCTCCTTTCAGTATTAGACATCTGCCTTCTAAACAGAGCAAATAATTTTTTTTTCTCCATATATTAGACCTTAATCAACCTAATATTTTAGAATGTTATTTAAAAAACACTCTTCAGCTACTCTGTAAGGAAAGCAGAGGAATGCACTGTTTTCTTTCCCTGTATGGTCTTGCATTGATGACTGTAGAAGACTTCTATCCTTCCTCATTTCACCTCTCCCTGTGCCAATTTTTTATGACTCAGAGCAATTCTATGTGATGTTTCTCTGCTCAACTACCCAGTCAATGTCCTAAGTGGGGGAAAGATTAATTATTCTCACTGAGATCAACTATGTCAGGGTATCAAAGGCCAATTACAGACAAAAGCTGTCATGGAGTGGTCACTTCCAAACTCCTGCCAACACCAATCCCAAACGCAAAAGAAATCAGCTTCCTGCTGAAGTGCATAAGCTCTAGTTTTAGTACATCCCATGTAGCCAGCATGCTGGTATTGCTTTTATTCATTTCCACAGCTGAAGAATATGCTTTGCTGAGCTGCATGACTCATCCTGCAATGTGTGGTGCCCAGAGCAGTGGCACTGCTGGGTGGGAGGGCAACAGACGGCACATCAAACGCGTCTCTGCTATGCGACGCGAGCAGAGGTTGTTGACTAATTGTGACTTCAAAAAAAACCTCTTTTGCACACTGCTTGTTGACAGCTGTTATTATGACATTTAATCTATAGTTATTATTCGGGGAAGCAGCTCAGCCAGGATCCAGCAGTCAGTCTGCTAAACCCACTTAGTGGATTACCTCGAGCTTTAGTTCCCAAAAGTCAAGTTCTTTCATATTTTGTTGCGTGAGAGCAGAGCAAAAATTTTGATCAATGTGTGTCAACAAAAATGCCTCAATCTGTTAAGAAAGGAAGGAGGAGAAATAAAGTTGGGGGCATAACATGTGCCAGCATTCCTTATTAGAGCAGTCATTGCTAAATGCTGGAAAGGCATTGCACAGGAATCCTGATTAAATGGACTAATTTTGAACAGTGTCAAATTAAGTTGAGTTTAATTTTTTGCTATCTCAGGTGTCATACAGTATTATCGCCACATAAATTAACTTCTCTGCTTCAGTCCTGCCATCTTTGATGACTGCCATCTTTGATGACTGCATGATGTGCCATTTCCAACCATCAATATGATCTGAATAATACCAATGTTTTCTGTTGCCTCTGGCTGGCTCAAGTCCAGTTTTGTTTTCCCATTCAGAGATGCTGCTTTTGATGAAGTTACTGGATTTGGATCTGTCTTATTTATTATGTCTGTCTCTTTTTAAAGAATTTCTACACTGGATAAACTTATTAAGGATAAATTCAGTAGGCAGGAGAGTTATTTGGGACATTGATGATTCTGACTCAAAAAATAATACCTGATGAGGCACATGAAGTGGAACAGTTCCAGCAGGAAAACCTGGGAAAACAGATCCAGAACAATGGATAAACAACTTGTTTATCATGGCATTCTCTTCTCACGTTGGAGACCACAATCCTACACATGAAATCCAGTTTCTCTCTCACAACTGGTTTTGACCAGGAACTCCACTGTAGAGCTGAGAAGGCTTTGCCAGCAAAAGCCTTTATATAATGGCACAAACCAATAATGAGTTTCTGTTTTGATTAATTGGATTATCCACCTAAAACAAACAAACAAAACTTTGTTATGAAGCTTCTTCTAATCTGCACAAAAAAAAATCCTGGATCAATTCCATCTCTAATATTAAGACTAGATATAAGTTAATGTATTAGAGTTTACTGCATTGATTTGAGCATTAATTCAAAAATTTCTGTAGTAAGTTTGAAAGGTACATTGCCCAGTCATGCTGTAACATTTCCTAATAACCGTGTCACTGCAAGTATCTATCTTAGCAGTAATTGTCACAGTCCTTGATGAGATTGGGAAAAATTTATCTTCCTATTCTGGATCCAGAGAAGAGAGGGAAAGTCATCTAAAATTCCTTTTCAAACCTGACTAGTTCTTTTTCACATCAAGACTTGGAATGCAAAACCTACTTGATTAAGGATTCTTCAGCAGTGCAAGTCAGGCCATTCACTGAATAAAAATTAGCTGAAGAAAACTCAGCTTCTGTACAGATTAACCTTAAGATACCACTACTAAAATGTAGTTTCAAGATGCAAATGCTGTATTGTAATGGCTGATCTCCTAAAAAAAAAAACTCCAATCACAAGATCTTGCATAGCTGCAGGCTCTCTCTTCTGTAACAAATGTGGGGTTTGTTGAACATGAAATCTGTGACCTTACAACCTTGACTTTCTCAAAGAGCACCCAAGTGAGATTTTCAATACATGTCTAATAGAACATAAGATGACTGCAGTGTAAATTAACAATAGTCAATTTTTTATGCTTATCATAATGTGCAATAATTTGCCCAAGAATCACATAAGATTTACACTCAAGCCCTGTGGAAGAGCTTGTAAACAGGAATCTATTGATTCACAAATATTTACAAGTATCAGTGTGATGGGACCAGGTAAACAAATAAAAAGCAAACAGAATTATGTCCTTTGGCAACTGGACTGCTAGATTGTAAGAAGCAGGTATGAGCAGTTTAGGGAAGAACCTTTTGATTGGAACTAATTACTAGAAATAGTGCCTCTGTTTTACAATATTGCTGTGGTGAATTTCTATCAGCTGTATAATGGAAACCCAAGCCTCATGTCAATTCAGAGAATAATTAGACAAGCTCCCTATTGATAGGCACAGCAGTGACTCAAACATAAGTCAGGAAGCAGAATTACTGTTATTCCTCCACAAGAACAAACACCAAGCCTGATGCTATGAGTACGCTCATGTAGGCCACCTTAACTTTGAACATCACAATTTTATTCACTGCATAAGGTTCTACAGAGTCATATCATATAGTTGATTTCAATTCCAAGAAGTGTAAATACTTTAAACTTACCTAAATGACACTTGATTTGATGTGAAATGGACAAAAGGCCAAGTGGCCTGTAAATAAGGTCAGTATTTCTGGGGTATATCTTAGTAGGAACTGGGGAAAACAAATTGGCAACAAAATGACAAATATTTGGATGTGTAACTCAAGCCAAACAGTGGCTTGATCCAGCAAGCACTTCAGCCAATACAGAATTTGTGTGACTTGCTGAGCTGAATTCAATTAAATGTTTTTGGGCATTAGAGATTACACACATTGAAGTCTGAAGGACAGATGTCACCATTTGCAATACAATACTGCTATTTTAGGGTAGCTTATAAAATCCATCACAATTTGCAATGCTTAATACTTTATTCAATTAATGAAACAATATGGATAGGTTATATTAGGAGTCAGATCCTCTAAATACACATATATTTGTCTTGGTTAATCTTAGTGGCAAAATCTGTGCAATTTTTAATGTCAAAAAACATTTAATTGATTTTTGAAGACAATAATACTGGTTTAGATGCTAAAGTGATGCAGAATAACACAGTTTTGATGTTTCCAACTCCCAGCTGAAAATAATTTCATATTTCACAAATATGAGAGTGTTCATAAAGTACTGACACATAACACATTAATTACACAATACTACTAAAATTGATTATTTCAAAGATTATTTTTTCAGCGTGTTGGACAGAGACAATAGTCTTATATCAGAGGGGTTTTTTTGCATTATTTCTGTCTCTAGCATGTTGTGGTACACATGATATGAAGTCAACAAGAAGATACCATCCTTCAACAAAACCAAAACCAAGCCAAACAAAACCAACCCACAAAAAGCAATGACATATAATTATAGCCACAAGCAACTACACATTAATACAACTAGCATGCATTTATACTGAAATGTGTGAAAAGATACTGCCCTACACCAGTCATGCACAATACAATTGTTTCAAGGAAATAATAGAAGTATTAAAAATATTGAGGATTGTTTTCCATCTGTTTGTAACACTGAAAAAGCATCCAATAAAATTTTTGACACCTTTGGAAAGTTTTTAAAATTTATAATGAAAAGTAAATTATGCATTATGGTTGTTAGGATTCTGTCAAAATTGTGAGGCATTTACAAGTACAAAAATATAGCCTTGCTATGAAAGAAGATATAAGCTGAGGCTACTATGCTAAGCTAAAGCTATGAAAAACATTGGTTGTTTTTTCCTCTGCTTTGTTATAATTCTGAGTGTTAATCATTTGCAGCAGAAGGTTGTTTAGTGGTGTGATGTTTAGTGTTTGTTCTGATCAAAACTGTCACAGAAAGAGGTGATCTCTTCCAAGCTAAAACAGCAAATTAATTATAATTTCATTCACTAGTGAACACAGAATAGACAGCTTTTCCAGTGCCTCTTAGAGAAACACGAGTAAGCTATTACTGATTTTTACTTTTTTCCCCAAAATCTATTTCTATATGTTTACTGGGATAATAAACCTTGTAGTGAGCCAGAGTTTCAATTATTTTATTCATTTCTCAGAAAGCAGAAAATTTGGAATTACTATTCACTTTAAGGATAAACCTTTTTCTCTATGGCCTGACTTATGTCTCTTTAATTTTTGACCCTGGGCATTCTCAATTTTTAATTTTTTTTTTTTTTTTAAATAGAGATATTTTTCTTCCTCAAAATCAATCCTTAAAAAAACCAGTTAGAAATTCTTATTTATCCTTGGACTCACCATGAATCTCTGCTTATAGATTTCACCTTATTGTCCACAAATCTTACATGTCTCCATAAAACAGAAGGAGTCAGATTGACACCTTAATGACATGGCATTTCAAGTTGCTGAGATTTAAGGCAGTGATGCACAGGAAAATAGAAGGACAGGGTGCTTCATTGGAGTGAAACATGGTTGATGTATCTTTGCATGCTTCCTTTATCATTATTGATTTTACAAAGGGAATTTAATACTGCTTGCAGCTGGAGACATAATATTAAAGAGAGCAGAAAGATCAAGTGCATTCCTAAGCAAGTCTCAGGCTTGGGTAGAGAGGGATTTGATCAATTGGGGTTTCGAACACAACAGGCCTAGGGTATATTTGGGGAAGAGCTAAAAGTTGCATTTAATCCCAGCAGAGTCTTAGTCTTAAGAGGTTCTTAAAACGGTCATGAAAGATCCTGCCCAGAAAGAATTGACTTTTTTTTTGTATTTTTAAAAATAATGTAATATGTACTACTGCATTGACAAGGAGTACTATATATACCCAAGACCCATTGCATAACATGTTTACAAGTAATAGAAACAAGAATTCAAAATGACAAAATAAAAAAAAAATTAAAAAAATAAAGAATGTTGATCAATTTCAGACTCTCTCACTATTAGTTAGAGAAGAACAACAAAACATTTCTTCTATACTACAACTTCAATCCTCCCTCTGATAGTTTCTTTATAACTCTTGCAGGTTTCTAATAGCTTTTTTCTTCTCTGCAAGTAGTAGTCTATCTCTTCTCTGCATTTTAGCAAGTATTCTGGACTTGCTTGCAAATAACCTTTCTGGGGACTTGTGGGGTATAACATATAAAGTAACTAAAAACTTTTTCATCAGTCTACCTCTCTCCAGTTGACAAAAGGGGCTTCTCTTACATTATTTGATGAGAATTCCCTGCTATTTTCAGCAGAGGATCTATAATAGCAATAATTTTTCCTTGACTTTTCACCTGTCAAGGCAGCAAGACCTCTTGCAGGACTTGGTGGCTTGGTGCTTTGGAGTACAGGTAGAATATTCTTCTAGGTGTCTTCTCCCCTCTCAGTTTTAGCAAGCATTCTTCTGTTGGCATACTTTTCTGTCTTGAATCCAATACCTAGGGGCTGTCATTATGCTGGGTTTGCGTCAATTTTATATTGACCTAATTATAATGCTAAACTTGGGCTTATTGTTTTGTTCAGTAATTTTATCTTGCTTTTGGTTGGATTATTTCCCAGTCTTTCAGAGAGACTACAGAGGAAATGGTGTCTGCTCTAACTTTGTTCAAATGAAGCTGTAGAGAAATTCACAGCAGAGAACTAAAGGAGACGATATTTTTTTTTAAATATTCTTTTAGTTGTCCAAAATAACAGAAATCCCCAACTCATCTACTTGCATGAAATAATTTATAAAGTCAGTTAGCAATTACAATATGAAACCCATGCTAAATTTTTAACATCTATCACCAAATAGCTATGAGATTTACTCTAAATTGATATAAAATATAGGATCTAACAAGTGAACAAAAGAGGAGGGAGTGTACCAGTCATCAGGTTTTATAATCTGACAGTAAAGCAACAAGAATTGCCCAGACATCCTGCCTTCTCCTGAAGTTTCTTCTCCTCTCTTTTCTCCTACCCAACCTAACACTACTCATCCTCACCCTCACACTTAGAAATTACCTGATCAGATCAAAACCAAAGAAGCACATAGACGATAGCTTTTCTTTTCCTGCCTCAGTCAGATCTCCAGCTTTATTTGAAATGTGGCACTTGGGTTCCTAACTTCACTCGCTTTCCTGTATCCTTTTCATATTTACTTGATATTTCTCATCTTCAAACCTTTCCAGTTGCAGAGCCACACCAGCCACCCTCAACATGTATTCCATCAACATGGAAAACTATTCCAAAACATGGAAAAACACTGCAGTGGAAAATACAAGTAAAACAAGAAGGGAGAAAGAGTTGACCAAGAAGGGAGAAAGAGCTCTGTACAACTGCATTCACCAACTCAGTCATTTATTGACGTGATAAACAACACAATAATAAAAGAGTAAGGATTTTCTTCATGGACTTGGGGTTAGAAACACTCATCATACTGGGTTTTGTTTCTTGCTAATGGCTGAAATCTCTCTTTTTCAGCTACCACAGCTATATGCCGGCTGGTCACACTTTGTTAACAGGCAATGTCAAAACAGATGTTTATAGCAGATTATGAGTTCTAATCTGTTTCATTGCGAGTCTGCTAGCCTTAGCCTCTCAAAATGTTCTATTTTTGTTCAATTACAATAAGCTTATCACTAGAAAGGCAGCTAATGATAATATCTCAAAGAGCTTGACACTACCACAAGTTTGTCAAGTGTCAGACTAGCTGACTAGATTGTAATACCTGTCTTTCTTTCAAAAGCAATAATGCACAATTCAGCCCTCACCCCTGATGCAGTATTTTCTGCTCTTTTTCTCTCATTTGTGCATCTGTTTGATTTATTTAGTCTTCTAGGAAACTAGACAGAACTGGAGTAGTGAATGCTGCTGTCCTTCTCAGCTAAACTTTTACAGTAATGACTATCAGCATTACCACCTAAAAAACGTGGAGTAGAAAGGATTTTTATTCTAGAAAATCTGTAGGACATCAGAATTGCAAGAGTTGAGATTTTTTTTTTCATGTTTAATTAAAGGGGAAAGGTGGTTTCTATGATGGCAGCTTATTACAAGAGACTTGGGTCTTGGTATATGAATCTGAAGTGGGTGAAGCTGCTCAGTTGTGTGGGCACAGCTGTGTGAAATGTGGTTTGCTGCTGAGCCCATTCCTGCTATCACAAACTGTATGGGATCTTCTCATATACTGGGGACTTCTGCTCTGTGTCTAACAAGTATGCTGCCTATAAAGCTGTTGAGTGTTTTGCAATATATTAGCATGATGAGGGCCATAAATGCCTTAGGAAAATCCTCACCAGCTGCACTGGGTTTAGTCTTTTTATGTTAAGACCCTACAGCTTTACACAGACTGGTTTGCAGTCGAGTTATGCCCCTGTGTTTGTGGTGGCTCAGGTAGTCCATCAAAAAGGGAAAGCAAACCTCATCAGGCAAATGCAGATTCACAAGATGTGTTTTGAAAATTAGAACAGAAAGATTTCAACAGACAGATTAACCAATGTTCTCAACTTCTTCTGTCAAGTAGATGTGAAAAGAGAAAATCATACCTTAATTTGGAAAAAAGAATATTTCATAAGGCTGGTTTCAAAACCAAACCAGACCAAACAAAGCAATAAAACTAGGACACTGGGATATCTGGAAGATACTTGAAGGCTGGAATGCTTTCTGTACAATGTACCAAGAGAGATGGGTCCTTCACAGCAATTAAGAACTCAAACATTTCAGCCTGACATACACGACTGTGTTTTGTTGTTGTGGCATTCTTCAGATGAGAGCTCCAAAGGCAGAAATGTAGGAGGTAGGATCCATCTTCCACTTATGATCTGATTATAAAAAAAGCAGTGAAAATATTTATACTTACATAAAATCCTATCATACCTACTAGAATCAGAGGCAATCTGCAATGAGCTTTTGCAGCTATGTTTCTACATATGCATTTGAATTCATCTACTTATTTTCAAAATAAAAAATTAAAGATATTTTGCTTAGTGGATTTGGGGATTCTAAAATATTTTAGGAGGGAAATTAAGATGAGGAAACTGCTAGTTGCAGGTGAGAATGGACTATGTGTTCACTTCTCATTACCCACTTGGTCAGTGAGTTGAAAACACAGGCTTTAGCATGCAAGAATGTCAACAGTGTGTTAGCTGATGCACGGCAATTCTTCTCCAAACCTATGGCAGAAGGCAGGTAATTCAGTATCCTTCTTCTGGTATCCCTGAGAGTAAAGTGAATTCAACCTTGAAGAGCCGACTCATGTATTAGCAGTGAGATGCTGGTCCTGATCATTACTTTGTAATTTTATAAGTTTTGATAAGAAATATTCCAAATAAATATAATACTGATTTCTCTCCTTTTGTTTGATGGTGTTTCTCCAGACTGGCTGTATGAGCTGACAGCTAAAAATTGCCAGATAAGCAGCAAGGTCTAAAGAATGGAATTTTTCTGCCTCATTTTTCTTCAAGGTTTGCTACCAGGGCGCACCAAGTGCACATTTTAATACCTTTTTCCTGCAAACACTTATGCACATGTTTAACCTTTTATGTGAGAATAATCTGCAGTGTCTTACTGGAAATAAGTATCAGGTCCTATAGATATTATGTTCTAAAAAGATCTTTATGGTCCCTTCTAATCCAAACCATTCAATGATTCTATCATATTCAGGTCACTTTAGCAGCTAATGGTCTCAAATTTCTTCTTATAGAGGAATTGACACGGAAAATGTGAAGAAGTGTCACTACTTTCTTATTTAATTTTTCCCTGAATTTCATGAAACCATTAAAATATTCTGAACTTGTATTGGATTACCACAAATATCAGCTAAAAATTCAAAGGCTGAAAATTCAAAGTATAACTGGTAGGGTTTTTTTCCCCAAATGTATTTCATAAATGGTGATGAAATTAATTGTATAAATAAAACGTTAACATTTTTTATTACTAAATATATGGTTTAATCTACCAAACATCAAAATGGTGCAGTTGGACTCTGAATATTTGCAGGTTTTCACATATATGGAAGACTGCATTTAATAAATACATTTCTCACATGAACATAGCCATGGGGTAAGATTTTCTTTTATAGTGCATGGAGAACATCAGAAAATCATGTTCTCCCTGCTTTAATATTTCTACCTTATCCACTTCTTGCTGACATTCAATACAATTTCTAAATTCAGCTTATCTATCTGCATGCTTAAATGTACTGCTCTTCATTTTCTGCTGAGACTCAAGAAATATGATGAGATGACTCTTATCTCGAAGGATCTGCTCTGCATTCTGTCTCTGATGCAAAACATCCCAGTGGAGTATTGGATTGTTTATCTACTTGCACTCAGGCTTATCTTTCCCATCTCAAAATGTAGTACATTAAAACAAGGCTGTTTCCCCATTTGTTTGTTACTGTTTAACCACTGGCAGTGCTCTGGTCGTGTGTTGTGCAAGGGTTGCACTGTGCTTTCTTAAGCACACATCTTCTATAATTACCATGAATAACTATATAAATTCTCCTGGTGCTTAAACACCTCCATAGTAGGGGCCCTGACTGTTACAGGCACCGTACAAATGGTGACAACAGAAATATTAGTAAAATCATAGAATCATTTGGGTTGGAAAAGGCCTTTAGGATCATGTAGTCCAACTGTCAACCAAGGACTGACAATTCCACCACTAAACCATGTTGGCAAGTACCACATCTATATCTTTTAAACACCTCCAGAAATGGTGATTCAACCAGTTCACTGGGCAGTCTGTTCCAGTGTTTGACAACCCTTTACTTGAAGAAATTTTTCCTAACATCCAGTCTAAACCTTCCCCGGTGCAACTTGATGTCAACAGTTGAGAAAAAAGAAATTAAGGATTAGGTAATTGTCATACCTAGATTTCTTTCAGAAAGAAGCCTGTATTTTAACTGTAGCATTAAATTGCATTACCTTAAATACTTTAAAATAATACAATTTTAGATGTGTACTAAGGATCTTTGAAGTGTATGAAAATGTTTGTAACTTTAAAATGCAAATGTATATATAAAAATACATATCCTTGAGTACAGTGTGTTGTTCTGAGCCTTATTTGTTGGCAACCATATTTCTAAGTTTTCAAGGCAGAATAATTATAGCATGCCTATACAACGCTTCACATATTTTGAAGGTATTATGCTAATGTCTTTTAGGTAGTGGCTAAAGTATGTCCCATTATCAAAAACAAGCAATACATATTTTTATTGTTTAATAGCAGTCCAGAAAAACTGTTTTCTGAAGTGCAATTTTGTGGAAATTCTGTCTTTCAAAATAATAATCTGGGATATGAGTGACTTCTTACAGGCTTTACTGAGCAAAGAATAATATAAGCATGAGCTCTAATTCTCTCCCAATTAAAAACTTTTATGGAAAAAAATACACCTCAAAACCACTTCTTTGCCTTTTTAATCATCAGTAATACCATACAAGCTCCAGGAAGATGATTTAGACAGCTTTTTATAGAAGGTCATATTATCTGACAATCCCCTAACTCTTTATAACTGTAACAGGACCAGCGTACCCGGCATTTCATTAAGGTGGCTATATTGGATTAGACCACTTCTGAAAAGTGAATAAGTGGCCCATTCCCCATGTTTGCACATCATATTTAAATCCCAAAGTGTGATTGGGAAAAGACAAAGGCAGTGTAGTGGGTGGGTTATCTAGGAGATCAATGAGATGTGTGAAACTCTGCAGGGTACAGGTGCTGCCCACACCAGAAAGCTGAAAGCTGCAGGGAATTGTTCAAGGTTACAGATTAACATGATTGCACATCCTTCCTTTCTTATCAAGTCCAAAATTTTTGATCTATAGGACTTAGCATGAAATAAGTGAAAGAATTCATGGTTTAACTTTGAATGATAAGTTAGAATTTTCTTTGGTGTTGGGAAGTATTTTGTCTCTGTATTATGGCCACTCATACTGCATGCTAACTGATAGGTTCAGGTGTGTGCAGCTAACACAGCATAAGGTGTGCATTCCTCTACCTGGAGATTAGGATTGGGAACACCAGTCACGGGGCGAGTGAGCTGTGACAGTATTCATGTGCAGGATGGCTCTCCTCTGAGTAGATAAAGTAACAAGCTTACCAAAGAAATTGTGTTTTTCTACAGTTGTATAAGCAGAACTATAACAGGACAGGTGTGCTCTAGAGCCACTGAGGGCCCACTAGGCAGGGAACTTGCAGCAAGGCTGAGGGATTCCTTTGCCCAAAGAATGGAATTTTTCTCTCAGCAGAACAGACACATTTTCTCAAAAAACAGAGAAACTTTTTCCTGGAGTCAGAATTCAGCAGTCATCATGATATACAATTATGAATATCAGAACTGTTAGATTCAAGTCATAGCTCAATCCCTACTCTAAACTAAAAAGAAATTACAGCCCTACACGAGAGCCAAAAAGAAATCTTTACAAATGTCCCCTTATATGAGGTACAGACATGTTTCTCTAATCAGCCACAGCATTTCATGGTCCCAATATCAGAAAACATGTAATTTTTTGCATCCCTCTGTTACACATGTACTATCTACAGGAAAAGTATTAACATCAAGGGAGAAAAATAGTTTTCTGACATCCAGCTGTGATTTTTTTTTTTAACTCCTGCTAAAATGACTATTATTTCATCCACATTGTGCCTGTTTTTACACTTCTAGGTCTGGGTGCCTCATGGAAATCCAACCCTGACTTCTGACTGTGTTTGCAGTCGCAGAACTGTCCTCCTGTCATTAATATATCCCCTTCTCCTTTTGAAGGCACCAGCAAAGAACACCAGCAAATTTTTCAGTGACATGGAGAATCACTGCGTGGGCATGGCTTCTGCCTTATTGGCTCATTTTTACAGTAGTGATACTCTTCCAGAGCTGGAGGCATTTGTGTGGTATAAGGGATAGTATGGTATTTGTTTATTCTCTACATAGTAGGTTATGACTAGTTTATGCTTCAAGATTACTAGGAAAACTTATTAGAGAGCAAATGACAGATTGCTGGCTTGTTAACATTCCCATTGTGTAGTCTCCTGTCTGACAATGATTCCCTTACACTTGTTTTAACAAGCTGTACAAAAATCTCCCCTATGCAAATTGCCGTAGCAGTAGACAGCAGTAAATTGTGACTGTAGTGACCCACATGAAATCCAACTCCTCAAAAGCTGTTCTCTGCACAAGAGCACTCATCTGCTCTACTCTCTTAAGGCTATCACTTCCATCTTTCTACCAGTGGATTGTGGCAATCAGGAGAGGTGAAGCAAAGCAGAGGTCAGTGATTTGACTCCTTATGCAAGTTAATTGTCCTAATCCAATCCTGGCAGTGTCATTTTCTAAAGCCCATTTATCCCATCCAGAGATAAATTGTAGTAATGTCATGGAAGTGAATTAATTCTATCAAATTTGCTAGATCTCTTGGCAGCTTACAGTTAAGCAAACAAGAGATGTCTTTCAAAAGCTCATCTTTAGTATTTTTATGTTGTTCTGCTCAAAAGAAAGTGTAAACAAAAATAACTGGGTATTAGAATTAAACATGTAATTTCAAACTTCAGTCCTTTTGAGGGTGCCACTTTTTTTTTTTTTTTTTTCCCTCTAGTTTAATATGCCCACTGGGAATTTTTGAAATTGACCTCTCAGAATTTTACATCTAAAAATCTGGAAACAGATTAGTATACATTTCTGTCTGTACCTTGCTTGAGTCAAAGTAAAGACTGAACCTCTGATCTCTACATGGAGTAAGAACACTTTGTCATTGGACAAAGTCATTGACTACTCCCCTTGTCATTCAGATATTTGTTCCTTGAGTGACACAAGGAGACAGAGTCTTGATTTCAAAGCATCAATATTTTTGGCAAAGAAACAAGCAAACCATGATGGAATGTTCTCTTTTTTGGGGTGGCAGAATATCAGTGGTATTGAGGGCTGTATTTGTCCCCTTCCTGTCAAATGTCAAGCAAAGTATACAGCAGAAGAGCTGCACAGGATATGAACAACCTTTGCAAAAAGAAGAAAATCCTGTTTCAAGGTCAGAACTCTCTTCTTTAATGAGAATAAAGTTGCTGCTACTTCTACTTTCAGCATCACGGTGTTGTATGAACAGAGTGCACTCCAAAGACTTTCCAAAGTTAAAGGCTCTCTCCTCTCTCAAAGCCTATCCTTATGGCAATGGGTATTTTGAGTTGCAGCAAATATTTTTTATATATATTCTTTTTTCCATTCCTTCACTTTTAATCTGAAGCACATATGGTTTAGCAAAAAAAGCTGGTCAAAGCAGGGGTAACACATTATGGGACACTTAAATAATTTAGTAAAAATGCATGATATTGATAGGACATTTTCAGAGTGGGAAGTGTACTCAGAACAGATGTGAGGAAAGCATTGCAGCAAATCTTTGAGTAAGTACATCTGCTTTTTAATTCTTACAGCCTTGACAACTTCTGGGTGAGTACCAGAGAGAGATCTTTAATATAGGGGCATTTGCTGAAAAGCAAACATACAGAATAGGGAGGAAAAAAGTCATAAAACTATTTCCCTTTAACAACTACTTGTTTTCTCTAAAAATATAAACCTTTTAATTTGGGAAATGGTGAAACTAAGGAGAAGTAGAGTCTTGTTTGCTCTTGCTGGTTTTCTGTGGCCTCATGACAAATTGCTACTACATATTTGCATAAAATATCATGAAGCTCATTCACCAGACAAATAACATTAAAAAGTGGTGTTTTATAAAAAGATAGACATGTAGATAGAATGTATTTAGTAGAAAGCTGTTTTCATTTTCTTCTAGCCTATCTTCTTGTATATACGTCTGTACACTGAGGCATACCTTGTTAACCATCTATTAAAATTATAACTGGTGTGATTGCCTCAACATTGGGGAGATAATGACTTAATTAGACTGTTGGCAATAACAGAGTCATCTTTTTAAATCATGCCAATTAGCATTAGTGTTTCTTCCCTCAGGTGTCCCAGGGATCCCTTTTGGCTGCCTTTATTGCTTGAGATAAACAAAGTCATTGTTTTTACCTATATCTCTGATAATTACTTTTTTTTTATTATTATTATTCTTAATATCGTTGTCATAATGAGCTGGAGTTGTTGATTGCAGTGTGAGCTGGTTTTGACTGGGACAGGGTGTATTTTCTGCACAGTTGCTTGTATGGATCTGTGTTTTGGATTTGTGCTGGAAACTGTTGGTAAGGAGGGGATGCTTTAGTTATTACTGAGCAACATCTGCACAAAGTCAAGGCCTTTTCTCTGAGGGTGCATAAGGATTTGGGAGGTGACACAGCTGGGACAGCTGACCCCAAATGACCAAAGGGATATCCCACAACATATGACATCATGTTCAGCATATAAAGCTGGGGGAAGAAGAAGGAATGGGGGATGTTTGGAGTGATGGATTTTGTCTTCCCAATTCACCATGAGCTGTGATGGAACTCTGCTTTCCTGGACATGGCCAACCACATGCCTGTCCAGGGAAAGTGGTGAAAGAATTTGCTGGGTTTTTTTTTGCCTGTGCACAGCTTTTGCTTTACCTATTAAACTGTCCTTATGTCACCCCATGAGTTTTCTCACTTTGACCCTTCTGATTGTCTCCCATCCCACTGGTGGGGGAGTGAGAGACCGGCTCTCAGGGGCTTAGTTGCAGGCTGGGGTTAAGCCACAACACACTACCAGCTGCAAACACTCTTGGAAAAGAGACTCTTATCCCATCAGTATACCAAAATACCATGTTCCTAAGCCTGTAAAGTACTGCTACCCTTCCTCCTGACCTCAATTTACAACAGCATACTGCCATGCTATTTAATAAAGTGTTCTGGAGTGTGTTAAAACACTGTGCTGTACTTTCTTCTTTGATATTAAAAGCTGACAGTAAAAATTATTAATAGTAAAGTTTCTGAGGCATAAATTTGAAGTATAGCTTGGCTTGATCACTGACCCTCTATCCACACACTGCAGGCAGTTCTTTGTGTAACTGGGTTTTTTGAATAGGAGGCAGAGACTGTTTTCTAAACAACTGGTGCTTCACCCAGCATGGCAAATCAAAGCATCTCACAAACAGCATGTTTGCCATACTACAAATAACACATCCATGTGCATGTTTTTAACAAAGATAAAGGAACATTATTGATTGATGATTCAGTTAGCTCTGGGTTATTAAAAACAGAAAGCAGTATACTGAGACCAGTGTTTTGGAAACTGCACAACAACAGTAAAGAGACACAGCCATTGAAAATATGTGAGTAATGGAGTTCAGGTACAGATAGGAAAGGACACCATGTCACTCTTTTTCCCTTCACCACCCGAGATTAGAATGGATATGTGACTTGCTGATGTCAGTTTTGCCAGCTAATATAGATATTTCCTCAATGTAATGTACTCCATCCATGTCAACAAATTATTGCCTATGCTCTATGTTTTCAAAAAAACCCTGTTAAGAACAAAAGATCATTTTAAATTTACAGGATCATTATGAGAACTCAGAAGGATTAGGATCTGATCCACTGTTCTATATGCCAAAGTTTACTTAGATATATGGTAAACTTACATGAACTGTGAAATACATTCAAGTGGAAAGAATAGAATAGTTAGTACAGTGTTGTTGCTATAGGTTATTTAAGCTTCTGACTTTCTAACTCAAGGGGGATATCCAGCAATGAGAAAGATCCCACTAAAGATAAATCCTGAGAAGGAAAAGTTTCCCATTCTAGAAAAAAAAAAAAAAAAAAAAAAAAAAAAAAAAAAAAAAAAAAAAACCAACTCCCCACCCCACCAGCTTTCCACTGTGCTGAAACCTATTTCTTTTGAAAGTCTGTAGATGGCCAGATCCATAAGACTATGGAAATCTCATTAAGAGCAGGATACCCAGCTATAAAGTTGGTGTTCTAAAAAATAGAATACAAAATTAATACATGTATCAATTGTCAAAAGATAAATTCTAAAGACTTTCATAAGAATTTCCATAAAGTCAGAGGAGTGACCAGAATATAAATGCAAGCTCCCAGTATCTATGAAATAAAATATTTGAGTTTACACCACCCACCATCACAGTAAATGTTGGATTTTGGTTATTTCTCCTATTCTCTTCCTCTAATAATCTCTTACAGAAACACATACACAATGTCACTGCTAAACCTTTCATACCAGCTTTATTTGATATAGCAGAAAGTCCAACAGTATTGTGTATAAAGCCTCACCTTAGCCATGTGTAGTCTGATCTTCAGTTTAATCCCATTAGAAAACAGAAATGCACCCACCAAGCCCAGCTGGTTGCAAAGAACAGCTTGCCTGTTGCATGCTGGTTTTCTACAGGAACACAGTGTTGTCTTTTTAAACCAAAATCATACTAGTAAAAAGACTGAAAGAAACCAAATGAAGAATTTTTTTCATCTAACTGCATTATAGTAATACTTTCTACCTCACTTTCACTTTTTAAGATAAATTAAAAAAAAAAAATTACAAAGGGAAGTGCTAAAAGCTGCTCTACAGATTTTAAGCCTGGCTATTTTAAGCCCCTGTAGCTAATTGAAATCTATTGATCTATACTGCAAGTGCCAGCTCATACAGCAAAAAAGTAAGAGAGATTCATGCACCACCACAGGATCCTTATGTGTGGTTGCACAGCCTTTACATCAGATCCATAAAGGGACTTTTTCAAGTCATCCCTATCCCAAAAAAAACCCCTCTAATCCCCAGGTCTGAGGTGGGGACCAAATACCTTACTTGAAGAGAGTGTGGAGCTCAGTGGTTTCTGTTGCATGTTGCTCTTTCTTGGTTTGCCCTCTGAAGACCTACCAAACAACCAGGAATTAGGAGGTTGCTCAGGCTGCATATTCCAAATCCAGAGGGCTTCCAATGAAAGTCACTGAGCCTTCTCTCCATGGGCAGGGGAAGGCAAAAGAGAGAAACTGGGGAAGGCAGAAGAACACAGTTACCAGAGCTGCGCATGGAAAATGAGGAAAACTAGAGGAGGTAGGAGAAAACCTTATTTGGGCTGGTGCAGCTGTGCCAGAAGAAACATTAAAGAGAATCTGTGCTGAAGATTAATTTTGTCATTAATTGTATTCACCTCCTGTTATCTTGCTCTTCATTGAGGAAAAAAAATCATTAATCTTGCTGTGAAGCCAACCTCTTCAAGGTCAATGCCCCAACACAGGTTTCTTGCTAGCTGCCACCAGTGTTTTAAGTTAATTGGAGCTGACCCTGAAAGTCTGTTAAGTGTTAAACAGGCATGTGTTCTTTGCAGACTAATATCCATATTGTCCTGATGTACTCACAGAATATCTAATGAACAGGATAGGGTACCCAAGCTGGGCAGTCAGCTGCTCAGTGCCTGAGCACGGCATGCTCTGACTGGGGGAGCTACAGCACCCAAACCTCTCCTTTCAGGAAAAAGAAGCTTCCAGCTGTATGGCCCTGATCTGGACTGTGCTTATCCACTGTATTTACAATCCTGTCAGTATTATTGAAATATCAAATACGTATAAGACAAGCTAAAAATTAGTGTATTTCCATTATTTTTCTGTATGCAAGGTCGTCCCTCAACAGTTCCACTTACGTAACCAGACAACAGACAGCAGGTCAGATTTCAGATAGTTACTGTGGTCCATTCACAAGATGACAAATACTAACATCTATGCTTTTCACATCAGTATTAAGTTGTATGCTTTCAACATGAGTGGAAATCACAAAGTGAATGCAAGTTATAAATATTTCATATAAGTAAAATCAAAGGAGGCAATCGTGTTGCATTCTATTTTTCTCTTTTAGCTTTTCTAAATATACTCTCTTTGGTATAAACAAAATCAGATCCTGCTCTCTGCTTTTACTTGGACAACTGAGGATGGATGATAAATTTGAGATATATCAGTCAGCCTATTTTTTTCCATGATATCTTCTTAGATGCTGTGCTTTACAGTTCTTCACTGTAGAAGAACAATCATATCCTGATATTACATACAAGTAGTCACCACTAAATGAGTTTGAACTCTGGATTTAATTTTGCAAGTAATGTGCTATAGCAACTGGCAATACATATCCTGGTGCAACATTTTTGTTTCTTTAACTTTTCCTTTATTTTACTTTCTGGAGTAAGCTACTGTACTGGCAGCCTCTTTGTACTGATTTTTTTAGCAACTTTTACCAGTGGAGTTTTCTCACTAGATTGACAGGCTGCAGTTTTGCACTGTGAACTGCACATTCAAATGGGGGCACTAGGTCTTTTTCTTTGTCTTCCTGTCTGTGAAAAGACCTTGAAAAAGAGCCTGGATCTAGTTATTCACCCTCAGACAGCCGACTTTTAAGCTAGCTTTCCTATACAGGCAAGAGGTGAAATCATCTTTTAAATACAAAGGGCAGCATCCTCATCTGCTGAAACTTCGCAGAGCGTCACGAGAGTTTCTTCTCTGTTCCCTATTGACACAGCACAAGTCAGGCTGAGAAACAGAGAGCACAGCCTTGACTCCAGAGGTTCCCTGGATTTCCCTTACTATGGATTAGCTCTGCCTTAAGGCTTGAAGAGTTCAGAAAATAATCACGAATTAACGCAAAAAAGCTCTATGAATTAAAGGAAGAAAAAGTATTAGGCGTGTTGTGCAATATTTTAATGTGTGCATTCACCCACAGAGACCATCACAGACTTCATTAAATAAATAAGCTTATGTACACTGTGTGCCAATTAATGCATTAATCTGCAGAAAGGATATGGTATTTAGGCTGCAGTCTCTAGGCTTCTAGGGTTTGGATGATGCAAGCTAATGATAAATTTATACACAATGTAAACTCATCTACACTCATTATAAAAATGTTATGCATAACTTCTTGAGACTTCACAGATAAAACATATTTTACAATTATTATGGAAGCAATCTATAAATTATAATTTGATTTTCATTTCCTAATCTACTTGAAAGTATGCACTGCAGGTACCCAGAATAGTTTCTGAGCCATCCCCTAGTTTCAGCATTCATAACAATTTTCTGTTTTCATTAGGAAACATTTTACTTATAATTAAATCATACACTTATTTAATACAGGAGAGGTTCTACAATAAGACAAAGAAGTTCTAGTATTATGGTTATGTAACAATAAATAGAATGCATTCTTCATTAACCCTATTTTCATATTCATTTCCTATGCACAATATTATGCTAATAATACATGTATGCAATCGTCATAGGCATGCAACTTCTAGTAGCAAGCAGCACAAAAACATTGGTACATAGGGAGACTCAGGAGGCCTCTAGTTCAATTTCCTTCTCAAAGTAAGGTCATCCATGAGGTCAGGCTCTGGGCTTTATCCAGGCTTTATCCAGGTTTTGAAAAGCTCCACAGATGGAGATGCCACCAAGATTTATGTAATTTCTTTAATGTTAGACTGAAGAAGAATTATGGAAATAGGTTTAATTTTTCGGCAATTCAAAGCATATTGATATACATTTGAATTTTCAGGAGATGATTGGAAAAACAGAAAACAAACATTCTCACATCTAAAATGTGCCAAAATAGTATCTTTTTATGATAGGACTAAACAGTGCTACATAGAAGGCTTTGTTCAAATCTTGCCCTATAAGTTATTACATCTCAAAATATTATGCCCTTTGGAGACAATCATCAGGCCCCTCTGCACCTGAACTTTTTCCATCAATACTGCAGAATTAAGTTATCTCATTATCATGCAGGGGTGCTGGGACTTGTACTTCATTAGCATCTTCAAGGCATTTTGTCACCTTCAGGAGGAAAACACTGGTATTGGCAACAGCAGCAGCACCATCTCAATATACAAACGAGGTTACACTGTTAGGGAGGATTAATGGCACATTTTTACTTTTGCAATTGACAGTAAATATATCTTAATGAGATTTGGCTCTGCAGGTAAGAATGGCCCCAAAAGATGATATAGAAGACAAAATATTAGAGAGCAGAATTAATTTTAGAACTTAGACGAAAAGTTGAAACTGGAAACAGATCCCACTTCCAGCCCAGTGTAAGGACATGGAGTGGAATCTGCATAGTCTCTGTGCCAGTGAGGAATTTCTGTCACTGCTAACATGGATCTGCCCACATTCAGTCAAAATCACAGGGTTCTGAATTTTTTTTTTTTTTTTTTGTACATTTAGTAGATGCTTAGATTCTTGACTTCTAAATTCTCTGGTAATTTAATCTATATGGTCATGGCACAATGCAGAGTTCCTCAGGAATTCTTCAACTTCAACTTCCAGCTGAAGTTCGGGGTTGCTATGGGTAGATGGGGGTGACTTTGGAGGTCCCCTCTGTGCTGCTCTCCAGCAGACAGTAGCAAGTTGGTTTTGTCTCTTCACATGGTACAATAATAATTAAATGTGCAAGCACACTGTATTTCACACAATCCTTGCACCAAAAAGGATAAGCTATGAGAGTGAAAGGGTCCCATGGAGAAATGCCATGCTGTGTTATGATCTGCACTGCAGACATCCATTGCTCTTTGCTCTGAGGGTTCAGGAACTGAAAGGCAATCTTGCTATCTGCATACAGTGCTACCAAATCAGGCTTCCAGAGACATCACTTCATGGTTCCTTATGACTTACATTTCTGATAACATAAGACTCAGTTTCAAGAAGAATTTACTCCAGACTTGAGAAATATGAAATTAAATTCTCACAGAATATGCAGATAAGAGGATCCAGGTCTGCCACTTTTCATCACACACCCTAAATGCTAAATTTTTGGACTTAATGATCTTAAGGATTTATTCCAACCTAAATGCTCCTATGATTCTATGATAAAAGACATCAGATGCCTTCTCTGACATAATGGCTTTTTCAAAGAAAAGAGTGAGGTAGTCATTTTGAAAGGCATAGATTAGGTCAACTCAAATGATTTCAAGCCTGTGATCTTTGGAAGATGTCTGTAGTCAGTTTGCATGCACTTCAAAGAAAATGTAATCTCACACGTTGTTTGAATGCCACTTTGATTAAAAGTTAATAATTATCATCTAACTATGATTTTATAAAAAACTCAGGACAAACAAAATTTCACAAAACTGATGAAAGTTAACATAGATTCTCAGTCTGCCTGCACATGAACAAGAAAACACAAATTTCCAAGAAATAGCTAAATCAAATATTACATGTAAAGGAACAAAATATTAAGTTTCTGTTAATTTCAGTCCTGTGTTCAAGTCTTCTTTTGCTTAATGAAGATATTTTTTCTGGATAGGCATAGACCTATTCACAATTACTTGGAAAGAAAATTATATTCTGTTCCACTGTTTTGTATTAGTATTTTTGCTTCATCATTATATCCAAACCTTGTGAGTCCTGTGAGATATGAAATATGTGCCTCTAATGATAATTATATTGATTATCTTGATTCTTTCCTCTACTTTTCCAAAGCCACAATCATGGACAGGTAATAACCTTGCTTTCAATGCCCTGGAATATCCTGAGAGGGAAGGGACCCTTAAGGATCTTTGAAGTTCAGCTCTTGACTTTGCCTTCTTGAAAGCTACTCATGAGAGATCATTTTTCCCCAGGGAAGTGAGCCTGTGTGTCAGCTGTGTTCTTCTGCCCCTTATTTAGCCCCAAATACAGCATGAGAAGGAAACACACAATAAAGGGCATATAATGAAAAACAATATACTCAAGCCTTTCCATTGCCCCCTTTTAGGCACCAAGTTGAGGAAACAGTGAAACCAAGAATTGAGAAGAGGATGTAAGTAGTAAGAGAAGGGATATGAGGAAAGCCAGAATATCTTTATGGATGAAGGTATCACTTGCTACAGAAAACACTTGCTACAAAGTGCCATCTTCATCTTTCCCTGTTTCAACCAGAATCACATTTATTTTTCCCAGGCTTGAAAGTATGTGCCAAAATCAATGCATTCTACAACAGTAGTGAGTAAGAAACAGATAGGAACATTTCAAAGATGGAAAAGAAAGAATTAAAAAATTATGATTTCAAGTGTACTCCCCCTACAGATGTTAGAACAATAAGAGAAGTGAAATGGAAATGTTCAGTTTTGAAATGCCTTGTTAAAACATTGTTTCAATTTTAACTCATTTAGCCTCCTTGAAAAATTCCAGCCTAAATTCTAAATCACTTAGAATTTCAAAATGAAGTGTTATTTTCTTTTATACCCGACAAGGCTTTCCAGTGAAAACTGGCCCCACTGTGAAGTAAATATGCAAGTATTCTAAAGTTGTACTTGAGATATGGCGACTGGCATTAAACTGCTGATAAGTTAACTTTATATATAACTAAATGCAGTCGTTTCCATCATCCAGCTGATTGCTATTCCCCCTTTGCAAACAGGAAATGACTTCATGGAATCAATCGGTGACTGCTGACAACTTAATGGAGACGGCTATAATGTAATTCTGTCTCTACGCAGCACAACTGTTCCCTGAAGTATATATTCTATTGATATTTTGTAAAAATGCCTTCCATCCAGTATACTTCTGGATCTGCAAAGCGTGCTTTTTCACCTGACAGCTTCATGATGAAGTTGTATGGTGTCTGACATAGTATTTCTTAATGTTTATGAGGCAACACGCGCAAGCAGCGAAATGAAACCTAATCTTTTAATGACTGTCTCTTGCTAGCATGCCACTATCTCCAACACTAGTACTTGCTGGTTTCATTTCTTGTAGCTTCATTTATTACAGGTTCTTAATTATCTCAATACTTCATGTGGAATATACTTAGAAGTGAATACATATTTGACCAAAGGATATAAATATGAAACAAACAATAAAATGTCTGACTCTGGAGAATATTACATTAGCTGTGCAAAAATACTACATAACAACAGTAGTTGAATAGGGAGTCTCATTTAGATACACACACACATATAGACACACTATATATATATATACATATATATATAATATATATATATATACATACATATATATATATATATATACACACACACACACGTGTAATTAAATGTAGAATTAGGAACCAAAATATAGCCAGATGAGAAAGAGAAAACTGCTTCAACACTGTAATTTCAAAAGAAGCAAACACAGATGCTCCTGAAGATGTCTCCTGAAAATCTATCAATCCTATCAGCTGTTTGGATTCACTTAGAAAAAGTTGCCTCTGTCCATTACTAGTACTTTCATTAGCTATGAACAGCACAGGAAAAAGGTCAAGGAGCAAGTTTCCAAGATATTCAGGATGAATTTCAAATAATCACAGAACACTTACAAGAGATATCAGTTTTTGCTGGAAATAAGAACAATAATAAAAAGATTCCTTTTATTTTACTCTAAGATCAAAGCAAATGTACTGTGAAAAAGGACTTCAGTAAAGTACTATATTAAAGGAGATTTGCCTTTTCAATCTTCATTTTACAGACTGTTTAATATTTTGTTAAATGAAAACTGACCCTAGGAAAAAAAACCCTAAAACCAACATGTCCTAAACTAAATTAAGATGGATGTAACATAGCATAAAACCCTGTTCCTGTTATCTCAAGTTACCATGGAAATAATACATAAAGCACATCTTGATCCCATGGGCAATTGCTGAAAAACATCTTTTGAGCACTGCTAAAAGCTTTTAAAGAGACTGAAAATATAAACTTCTTTTTGAAAATGAGCTATAAGTGAATAAAAGAGTGATGAGATGATAATTACTTAATTGACTGGATGGGTTATCTATCTGTCAAGAATTTCTGCAAGCCATCATGATTGCTGTGTAGAGCCAAATGGTGCAGTATCAAATTTAGAAGAAGGAGGTAATCACTTCTTTGCTCTCTGAACTTCTCCCTAGCAGTTCTGATTCAATAAAACACTCAAGGCATTTTTAACATTATGATCCAAACACTTTCAAAGGAAAGCTTCAAATTTGGAATACATTTTGCCTCTATCCTATGTGTAATTCCATAGAGTCATTCTTAATTTTATCCCTGACTTAAATGCTTTGTAGAGCTGTAGATATATGGTGGATAAAAAAAAAGAAGCTGATCTGGATAGTACAATCAGGTTTCATGCCAGGCAGATGTGAGCATTTCAGTATTTATGTATTTATACATATGTATTTATATTTTACTTAAGAGGCAATATATATTGAGGTGGTGATGAAAGACAACATGTGAACCATTATCCAACAGCACTTGGCCATCTGTGCAAAGCTATGGTTTTCTTTAGTTAATTTTATGCTCGTTACTTGTAGTGAAAGATGACAAGAATTAAGTTTTCTGAAATTCTGTTATGTATGGATGAAATTAAAGAACAATAAACGATAAATGGGTTAGCTACGGCCTAAATGACAACCATATGGATAATAAGATTTAGCATATGATAAGGAAAATTTTCAGTGGGGTGAAATGTAGTCTGATGTCTATTAACAAGGTATACTTTTTCACTCTCTAATTTCCAAAACAAGATAAGGAAGCTTAAACGAGATTCACTCACAGTGTGAGCTGGTCTCCAACTGCAAAGCTCTGTAGGGCATATGCGGGGCTGAAGTGTCTTCTAATTACTTTTGTTCTATTCTATTTTTTGGGGGGTTTTATTGTGTGGTTTTTTGTTTCTTTGCTTTGTGTTTGTTTTTTTTTTGTTTTGTTTTGTTTTTTTTTTTTTTGCTACAACTTCCTACCCATGCTCATAAGTAACTTAATGAAGTTTAGTAAATGATATAGCAAACATATTTCCTGGCTTGAAGGCATGATATGTATTTTTGATTTGCTCCTGACCTGATTTCTGAACTGTTTGCCTTAAATGGGGACAATGAAAACCATGAAGTTTTGCCATGTTAACTGACACTGATCTAATTATAAATTAGCTTTAATTGTTTTCTTAATGAGGAATTTCTGTGAGCTGGAAAATACTTGGTTTTCATATTTTTTTAAAAATATGCAATGTCTTAGAAATAATACTTGTATTAAGAATCAAGTTTTTTTTCATTCAGTGAAATATACATCAGACCTCAGAACTTAGACAGCTGGAGTTAGAACATGACACTGGTAAAAGAAATGTAGGAAATCAGTCAAAGGAAAGGCATGCTCTAATGCCTAATTGGTTAATTATATGGCTAACTGATATCATCTTCATATAATTTTAGTCATTAATGACTATAACGTTATTTTATTAACAAGAATGGCAGACAACTCCATGAAAAGATACAATTTATGACTTTGTATTATTGTTACATAGTATTTACTATAATTTGCTGCTTATTACATTTGAAAATGCCTTGAATAGTATGAACAACGTTAAGTATGCAGAGGCTAACTAAGAAATATGATTAAAGATACATTTAAGGAAGTTTCCTAGTCCAAGAGGGACAATTCATGTGCATTTTTCTACTTATATGCTAATGCCAGAAGAACCCAGAGCTCAGGAAAAATTGCACTTATTTAAGAGGTATAGTTTAGTCATGTTAAATTCTGATTGAATTATAGAATAAATATGAACTAGAAGAAATTTCTTAAAAGCTATGAGTAAGGTAGTAGAGGAGTTTTTTACCCTGAACAATTTCAGTAAGAAAGTGAAGTTTTAGAAAACTCTGTATTAACAATTCCAATTCCCTCAAAATTTCCATAAATGTGAAAGCAACAAAGGAAGACCTTCAGTGAATTCAGTGAGGCACACAGAAATTCATGCTATTTTATCTTCCTCTTTGAAATTAGGTTTCAAAGTCATAAGTTAAATACTATGGTATTTGTTGTATAGTCAAGTTGGTTTCGCTCTAGCACACAAGGCCATTTGAACACATAAGGCAATCTGTTTCCAAATAAAGCCATGCTGCAGCCACACTTCTCAGGTTTCTGAAACTCAAAGTGAGCTTAGAAATCCTTGGAAGTGGGTCTTGCTTTCCACTAAATTCCAATAATTGTTTTGAGGCCTTGCCATAGCAAATGCCTTGATGGCAGATGCCTTTTGGGAAGGGGCAGTCAGTGGGTGATACATGGTGAACCATTTTGTCAGAGCACCACTTGTGTATTGGCCTAGGTGAGGAAAGCTGTTTAATGCCTATTCTTCTGTTTTTGGGGAATTTTCATTAGGAAGATAAGCAATATGAGGATCTACCATCAATACCTTCTAGAGAAAACTAAAATTTCATTTGCTATTGCTTGGAAAACTCTGTTTTACAGTTGTGAAGGTATAGCATTTGTTGTCTTTCTAGTCAGACTGTGTTTGCCATATGGTGTAAATAGGATTAAGGAAACTGGAAAGATCACCTTGCTATTCTGATGTTATGAATAATGTTATTGGACCCATGGGGAAAAACACTTATATGAATAATATTAAGTAGTTTAAAGCTGATTATCTTTCTGATTACAAAAGGGACTAAAATACTGCAGAGTAATTTAACTGCAAAGATAATTGTAAATAAAAATTGTATGAACAACATTTTTGTTATCAGAAAAATAAACAGGTGTGTTTTCTTGACTCTGAGCTGTCTTAGCAAACAGGAGCTAATTTTTATCCTGCTACTTCCAGTCACATAAAGACCATCTGTTCATTCTTTTAAATTCCAATTAGTGCTATTGACTGATCTTCTACAAATGCTTCTTCTAAGCTTTGCCTGCATGAGTGTTCTCCTTTGATAAAATAAACCTGGAGAAAATATGGCTGCCTCCTTGAAGAAGCTAACTGCTTTCCCCACTCAGGTGTCCTTTTCAGCATCCCAAGGCATACAGTATTAAGATATTGTTCTGAAACTTGTGTACTCTTTCTGCAAATATATTGTAGCTGTTCTTAAACATTCTTAAAAGGTGCATCAATAAAATGGATGGTTTTTCAGTGCACAGCTAAGAACATAGATAAATAATTTACAAAATTAAGGAGTAGTATATTTCTTCAGGGAAGAACTAACTGTACTTTCAGTTTAAAGCCTTCTCCCACAAGCCCCCATTCTTATGGAAACAAAATAAATAAATAAAAATGCCCAGTAAGAGATCATGAAAAGAATGGTATACATACAGTGAGGAATGTGCTAAGGAAAGATACAGGGAGAAATTAGCTGCAGAAGGATTGCCTTTCTTACAAAGCACATGTCCAAAACTGGTTAGTTTGACCCACAGTTTAGAAAATCTTAGTCTGCTCATTGGTAAAAAAAAATCATAAATGAATTAAAATATCACCTGCATTGATGAGAAGATGATGATCTGACATTGTCTTCTTGTTCTAGAATTATCTCTTCACTGTAATAAAGCAACATCTTTGTAGACAAAGAAGCCTCTGTCAGTAACGCGAATCCATCAAGAGTAAAGAAGTGGTAGGTCATGCCATCAAAATTTGTGTTGCTCTGTTACACTGGAGTGATAATTTACATTACTGATATATAAATCCTTTTGTACAACAGTTGTAGAGGTTGAAAACAAAACTTGTGCAACTCCTCAGCTGCCTTCTGACAACAGGTGCATGGCAGGAAGACAATTTATTTTCATGACCAGAGACTGACATTATTTTGCAGCTTTGACAATTAAAAAATCACCTCTTTTCTAGGTAAAAGACCAACTTGTCTAAAAGAACCAAACAGACATGACAACTATGGAGTCCCCTTATGCATTATTTTGCAAACTACTGTTCAACCTATATCCACTCTTTACACAATTGAAGATTTGGTTGCTCTTCAGCAATTTATGCTATCCTTTCTCCAGGCTAGAAGGATGTCTTGCTTCATTAGACGTTAGAAATTTGCCACATAATTCCCTTTAGCCAAGAATATTTTAAAGAAAGATTTACCACTCAAAAGAATGCTATTTAAGAATTAAGGTTATCAATAGTTGTTGGAGTGGAGTTATGCTTTCTGTAATAAGACACATAATAACATTGTGTTAAAAGTTTTAAAACTTGTCTTTTGCCTGTACAATGGTTTTGCTCTGGATTTATATACCACCACTTACATAGCACAAATACTAGAAAATATTTTACTTTTTGCACCAGATTCAGTATTGAGATCTTTCCAATTTTTAAATTGATGCCTAATTTAAATTTCATAATGAAGCTGTATATTTTTCAGATTTATTTTTTATTTATTTTTTTATTTATTTTTCAGTATTTATTCAGATTAAGAAGAGAATGCAGGAAATTTTAATTACTAAGTCAAATACTTACAAATAAAAATATGTATAATATATAAAAGTAAAGTACAATAAGAAAAATATAATAAAAATATTAAATGTATGTAAAGATATATACTAAGTAAACCAGAAGATTTTTAGCATTTTTGCTTATAGGATATCTGCTACATAAACCTCTTATTTTAAAATAATTTTTCAAAAGATCCTTGTACTTTTAAGTGCTAGATCCAACTGTTAATCATTCCTGTGCGAGCCAACCCAGTGTGTCTTCAGACTGCAAAACCATTCAAACTTTGTTAAAAAGGAGGTGGACATTAGCATATCTCTCAGGAGCACTGCTTAACCTTAACAACTAAGCTGTTTGCTGAACCTGAGACCACACTATAGGGGTTTATCAGTACATTTGTTCCAATAAGATAAGACTCAACACCTGAGACAGTGCAACTGGAAATTTATTTTTTGAATTTCCCATTCTCAAGCAAGGGCAAACTTTCTTCCATACAAACAGAGAAATACAGCAGTTACTAGCAGACTCTCAGTATATAATGTACCTTACAAAGGAACTCTTCTGAAACAGCACAGTTCTCCCAAAAGGAGAAATCCAAATAGCTATTGTAAAGGACTGTGTAAAAGCCCTTAGGAATCCCACCTCCATACAAAACAAAAAATACACAAAAACATATTGCAAGAGAACCAGAGCACCTGGAGTGGGACTGACCTCAACTAAACTCAACTAACAGACTCCCCTGCAGCAGAATTCAGCTAATCCAAATTAGGCTTTTACAGTACAATAGGATTAATTCCACTGAGCACAAAGAGGCAATACCTACACTGCTGAATAAAACAAGGTCACAGAGAGTCCTCTGCCCTTAAAGACAAATGGCATAAGCTGACATGCTGCATAAACCCATCTACTGGTTGTTATCTGGCTGCTGTTCTTTTACATTACACTGCCATTTGTAGGCGTGGGGTTTTTCATTTCAAACTGTATGATAGAGCACTGATGTTCCATCATCTAGAGTGACATTTTTATAGCAAGAATGAAACTGAGGACTGTCTAGTGGAAGGAGTCCTGGTCCACTCCAGGTGGGTTGGAACTAGATGATCTCTAGTGTCCCTTCTAACCCAACCATGCTGTGTTTCTGATTTGTCTTCGAAGTGCCAGAGGGCAGCATGAGGACAGGTGGGACACCTTGCTGTGGGTCTCATGGACTGTTTAGGCTACAGAAAGCCAGGACTGGTGCAATCCTTCTCACATTATGCATTGGGAACTGCCCTCCAGGCATTCTCCACAAACAACTCCGGGGCACTGTCTTGCAAAGAAAGGACTAGGTGGTGTGGGCACAAACCATGCCAGGAACGAGCAGCACTCCAGCCCTCACATCCACCCTAAGGCCATGCTTTATACAGTACAGACATAGTTACTAGTCAAAAATAGAGACTTGGGTAAATCTGGTGGGTAAATCAACAGAACGAGGAAGAAGTTAAAAATTTTCTAAGAAAGAAGTAGATATGGGATGCTTGAAGAAATAGAGCGAAATAAAAAGACACGGATACTTAGGGAAAACATATGCAAAGCCAATAAATCAACTCCCAACATTAATCAAACTCTCCAAATCAATTTATGTATTTTATGAGAGTCTCACGTATGCAATATATAATAAAGAGGGGTGTAACTAAGCCCTTTACTTGAAAATGACACATGGTCCACATGTACACCATTGCTAGTATTTGTAATGTCTAGAAATGCAGAAAATTTCTAGATATTGTTATTCAGATATTGTTATTTTTTATACATATTTTGTCTGTCCTATCCTCACTTGTTTGAAGACAGTAGTTAAGTTAAGGCTGGTATCAATGTTTTCCTGTTCTACACATCGAAAAATTTGGAAACGGATAAAAGATTATAGACTATTGCCTCTATAGGATTAAAAGAAAATCTTCCGAGATAGAACACTCTTTTTTATTTTTTTAAAATTTTGTTTTATTTGATTTTTTTTCTGGTTCAAATAATAATGAGAATCTTATAGTTGGAACACAACTGATTGCATATTTTCAAATATGAAGAAACTAGTCAAGGTCCAAAATATGCAAATAAATAAAAAAAGTATGGGCCATTTTTATTTTCAGTTTTAAGCATTGCTGACTGTTTTCTTAACAGTACTCTTCTCTATTGCCATCACAGACCCGCACACAGCAGTCTTACAGTCCCCTTTGCATTTAAATCCCAATAAAAATTATAAAGTGCAAATTATCAAGACAAAAGCAGCTTAAAAACTTGGTGGTTTGCTTGTAGTTTTTTTTTTTTTTTAAACAGGAAATACTGATGCTTTTCTAGTCTCTATGCAGTTAATCTCTTCAAAAGCTCCTGTCAGAAAAAGAAGGGGTGAGAGACATGCACAAACTGCTACAATGAAATGTATAATGGGACACCTAGCAGAATTCATGTGCTCATATGTATATGCATATGTGTACATCTCTCTCTACCAGTCTGTCTGTCATCTATCCATCACCAGACTTGCTCAACTCTTCCCAATCATGCCTTAAATTTTGTTTCTATATATTAGTTTTATAGTGCAGGGAACATACTGGGTAGAACAATTTCTAGAAGACTTTGTAGTGGCACTTCAGAAACCTTAAATGCTCTCTGCTAAATGTTAACAACCCCCTTTTATGACAACCTCATACTTGAAGTCTTGATTGCTATTTTCAAAACAATGCATAGTTAAATTTAATTCAAGTTTGAAATGACAGAGGAGAAATGGATCCAGAAGCCTCCCAAATGCTACTCTGTATTGATGCAGCAGCAAAGGGGTAAGCCAACTGATGAGCACAGTCAAAGGCAGTGTATGGGATACCAGCTCCATAAAATGTCACATTCTGAACATGCTGTCTTGATAAATACAGCTTTCACCTTTCAAAAATCTGTTTATTTAGTAACCTTCAAAGCTGGTCTAAGAAAAAAAAATCTTCTCTTTAACTGAGGATTACTTGTCCCATCATATATATATAAAAAATTTGTCATGGCTCTCAGGACAGCTAATATTTAGGAGTAATATTTGCAGGTATAAAAATTTAAGGAAGTCAAGGGACCCTCCAGAATTCATAAGGTGGTAATTTCATTTCTGTAGAATTGCCTAATAGAACATGAAGCATTTGGCAAGCATCAGGATGGGAAAGGGAAATGGAGCAAGTTTTGTCAAGGAAAAGAAAAACTCTTCTTAAATCATGAAATATCCTTTGATGGCACAGATAGAATTGAGTTTGGTGCTACCCTGTTGATAGTTTCATCTGAGAGCTTTCCACTTTTTGGAAAGTTAGTCCCTTTTCATGCATGGTATCAGTTCCTAAAGAAAGCAAAATACATTTAGCTCATTTATGTGTATAAGACCATAAAAACTTGTGTGACATGGACAGCAGTCCCTGGTTTAGGCATGTGATGGTTCACATATCATATTTAGGAAAAACTACATGTGTACTTGAGTATAAAGTAGAGGTGTACAAGCTTCCATAAACCAGAGAGGAATTTACTGGCCTGCTTTCACTTAAGTTACTTCTAACTGAACTTCAAGTCAGCTTTACTTTAAGCACCTTTGCATATGTTTTCTTCAGGGGAAATATCTTTCTAAATCAGGATGTTTATAAATACTGTGTTTTAAGCTTGTATGATAAATGGTCATCTTCATTTAAACTTCTAAAAATTTGCCCTTTCCACAAAGTCATTCCAGCTAGTTAATAAATATGTTCAATGAGTTAAGCTGTGTGTAAAAGAAGAGTTTATGACTTTCACATCTATTCCATTAATCCCCAATTATTCAAAATTTTCCAAGTCCCAGCAAGAGAAACATTTTTGTCTCTGGGAAATAATGATTTCTATCCTTTCAAGTACACTCACCATATTCAGAAGGTTACAAAACTGTATTAAAGAACCTATACTTAAGAATGAGTAATTTTCCTGGATTACATGTTCATTACAGACTGTTCAGAAACTCTCATACCTTAAGCCTAGCAGCAAACTACTGCATGCTTTTGAATACATTCTCATAGACAAAAATACCTTAGCTTCAGCTATTAGAATATTAACAGCATAAGATTAACATTTTTAATATAAATTTTAATAATTATGCTTTTTTTTCTTCAACTTGCCCTTTTTAGTAAAATAGTTCCCAGACCCACCAATATCTACAGCATAAAGATAACTAATTGTGAAATGAATATAAAAAACTCCTTAGTTGTATTGTAGTATGCATACAGATGACTGACCCAGTAAATTAAAAAAAAAAAAAAAAAAAAAAAAAAGATTGTTAGATGGACTATCTAAAGGACTCTGCTCCCAGAGTTTTATTTCTAGAGATAACAAAGAAGGCACACAAAAGGCTCCTTCCTGGTAAAAATATCTAATATATCTACAGCTGCTCTACAGCCTTGCAATCCATTCCCCTACACAAAAACGATTCCTTCAAGTGAAGAATTTCACCCTGGTGGTGAAAATCCAGCTGAGGCCCTGTGAGACCCTGCTGCAAGGTGGCTGCAGGGTGCCCTGGCAGGGGAGGCTCTGTGCTGGTGCAAGGTGTGAGTCAAGGAGCAGCAAAGGGGCCAAATGCCACCTTTTAAAGCAAAGATGAGGGTTTACAGTCCTGAGGCTACCAGGGCAAACCAAACCCCAGGCTTTCCCTTCAGGCTCCCAGGTGTTCAATAGAAAAGTGAATCTACACTTCCATATAAATAATAAATGATGAAGAGCATATTTCTTCACGAATGCATTGTCAAACATAGTCCATAGTGATTCACAATGATGACATCAGGAAGAATGAGTGCATCATGGCAACAGTTCTCATGTTTATGTGTAAAAGAATCAGGAGCAAATAACTTAAAAC
This sequence comes from Urocynchramus pylzowi, assembly GCA_013397555.1. Taxonomy (NCBI): domain Eukaryota; kingdom Metazoa; phylum Chordata; class Aves; order Passeriformes; family Fringillidae; genus Urocynchramus; species Urocynchramus pylzowi. Next base: position 1,035,308 of record VZRH01005337.1, on the reverse strand, counting down.
ACAACCTGATGTAGGCATTTATAGCTATAAATATTTTGGGGTTCATGGACAGAATAAACCTAATTTTAAAAAAACTCCTAACTCAGAATTTTCAAAATAAGGTATTTTTTCCTGTACTAATCACACAGAGTCCAGCAAATTTTTCCTTTAACAAAAATAAGAAACCAATTCAACTCAAGCATGTTTGAAGTAGGCAGCAAAAAGCAAAGCTGGGGACTCAGCTATTGACTTTTCTTTATTCTGATTACTGTTGAAGTCCCTCTGAAAACATAAAGAGAAATCAATATCAACTGATATACAGATTTATGCAAATGTCTCTTTTATTCTTTTATATATTTATATTACACTGTGCTCTTGTACATATTTAAGGTATTCTCTTAAGATTTAAAAATCCAAGGACTATTCAAAGAACCAGCAAGCATGATTTGTGTTTGCGTTTGGGTTTGGTTTTTTGGCATTTTTTTGGGAAGAATTATTGAAATAAGGATTGAAAATATTGCAACATTCTACATCTACTGATGGTGGGCCCAAGCATTTTTCCTTTGTGGACATGGGAAGAAAGAAAGAAAAATAAGGGGAAGATAATATGTAAATACACAGACATAAAAACTGTAACTATGAAGCAGGAAATTGTATCAGTTTTCCACTCATATAAAATATTTTCAGTTCACACAAAATTTCAGCGAATAAAGGTGATGTACTGTTAAAGCATTCTCATTTAAAATGAACAATTCATTGAATAAATTCAACTTCTCTTTCCCTTTTCGTTTATCTGCAAATAAAGTTCATAGTTTTAAGCTGACATAAGTATATGTGTGGACATTTATGGAAAAAAATATCTCTGCTTATTAGATTATGACCTTTATTCTGTGGCATGCAACAAAAGTGTGCTGTTCTTTTCTAGTTGTGTGATGATGAATGCCACAAGACTTTGCTACAGTTCCCAGGCTGATAAACAAAAGAGACAGAGAGAGGAATAATTTGGGTAAACCACCGCCAGTGTGAAGATTTCTGCGAGCATATACACACATTTCTTGCAGTTCTAAATTCAACTGCCCTGGGACAACTTGAAAGAAAATGTACCTATATAGTTTCTAAGTTAAGATAATCTTTATTTTTTGCTTCAACCAAATGTTACTATTTTTTAAGCTTGTGACTTCTAAAGTATAGAACAGATAATTGTCTCTTATCCACAGTTTCTGAAAAATTCTGTATTCCTGTATTCTACCTGTCTTTATCACTTCTTTCCTTCCCTTTGCAGAGTTTTAATCCTTCATTTGTATGTTTCAAGGGAGTAGCTAATTTTTTTTTTTTAATTTTTAATATTAATAGCCTTATCAGCTCTAGCCCATTCTATTATTCTCTCTGATTTCTTAAACAGAAGCTATTAGGTCTTTTGGTCTCCTCTTTTTCTTAAATCTAGAGCAATTAAGTTTGAGCCAGTTAAACACCTCACATATTCTTTAAGCAGATTCCCTAGCATTTCTCAGCAGTGAACTTATCTGAAACCATGATCCCATTTCCTTAATCTTTCTAGCTTTCTTTGAGGTTCTACCCTTTTCTTTTTTTTTTTTTTTTTAACATAGCCTGAATAATTTTTTATCACCTCCAAGTATGGAAATCTTTCTTCTAAATTACTAGTCAGACATCACTGAAGTTATTTCTGAATCTTATGCTTGACATCCTATGCTAACAGCCACTTATGTAGGATCTCATTGGAGTCTCTTTCAAAGTGAAAATGGATTATGCCATCAAGTTTCACATCATCCACCACTTTAATCAATTAAATCTTTTTTACTATAGAAAACATCTACATACATGTAAAATAGAAAAAAAAAAAAGAGAATATTTATATTAGTACGAGTATGTATAAGTTATAATTAGTCAGCTCAGGAAGTTGTTTATTTTGTGAACTCATGCCTTGTCTAGTGAAATTTAAAGATAGATAAATAAGTCAAAGCACTCAGCTATGCATAAGTACCCATGCAGAAACATAAAGTTATGAAGCAAAAGAGTGACACCTGAAAACTACATCACCTCAACAATCAGAACAAGGCAGCCACTGTCCTATTCATGTTCCAAGGAAGGTTCTAGGCAGCCTTCACACACTGTTTGCCTTCTAATCAAAATCTTTTCTATATAATGTTTTTAAATCGTTACTACAGAATTTTAAAGCAGTTTTATGGTAATCAGTGCTGATATATAGTGCTGTTGCTTAGCACTGTGTTTAAGGAGCAATACTAATAGTCTGCCAAGATTAACTGGCTAATGTTAGCCCTATGTTGTTAAAAGGAAGTATATATTTTTACATGAATTTTGAAGCTTTTGCCAAAACCCTGCCATTCTTGATCCAGTGAGAGACCAATGTTCTTATTTCCAGAGAAACTATTTTCTCTCTAGATGTCTAAGAGTTGATTCTGGTCCAGCTTCCATAGATAAAATGAGTGAATCATCTAGTTAATGAACCTGGTGAAACTTTCACTGTTATCTTTGATAAGTAAATGAACATTACTAACAGCAAAATCACAGGTGGAAGGGAAAACACCTAAGAGTTCTCTAAAAATATAAGTCACATTTGTGCTATTACGAATTTTTTAGACGTCCATGAACCTGATATTTCAGTCTTACTGCAAGAGAAAGAACCATTCAGTTCTTCACGCCTGCCACATTTCTAAAATTTTAAAACCAAGCTTTGCCCTTCTGTCTATAAGCATATACATATATATAGATACATATATGGGTCATGTGATTCCTGTGATATGCTCCAGGGAGTGACCCTTCCCCTAACCAAATGAGTCCTGAATGATTTAAGCCCATCCTGCTCTTTCTGAATTAGTCTGCATGCATCTCCAGGCTATGTATAATTTGGCTGTAATAGGTATTTCACAAGCCTTTTCAAGAAAATCAGCACACCATAAATAGCATTTCTCATGCTGCGTGACACCAGCTGTCATAAAGGACTTACACGAGATCAATTTAATTTTAGGGTATGAAGCATTGTAGCAGTATTTTTACAATACTTTAAAAATTAATATTTCTATATGGAATAGACATGCTAAATGGCTTCCTTGGTACCTGTCAATTTTTTGATTTGGTGTCTGGAAGCTGAAAGTCACAGCTGTATACCAAAAAGCATGGGAACCCTCCTGGCCTGCTGGAGCCACCCTCGGGCCAGCCTGCAGAGAGACCTTGCTGATGCTTATCTGCAGACAGACAGGGTTGGTCCACTTCAAAAGGGATTCCAGGAGTGATTCTGCATCTGAAGTGTGAACAACCAGGAAGAACAGGTTTCTGGATTGAAAAATTGAATGATTCAAACAGACAGTGTAGATGCAGCTTCTGTCACAGCAGCATAAATCCACAGCCCTGGCATAATTGATTCCTCTCGTCCCACATCCCTCCTGCCTGATTTTGAAGGAAGGCTAAATTGACTCCAATCATAATTAAAATCCTATAAAGTCATCCTCAATATTTCATTAGAATATGCAATAAAATATGTATTTGTCTGTAATTTTCTTGGTGTTTTGAACAATTACAAGATTTTCTCCTATGCAATTTACACAATATCCAAAAGTTTGCTACTCCTCTTTTAAAAATAGGGTGTTATAAATAAAGTTATAAGAATACATTATATTCATTAATCTTATACATGAAGGTTAATATTTAATTTATACCAAACTTTTATTCATTCAGTTATGCTTATTGAAAGCACATCAATGTCCACATCTTTAAAAGGTGATTTTAAATGCTTCCCTCTCAGAAGCAGAATAATGGCAAATTGCATCTGTGGGGGTAACCATTAAAAGGAAAGAAAAATTCAGTCCTGTGCTGTAGAAATGCCTATCAACCACTCTGAAGAGCTGAGAAGTTCATAAGTAAAAGACAGGCAACTAAAATGAAATATTTTTAACATTTTTAAATATTTTAGTGTCTTCTCTGCTTGTATGAAAACCATTGATAATGCAGAATGAAATGTGTCTAAGAAACAAAACATGACTAAATGTCCTGACAGCTTCTTTAGCTTAAAAGCAGATGAAGATTAGAAAGAGATATTTGCATGTCTCATTTTCTATTGGTCTCCAACATCTTTATGGATATCTTGGAGCATGTACAAATTTTTGCACATCAAAGTAAAGGTGGCATTTAAAAATTATCAGGAAAAAAAATGTTTATTTAAGCAAATAACTGAAAATGTGTCCTTCTAAAACTATTGACTCAAAAAAAATCAATACTATTAACTGGATTTAAGTTAATAAAAAGGTATCAAAGGCAATCAAAAGAAAATGAAGCACACAAAATTAGTCTTGAAGTCACTGAAGCACAGACATAGACTGTCAATGCATGGGGAAGTTAAGTGCTCTAAAACTTGAAAAGTACAGTTTCATGGAACTCTGGGTCTAAAATAATATAGTTATTTAACAAAAAATTGAAAACAACACAATAAAAAAGAAATATCGTATTGCATTGATCCAACTGACACAGCTTGCTTTGTTTCTCTAGGCATCTCATGGATCAGAAATGAGGAACTTTTGAAGATTTAAGAAGAAATGCTAAATGAACAATCAAAACTGAAATCCTGCCAAATAAGACAGAGTGAGATACTTATTTTCTATTCAGTTAAAAACTGTAGAATATCCTTTTTAAAACCACACGTCTGGAATGAATATGACAAGCCTATAATTCACAACAATTTAAAAAAAAACTTTTAAAGGACTTTTAAAATGTCTTCCTGTAATTATAGTTTAAATTAACTTTCTGCCAAGTTGGCAACAGAAGCTATTGGCCTTTTTCATGTTAATTTTGGATATATAAATCATCTAAGTTGGAAATGGCACTGTTTATTGGATTCTGAATGTTGTTCCAGAGTGGAAAAGTTGGAATGGTTCCTTTTTGTGTCAACAGGGCACAAACAAGAATTCTTACTCAGGGGTCTTGAACACAGCCTATGTCTTTACATTAGTATCTTCAGTAGCCCTACTGATTTTACTTTAGGGGATAATATATGCTGCACATATATGCAAAAATAATTTGCAACAACTCAAATGGGTCTCTGGGTGGGTTACATAAAAACTAGTGGATCCTGGAAGATGCCTAGCTGTTTTGGAGAAATTAAGAAGGATGTGTTTCTGGTGTCACAAGGAAATTGAAATCAGATCATTTGTGTGCACTTTGTGCAGCAGCAGTGGCTTGCCAAGTACAAACACAGAAGGCAATGCTGTCATACTGACAAAGCCCCTGGATGGCCTGGGAGCATAATTTTTAATCAGTCCCAAATTTCACAGTAAGTGTAAGGACACAAGATCTACTTTGAAAATGTAGTGTCTCCCACTGGGTGTGAAGAAAACAGGGAAGAGTGGTATTCAGCAAGCCCTGCAGGCTCCATCACACAGGAGTTCACTCCCACTCAGACAAGGGTGCAGAGATATCTAGAAATTCTGCGGTATTATCTTCTTATTATTTTTATTTTGTGATCACCCTGGCAACTCAGTGATTAATCTTTCACAGTCTTCAGGATCTCTGAAGCAAAAACTGAGCAGTTTCAGTCCTAAGCTATGCCAAACCCAGAATGTAGAAAAAATATGAACAGTTAGCAGCAAAGGTCACTGAATGGTGCTAGATGGTCACACCAGTGGTGGTGATGTTAATAAATCAGTTTCTCTTTCTGACTTCAGAGCACCCAATATACTTCCAAAGCACGCCTTCAAAGCTAAGGCAATACTGAAAACTGGTTTTACATTGCCCCTTACTTTTTTTTTTCTCTGCCTTTCCTCCCACAGTTTTCCCATATCTGCCTCTGCTGCCATGTTTTCACAACAGCTTGGGACCCCAGTTTTTGGCTTGTCAGAGCTTCTTGGCTCCTAAACATAATCATGCTGAGCAGAGCTTGGTCTTACCTGAGCTGTAGCAGTTTGTAAATGTCAAAGGTATGAAAAATTCAGACCAGTACAAAAATGGTATTTTTGGTAACATGTTCCAGTTGGTTTTCTGACATAAAGTCACTGAAAAATTGAGAAGTTGAGAATTGATGGTCAACTTGTTAGTTCTAAACTTGTCACATAGCAAACCAGTTAGTTGTGCTAAACAACTCTCTCTTTCTTATATAAGTACACACCTTGTATTTTGGTATGTTAAGTACTTAACATGACTATTTTAAGAGAGAAATACTATATTATGTTAATTTGCCTGACACATGACACATTTAGTTTTCAGCCTTTCTTAATTTTAATTTGGATATATGGTTTTAAAATAATGTATGGCTCATACAAGAATCTGAAATCTGTACCTAATGGGCTTCAGGAAAAATTGTGGTGTCTTCCTAAATCTGTTTCAGCAGCTGTCTACACAGCAGGAGGAACAAGCTTCCACATTCCAGTAACTGCTAATTACCACTGATGCACAGCCCTATCCTATGGCACTGCCACCTCATTTCAAAGCAGTGCAGGAATGGCTGTGGACAGGACTCGAATGAGTGTTATCTCTGCCTTTGGGGGACCATTGTGGGTCCACTGAGTACTAACTGGGGACATATCTTTGCTGAAATTCAGGAGTTTTACCTAGTATGGGTAACAATGTTTGCCTTCAGATTCCTACTGGATATTCTATGGATGTCTCATCTGACTCCTGTATGACTTTATAGCTCTTTTTAACATTAGGTATTTTTAACATAAATATAGCTCTTTTTAACATAAAGGTTAAAGATTTAAACATAATGGTTTTTTTCACTCTAATAAGCATTCTACCAGGATTTCATGTTTAATAGTTTACATTTAATATGTTTACTAGCAGTCATGTTCTTTGGTAGAAAGCCTTCATTTGCAATCCAGAATGACACCATCACCATGTAAAAGTCCATCCTGCATTGTCTTTCTCTTTTAACAGATCCAACATGGAGCAGTCAAAAGTTATTTAGCAATTGACATTGACATAACTTTGCCACAAGCAACTGAAGCAATTACAAGACCTGGGATGGGTGCAGCTGAAACACCTTGATAAGAAAGCAATGAAAAATGACACATCACACAAATAGAATGGTTTCATCAGTGCAACACTAAATCAACATGTATGTTTCTGGCACTCCCCATTCTTTTGATAATGGAATAATCAAAAAGAGAGGAGGACTGATATCCCCATTTTTTTCTGACAGACTGGAAATGAACTAAAATAAAGCATACCCGTGCACTGTCATTTGACTGTATTTTAGTGAAGACAGTTTCAATTTAGTGCTCCATAAAACACTTCATATTTTAGTCTGTCTTGCCTGTGGCTGGTATAAGAAGATAATCTGTTTGTTGAATTTTTCCTTCATTCCCTAACAAAAATCAGTATTTACCATGACCACCAAAATCAGGCAGGATATCACAACAACAACAGAGGAACAAATCAGATTTGGAAAACAGGTTACCTAATGTTCTGTCCCTTGTGCAGACAGTATACCTGAAGAGTGGCAAGAGTTAATGAGAGAAACACAACACTCTGACCACTTGGGCAGAAAAGGCATCTCTATACCACAGAATGAGCTGTTTCTCCCTTCCTATTAAAAGAATCTATCCACAAGAAAGCATTTATTTCTGGGCCACTTCAGTTTACGGAATAATTTGGTATTTGTTAATTTCTCTTTTCAAAGTTAACCACAAGTATCATTAGATGAGTAAGCTGATTTCTAAGAAGTCATTTAGAATTCTTAATACTTCACTGTATTTTTTCTTTTTCACTTACAGTATCAATGAAGTCCCTTTGATAGCATATCCAGATGAAATGTCTTCTCATCCTTCAAATGTTACCACATATTACAATTACAGGAGCTTTTGTGAAGCAATAAGGTGTTTTATTTTAACACAAAAGGCAAGCCTTACTTTTAATATTTCTATCTAATACCAGGCAAAAAGATCTTCCTGTTTGTGCATTTCTATCACTGTAACATTATGCAGTGAAATATCAGCTACAATAAATAATGAAAACTCTATTAGAGAAGGTTTCCAAAGGCTTGAGTAGCAGAAGGAATGCACAACTGCACTTGCAAAGCCATCCTTTCAAGCTGCAAAGATAGAGCCTGATAAATGGAGGCAAAACTAAATAAGTCTATAGAATTTATTTACTGAAGATAAGCATTCAAAGAGAGGGGGCAAAGTATATTAAGTGGTTTCAGTAAAAAAGGTGAAAATTTGGTTCAGTGTGTAAATTATGTTACAAGTCTTCAGGAAAGAATCTAGCAAAATATTCTAGCACTATAAATTTCTTCATAACAACATTTTTACTTTTTTTTTTTTTTTTTTTTTTTTTTTTTTTTTTTTTTTTTTTTTTTTGAGATCAAATGTTCACATGTTATAGGTGTTTCAGTAGGAAACTGCATAAGAAACACTGCGCATACTTTGATTGTTATCTATAATAAGGTATTTTCCCACTTATTGAATTTTGCTGCTATTAAAATAAGAAAATAAGAAAACCTTCATCCTTCTCATAAGGAGAGTAATACTTCAAATTCAAGAATGTAAGGCATGGAAAGGGCTATAAATAAAGCTTGATAAAACTTTCAAAAGGCTAATATCTGCCTTATGTGTCTCATAACTATTCAACTTACTGAAAACACTGATTTTAATAGGAAACTTTAGCACCACTGTCAGCTCTGACTACAACAAATTCAGTCAGAATCCATATAAGTTCTAGTACTCAATTTATTTGTAACCCTTTTTATATTTACTTCTGTATACAAAGCAGCTATTGATTTCTGCTGAAGATTCACTCAACTGACATGCTCCCTGCTTGGGCACTAAGCAATATAAATCTTAGATCTTAAGACTGGACAAGACACAATCTCAGTCATTGTTTATTGCATTATCAGTTACAGCCAAGACTTTTTCCTTTTAAAAATGCTCTTACCTCATTGCACCAAACTGGTGTGTAGGATTTATGAGAAAGAATGTTAAAAGGGGGTGTTGAGAGAATACTTAACATCAGAGTTTAAAATCATTCTAGCTATCATTTATTCCCAAGGCTTCTTTTATCATCATTATCATCATTCTCTTTTATGCAATGATTATGAAAACACATCATAGTTTTAGTTCAACCCCCTGAGATCTACAATCACTAGAAGACAGCTTGTTTGTATTTTCAGTGTTAATTTCTCCAGTATGACAAGCAATGTCTAAACCAGCCAGTTATGCTTTTTTGTAAAACAAACAAACAAACAATCAAACCACCCAAAAAACTCCAAAAAACAAACAAGCAAAAAAAATCTCATGACAGACACCGGTATATGATGTTGAGATATTTGAATTCAAGTGCACAAAATCACTGCTGGACTGTATATAGATCAGCAATATTTTCCTTTATAGAAAAGGATCCCAGGAAATTATGTTAACTACACTCAGCAACAGGAAAGGAAAGCAGCTCACAGTGAGATGTAGGTAGACAAGCTTGGAAAGAGCATAGTACTGGTAAAAGAAAGAATAAAGCCTCCATCCTATGATAGAGAACCACAAGAAACTCTGATATAAACAATTGCCTGAAAGGGTAGTTCATGCTCCATTCTGGATAATTTATAACCTTAAATTCTATAAGTCTAATCACTTTGCTCTTGGCATAATTTTCATGGTTTCCCAACACAGGTTTGGAGAGGAAAGTGATAATACATATGAAAATTAATGTGGAACTGACTCCTACTCATTTGAATGGCCTTAAGGCACCTAAATTATGCCTTGGGCATGCTATTTCCAGTGAACAGGGACATTTATGCTACCTACTTAAAACTAGTAACCTAAACTATCCTCATACTCTCTGCAGACAAATAGATTGATTTAAAAGGAAACCAATTTATTCCAAAATAAGGGTGCAAATAGGGAAAGGCTTTTAGACATACCTGCCTTAAACTTAAATTCTTTACCTGAATGCCTCCCATAAATTTGGAATAATATCTCCAAATCAGATAATCCTACATACTGGGAATAAATTATCAATAAACTCATAAACACTGTTAGGTGATCTGGAAAGGGTCTTCCTCAGTCTCTTCTAATACAAGCATACTGCTCTTCATAAAGATGATCGCATCCCTGAATCAAGTACTTCAAAACTGGGAAGGTATGTTTGAGGAAAAAAAGAAAATGGCCTAGTCCTAGGTTACCTTAGCATGGCCAGAAATCTTTATTAGCAGAGGAGTCACCCTTTAGTCCAGATAGCAGGTGAACAGAAAAATCACACAGTCCTTTACCACATTTTTCGAACAATTCCTCTAATTTTCCTACCTTTAAATGCTTTTTTATGTTATCATTAATACTATTGTGATTTCAGGCACTCAGATTCACTCAAGCTGACCCACCTGAATTGTTTGAAAGCAATACCACATTGACACAGCATGGTACAGACATTTTGCTTTGAAAACTTCTTAATACAATTTGAAGAAAACCTAACATACATTTTAAGAAAATGTTAAAAGTATTTATCATTTTTATAAGCACTTTGGCAAACACACAGCAGGCATGTTATCGTTATAGAGTTAATTAGCTATTTTGATCCCTACACTGATTATTCATTATCACGTTATTTCCAGGGAAACTCAGATTCTTGTAATATGTGCTAAGAGAGAATCTATTTTGGTGCTTTAGGATGGGATTTCTGACCTAAGATATGTGCAATGTAATTTATGTCTGTGCTAGTCACTGTAGGATTCTTGTATGGTTTATGGCGAGAAACAGGCAGTGTAATCCTACAGTCAGATTTAGAAGACTATTTTAGGATGCAGTGAATCACACTCAAGAAGTTCTGTTGTTCTCCACAGATTCTAAGAGGAAGTAAGCATGATTAACTCAGATGCAGATATCCATACGTTAGATATCTCTGTTCAGTTACATGAATTCACCCACAAGTGGTTCACATACACATTTACACATCTGGGTGTTATTCCAGAGCTTCATAAATCAGCCAAAAGCATTTCACCTCTTAATTAATGAACAGAGGAACCCTGTTTATTTTTCTTAAAACAGTATTTCATCATGCATTCATATTCTAATCTATGACAAACATATTTGTGAGCACTCAATTAATCCCATTTCCTTTAGCATATCTGTAGTTTTGAGTGGTACAGAAGCATATAAAGCATCATTAGAGGAGACAGATTACATGAAGCTGGTGCAGCACCAGCTCAAAAAAACCAACCAACCAACCAACCAACCAAAAAACAAAAAAACCAAACCAAAAAAACCACAAAAAACCAAACCAAAACAAAAAAACCCGCAAACACTTGAAGTCCCAAAAGCACTCTAAATTCATTAGCATGGTCCTAGTTAACTTTGCTGCCTTGAAGGAGTTTTGATAACTTTAGTTTCAGTTCTATACCAGCACAACTGTATAGCTTCCAGTTGTGGAACAAGTTAAGTCAGTTCTACATTGAAGTTCCCTGCTCCATAATTAATTGTATGGCAGAAGAAAGCTTAGTGACAAGCACAGGAAAACAGCCCACTGCACCAAAACCTAGCAAGAGACAGATATTTCAGATTATATGGTCTGTGTTCATCAAGTCTTTCTACACAACTAAACTAAAAATTAGCACATTCTAGACCTCTCCTTTTATTTCTCCAATATTTATTTCATCTTGGAAAACATAGAAAGCACTTTCAAATGTAAGTTCTTCAGCTGGAAAATTCATATTACTGTGAGTCAAGATCTGTCTGAAGAAAGTCAACCAGAAGGGACAGAAATTTATGAAGGCATCAACTGGTATAACCTTAGTATAGCTCTAAAAAGCTTAGCTGTGGATTGATGGAGGATACAGGGTCAGATAGGATGGTACCACAGAAGAGGGAATGGTTTGTGCAGCAGGAAAGGAAGTAGCTACTCTGATCTGCTCTTCATTTCCTCATGAAGGTAGATATGCACTCTGCATTTGTATGGATACAGGATGCACAAGCCAGACCTCACTCTGCCAAGTCTGACCTATCTCTCATTCTGATGCCATTTTCCCTTTGTCTCCCTACACACAGTCAGCAGTGTGGGCTGCCTTTTTGGAAAGGGTGTTTCTGCCATTTCGTGTCTCTTTGTTCCCATGGACTTTGTGGGATTGAGCAGTTTTATATCTAGAAATTATTTGCTGCTTTTTATTTGCCCATTGCTGTTTTGCATGTTCAAACTACACACCCATAATGTCCACTCTATCATTTAATTTTGGAAGCCTTCTCTATGGCTTCAGGTCAAATGTAGTGTTCTTTTGGGGGTCAGTGTCTGACAGCACAGAAAGTCTAAAATTCTCAGCACCTAGGGGTCCAACAGGAAACTATTATATTTTCACTTATATCTTCTTGTATTCATTCCTTATTGGTGAAAAGGGATTGGCTGAAAATAAAGGGAGATAACTCCTTTTAGAGTGTCCACCTCTTTAAATTGTCTTAAACCAACACAGACACATAGTTATGCTCATTTTTATCACAACTGAAAAGCATGGGAGGAAAGAAACCATGAGATTTCCCTCTGTAAGTGAAAAACCAAACTTTGTAAACAGGAATAAAATTAAAGATGTTGTTATAATGAGAACTTTTAAAAGGAATTGTTTCAGGTCAAACTGTTGATACAGACATATGGTATTTGTCTTTTTAGTGAATATTTTTTCGTGATTTTCAGTAGATCTGTATATAACTTGTATCTGTTCCATTGTATTTTGACAAAACCTCAGAAGTTTTCTCTATATTATATAAGTTCAAATTTAATTTGAAGAAAGAAATCCATATAAGCAGATTTAGAGAGGTCTGTACTCTTCAAATTTAGCATTAAGTTTGAAGCAATTAGGAAGACTATTTTCTCACAATAAATAGCATAAAACAATTTTGTCAAGTAGAAATGAATTGAAATTAATAAACTCATGCTTTTATATTTTTCCTTAATAGATTTTTCTTTCATGTTATTGCAGTAAAAAAAGAAAAAAAAAAAGAAAAAAAAGAAAAAACCAAAAAAACAAAAAACAAAAAACAAAACCAGCCCAAACCCCACATCCACTTCCTACTGTAGTATTTAGTCTGACAATGCCCACAGAAGGATTGTATAATTAAAGCCTGCATGAACTTTATTATTTTCTGGTCTCTTGAAAACTTTATAAATATATTCAGACATTTCATGATTTAGTCTCTTTTCCTGTACTTCTGGCATAAACAGTGTCTTGGCAGTCCCTTTACCCACAGTGACTTTCTACATCATCTCAAGATGAAAGGAAACCCAGAAGTATTTCAGAAGACCTTATTTTGGAAAAATGGATTGAGTGTTAAAATTGCATGTTTTATATATAAAAGAAAAATTTTAATCTGCAGAAAGGCCAGGGAAAACCTCCTCTCTGTTTTTACCTGTGAGAACTATTAGCTCAGAAAAGTGATTTGTCCTATTCTCCCTCTCTGTGATCACTGTGTTTGTATTCTCAGTAGCTAGTCTTACGATTGGTGGTCCAATTTTAAACTCTCTTTGACTTCTTTTTCTTATTGAAATTTCACACAGTGAATTATGATTGAAATATTTCTTTATCTGCATTAGAGTTTCAAATGAGAACCATGCAGATGAAAGCAGATATAAAGTAAAAGTGATTTGCATAAGCTTTTTTTTTTTTTTTTTAAGAAATTTGATGGTGAAGAAGAAAAATTCCATTGTGCAAAAACCCCACTTGGTACAAAGTAAATTCTTTCAAGAATCATAATATTTTCTATAATTTGGGTTGGAAAACAAATTATTAGATCAGTGGCATGTTGTTTTCTGTTAGAAGCAGAGAAAAAACCCAAAAGGTTTTGGTTATACCTCCTGAAATTTTATCCAGAACATAGGTCCCTGGTTAGTTTTGTTACCCATTTTGTTACCCATACCCATGTATGTTACCCATTTCCTGCAATTGGCTTGGGAAGCATGTCTAGGGATCCTTTCTCCCACAGTCAAGTAGATGAGTCACTCTCTTCATTATAAAGGCAGGCTTCCAATGCCATTTGAGAAACCCTGCCATATCCTGAATAGTCGTATGAGACTTTGGTTCAAGATCTATAAAAACACCCTGGAGAAATATCTGGTGTGAGAGCAGGTATCAAAGAACAGACCATGTGCCATTTGATCTTGTGGTTAGGTAACTGAACCGTTCCTGGATTTTGATTAACTATTATATAATTTAAATTTGATTTAATTGAAAAGTGTGCATTTACCTTTAGACACCTCCATTTATCCAAGGTAGTGATGCATTACAAGACTGCAGAAACTGTCACTTAGGTTTTTAGAAGCAGGCTGCATTGTCACAGAGGTGCACACTTAGATGACTTCTGCTAGAGCTCTATCAGTATGTTTAGACCCTAAAAAATAGGGGGTTTGCTTGCATTATATATATATCATGATATAACTCTCAGAATGTATAACAAAGTTGACTGCAGTTTTCCTGTTTATCAAGATAGATTTTGAATGATCTTGGAATAAAAATCACAAATCCCAAAATTCCGCCATGTACAACATGCTCTTATATGTGTTTTGAAGTAAGAGGAAGTCTTATGTTTGTAATTTATTTTTATGTTGGGTTTCAATAAAAGTCAGGACTTTAATTTGTAGACATGGAAATTAATTTCCAAGGCATGGAATTTCTGCTGGGTTTCTGAGAGATCTGGTATTAGGATATCAAACTTCTGATACTTGGCTTCACTCATAATTCACATGCAGCATTTATGCTAAACAGTGTATCCTTCATATACACTTAAATTTCGTCTCATGAAAGCAGGGTGGGCTATGATTCCACGTGGACAACTAATGACACCATTCAAGGGTAACAATGAAGTTGATATACACAAAATAGGATTTGATTTTTGTTATCAAAGCACATAATGACAACATTTACACTCCTATAATTTTTCTATCTACAGTGTAACTGGATATAGCTGGAAAGGTCAAATATGGAGTCATTTACTGTTCATAACAAGAATGGTGTAGTAGCTGCAAGGTTCCATCAAACTAAATGCCCACGACATTTTCATTTGAGTCCTGGCAGTATAAAGACAAACATTGATTAAATTAAAAGCCTACTGTTATTTAGAGCACATGATTTTAATCTGAATAAAGAGGTCATACAAACTCTCCCAAAACATACTTAGTGATATATTAATCATATATACATCATCATCTCCTTATCACAGTCAACATCTGTCTCTTGTACTTCCCCCTCTGTAATCTGAAAACCAGCACACCTGTATCTCCCTCTGAAAAAAGGCACCACCTCCCACAGACCACCAAGAGCTGCAGCATGCTCCTTGTATGTTAAGTGCACAATTTCAAACAGGTTCAGAAAGGACACAGTTCTGTAGGGATGGTATTATGTAACCAGATTAAGGGACCTTACAATGTACCTTTTAATGAAAATGAATCATACAGTGCCTATTTTAAGTACTTATTTGCTATTTAAGAGAACTTACTGTTCAGTCACAGATGATTAAAAATCTTTTATCAGAAAACAGAATCTGATTTTTCACTTTTTGAAAGAAATTCAAAACTCAATCTACTCTTGATTTTCATAAGGCAGCTTCTTTTCCCATAGCTGTAAAATATGTTATGTTCAAACTTATCTCTGTGATCTAATTATAACTCCTTCTGTATAACGTTGGTACCCTATGATCTTCGTGAGTTATGGCAGAGCCCAATAGACTCTCATTTATGGAGTGATGGAAAAGTCTGTCACTATAATAGATCATGTAATTGCTTAACATTCAGAGTTATTTTTCATAGTTAGAGAAAAAAGTCTGAGCTGCTGCATGTCACTGTCTCACATTTCAGCTGGCTTAATTAGCAAAAACATCCCAAAGGAATGAAAATATATCCAACTGGGAATGTCATATTTCAGTCAAAAATATTCAAGTGGCTGAAATATCCAAATCCAATGTACAAATCACATGTTTTTGTAATACTATTAAAAGTTCTTCCCACTTTAAAATCTTTTCACAACCAAATCTTTAAACTTAGACTCTGTGCTCACTTCCTGCATTGGCTGAAAGCAAAACAGCAGTAAATATTTTAAGACTTTAATAATTTCCAGACCCCTTACAGTTTCAATTAGCATATTAATGTGATGGTTCATTGGTCTTATTCAAGAAGTTAAACTTCTAAATGACTAAATCAAAAGCTTCTACTATATGACTATGGGAAGACTGGTATTAATTGCAAAGAACAGGGACCAGAGTGGAAAATGAAAACCCTGCATTTGATTAATTGTTCAGTCAAATGATTTCAAAGGTCTCTTGTCTTTCTCTAATTAGTCTAGCAATTAAAAATTGATCTATATACTGAAAATTATATTTGACTTCATAATTATGTTTTAATCTGCTCATATCCTATTCAGAAAGATAATTTAATTAATTTCTACATATACCCATTATTATGTGTGTCTAAAAACATTCAGTATGCTTTCAATGTGTTCTCTCAAGAAAAGAAAAAAAAAAAAAAAGCAGCAAACAACTGTACTTGTTCATATTTGGTTTTCAATAGATTTTCCCAGTATAAGAACTCAGTGCTGGAAAATAGTATGGCTGGAAGTAGGAGAAAACTGCTGGTTTTCTTGATTTACTGGCCAGCAGAAATTTGCTACAGTAACCATAAAATTAATACAGTATTCCTTAAACCCCTGAGTTGTGGAAATCCTCATAAAACTGATGATTCTTTGGAGGGAGATTCTGAAACTTGTCTGTCTTTGGGTGTACAAAATGCTCTAATGTCGCCACTACCCCACAGGCAGGAAGAGTGCTGGCCAGTTTTCTGAGTGCACAGCTAGAAATTCCCATAAAAGCTCTACCTTGGCCACACCTTGCAGGTTTTACTGTCATTCAGGGCTACAAAGCTGTGCATTAGAGATGCTCTAAACCCTGCAGATTAATCAACTGCACTGTAACATTTTTGTCCTGGGCTACAGAAGAGAGATCAGGAACAATGATGCTACCTGGAAGAGAATTTCCAAGAGTATGTGCTATTCCAAGCACAGTACATGGCACATATTATGGTGAACATATTAGCAACATGAAAGGTGAAAGGGCAATGTCAATGTTAAAGCTTAAAAGTTAATTTCCTGTAGCAAAGGAAGAGATGTAGTAGAGGAAGAAATTTTTCTTTACATTAGTGTAGCTGCAGGTCATGAGGCTAGTGCTGCTAGTGAAGATGTAGAAGGCCTTTTGCAGGCAGAGCTACATAACAAGATTTCTTCCTAATGGAAACACCTGGTTCTGCCCTGACCTTTTATTACAATAGTTTTGTCTTTGATGATTGGGAAACCCTTTCAAGACAAGGAAGGGTGCTCGTACAGGTCTCCATTCTCAACAGAGGTGAACACAGAAAATGGTGATTTGCTTTTTAATAAGAGAGATGGGAAAGGCTTAGTAGGTTACCAAATCTAGCCAGTTTTCTAATTGATGAAGTACACTCTAGGTTCTATAAAGAGAGTCCTTAAGACATCATAGCCAAAAGTGTGCATGTAAGATGGAAATGCACACCAGCACAGGTATGCACAGAAGCACAGAGGGTGAAATACATCCAGACACTATGGAAACTCACAAAATGAAATCACAATTGGTACGAGTCAAGCTCATAGTAGCAACAGCCAAAGTTCTTCTGTTGAAACATGTCCCAATACTTGAGGTAGGGATGTGCACTGTCAAGTGATGTGACTGGCAAAGAGACTACCTAGGAAGAAGAGGAGGTTCTGGGAAGTCCTGAATAGATAAGTCAGCTGCAGCTGCTGACATAAACATTAGGGTCCCTCTGAGGCCAGCATAAGTGCATAAATAAAAGGTCAAGGAAGTCATGTCATCAGATACCAGATTGTCTTGTTGTTATTAGTCTACTTTCTGACTCCATTTTGGACTGTTTGAAACAGTTTTTTGCAAGAAGGGAATGGTGTGGGAGGTAGTAAAGTCATAGGCAGTATAGCTGTGATGCAGTCCATGTCACTTGTTCTCAGGGACAAGAAGTGCTTCTCTTGGATTCAGCCATCTTGGTCTGTCTGTAAGGCCCAACCTTGCTCTTCCCCAGGCCAGAGTGGCACAGGATGGTCCATCCCTGTCATTTCTCACCAGCCCACCACTCAACAGGCTCTGGCCATGATGTTGTTCTGTCCATAAATCTGGATAAAGAAGAGCCTCCATTTGACTTTGACAGAATTTGACTAAATTCTATTCTCTTTGGAGCAGTTGACCAACTGCTCATGGGGTTGTCATTTCACAGTTTTAAGAAGACATCAGTCCACGATTACTTAAGTTTCTAAATAGGGAACACATGATTCACTGCTAGAAATCAATGAACAAAGATGCTGAAATTGCTCTTCCTCTTTCTCCTCTCCCCCACCAGCAGCAATGAAGTTCAGAGTTTTTCACACATTCATTCCCTGCAATAAGCAAACTATCAGCTCTGTCTTCATGTCTCTCCTAAGGTTTTTTGTCAAAATGACCCATCTTCTTTTAAGGCAAAACCAGCCACAACTCTCTGGCCAGCACAATCTATCTTAAAGGTTTCTCTAGTTAAGAGTGGAGGATCTTTATGCTCAGGGTAAAGTTGCATTACATGGATGAAATAATAAAAGATAAATATAAAAGTATATTGCCTCTATGACAGCTTAGTTTACCACAGAAGTTCAGCTCCTTGGAAGCCTGTGACCACAATAAAAATAGCAGCTGGCAGATAAATAAAACAGAAAAATAGCTATGTGAAGAGTAACTCATGAAAAGGGGTCTATCCCAGGATCTAATTAGTATGAAATGTTTGTGACACTGCTAAATATCTCTATGAAGTTACCAAATCTGTAATTGGTAGGATTTTCTAAGTTCTTTCTGTAAGAAAACTCAAATAGGACACAAATTACATTTGCTTTTTTTTTCTTCATTTTTTTAATTCCCATGCACTTTTTTCCCCCCTCAAAACCATGAATATAAACTCAGGTTCATTTCTTCAGATGCTACTTACAGAAATGGAGTCTCTGGGGAGCTAACCAGTTTTCTGTTAGTATCTCATCCTAGTCTTTATTGGGTATTGGATCAGATCCTTAAAGAATAGAGACAATCCAATGCTGTTGCCAGAACTAACCATTTTAAAGTACCAGATTAAAAAAGAAGGCAGGGTTATATGTTTAAAAGAAACATATGCTGTTATATAGATCATACCTGATTAGTCAGCACCAACTTATTCTCTGCTTTGAATTGCCTGTTAATGTTTACCTGCATAAAATTTTAAATGTATTTTTCAAGTCCCTATCTGTGTTAATCTCCTTTAGAAATTGCCCAGGAAAACACCATATCATAGTCAAATACATTGAAACAAGAAATGATTTGTTCAAATATGCTAATAATCCTCAGACTCTTGTCATGTTCCTACCATCAGTACACAATTTGCTTGATGTAGAATTTCAACAACAAGCATTGTTGGTTTCAAAGGAGTTTATCATTTGGTGTTTTAAAGTAGCTATAACACAGAAACATCTGTACCAATCTACTTCAAGAAGAACACTAATTTTATCTCCCTTACATCCTGCAGGAATAAGTGGCTACAGCTCAGTGTACTTGCTAGACAAATACAACCCTGTTCTCCGAAAGTCTGAGCTCTCTATAATGTTTGGTTGCCTACTATTTCAGGAATAGAGTATAAAACAACAGCAAAGGCAGAAGCAAGACATCTGTAAATGGTACTGGCTGTCACAAATCTTGACAGCTTCCACTGACCTATAACATTAATATATCAACTTTTCACTTTTTAAGACCTGAAGTGTAAAGAGCAGCTTCCACACTTCCTTTTGCAAAATGATAAGTTCTAGCCAGCCCACAGGGGAAAAAATGACAGTTACCCAAAATGAAGGTCAGTGCTTAACTCTGTAGCTTTGCATGCACACAATTCAGCTATTAAATATTGCCTGTTTCTGTTTTCTCATCATTATAGCCAAAGCACAAATAAAAAACCTGGTGTAGATATTTCATTCTGCCATCTTCTGTCAACTATGCTTTTGATGTAACACACAACTGCACTGTGTCAATGCTAGCATTCTTCATTCAATTGATTCAACTGCATCTAATCCTGTTCACCCACCTGTGTGATCTTCAGATTTTCTTCTTCTCTCCAAACATCCGAAGAACTATGCGGATCAGACCAAGTGAGAGATCACTTTCTACTAATAATATTAATAAAAGACAGACTTGAGCCAGCTCCAAAACACAAGTGGATTTTGGAGGTACTTCTGGGATACCATGTGTAGCCACAAGAGATGTGCTTTCTTCCTATTTTTCTGACATGAGAAAGATTCCAGATACTGACTATGGTATATAGGACATGTGGTGTAGTGGGGTTAACACAGGAAATATGTAGGGTTTATCCCAACTCATTTCTTAAGTCCTGTCATCAGTCAGCTGGTATACACCAGCAAATATCATGATGTCAGTCTGCTGCTGCTGTCCTTGGTCAACAAGAAAAAAATATAAGCTCAAAGTTGCATTTAATTAAAGAGAACATGAAAATAAATGTAAAAAACAATTTTGAATACTGGTGTGTGCATGTTGCACTAAGGGCAAAGGGGCAGCAACTGGAAAAAGGGACTGATTTAAGTCACTTGATTTTTAAATCTGAGGTCAGATAGCACACAGATTTGCAGAAATTTTGTGGTTCCTCCTTGTGTGTATAAGTCTCCCTGAGCACCACATTTTCAGTACACCAACCCACTGACTTTAATTTCAGAGGGAAAAAAAGCTGCACAAAAATTGTAATTTCTCGTGAAGAACAGTTTAATATGTCAAAGACCTCTGGCCAAAGCTATATCTCATTTCATGTTGTCTGGGCACAAGTATGTCCCCATTTTCCACTAGGTGATATATTTCCAAGGAAAACTGCATGATACTATGTAAATTTACTACATCTGCTTTGATATGTGTTCAAGGTCATGTTGGTTCTTTCTGACTCGAGGCACTATTGCTACAAAAGGGCTGAGTACAGGAAGAAAGAGATGCATTCAAAAGGGCAAGTTAAAATAGAAGAAAAAAATGTTAAGAATGATTTTAAAATTATGAGGTTTCATCTTCAATAAAAAAAAATCAAACTAAAAATCTTTCTAGATGCCAGAATATGTAATTTTAAGATCATTTATAACACAAATGCACATGAACAGTGGACTCTTCATTAATCTTCAGCATCATTTGATTGAACAAGGACTTTCATTTCTGTACCTTCTGTCTGACTGTACATTGCATATATGTGTATGCCTATACAAACAACACAAAAGTGTGAGCAATGTCTTAGGTGAAACAGAACATAAACTGAGAATATGAACCTTAAAGAGTAAACAGAGAATCTATTTGACATCAATATTTACTACTACTCAGAACTGAGTAAAAAGTGATGAGGCTGAAAACTAAGCCAAGCATTTCCTAGTGACAATATTTTGAAGAGTTGGGATGATGAAACTAAGCCCTTTGCCAGTGGGTGGGGGTTGGGAAGGGCTTTTACACTGCCAAAACACTCAAACTTCCTGTAAAAAGGGTGTAGGGCATGTTCTTACATTTTCACAGAAGAAATTAAGACCCAACAGAAAGCAAGTTCTGCATCAAAAAAGTGCCAGTGATTCAGAATTTATTAAAAGTTGGTGGAAAGATGCAGTTTTCAGCATCATTAAAGGATGCTTCTACCTGTTGTTATTTTGCCATGGAAAGTAATGTTTTGCTGTATTTCTGTCAGTTAACATCTAAATATACTGATACTGATAGCAACATAATCACACTTGCTCTTATGCATTACAGAGTGCAATATTACCAGAGTATGAGCTTTTGGTGACTGCTGCAGATCAGCTGTTAGCTGGATATAAAGTGCACATCACTAATTGGCAGAACCAGTCAGAAGGGCTTTGGAAACACAGTACGTAGTCCAGACCTCCATTCAGTCATGTTCTGCCTTCTTTCTTCTCTTCCTTCTTTTTTCATTCTTTTTATACATCAAAAAACTTACAAAAGAGAGGGTGGGAGCTAAAATGTCGTGTGCCTTTTGAGATAACTTTAAAGCAATTTATTGTTGCCTTCATCAACCTGTTAAAAATAATTACTTTTTTTTTTTAAATTTTGATTTATCTTTTTTGTTTGATTGGATTTTGTTTGCATTGTTGTTTTTATTTCAAATTAAGATGATAAGGGTATATTGTTTTAAAAAACTATATTAACACCATATAAACAGAGATATCGATTTCACTTTAAATTTCTCTTGTTTCCTCCATAGGCATGGAAGAAATCAAAGGATAATGTCATCTTTCTGTTGATGATTTAAAAACTCCTCCTAATGGATAGTGCAGTGAAATTACATTTTCTCTCCCTCTTCCTCTTTGTCTAAGTACTGTTACCAGGTGCTTGATTTCTTTGGTAGGGAGAAAAAGGGCCACTACATGAATGCATTAATTTTTTTATCATCTGATTTGTTTTCTTCTTGTAAAGCTATGGTTTTGGCAATGATAAAAACATTCCTAGCAGTAGAGCACAGTTAGGGAGCATTGCTATTCATTGGTAAATACAAAGTTGATTATCACAAGAATTTAGATGTGTTTGATGCACATAAACATAGATCAATATCACTTATTTTCCATATATTTATTTACACTACTGATGCTTTTTAGACACATTATGTGGAACTAAATTGTATGAACATGAAATACATTATTCCAGCATAGGACTCCTCAGAGCAAACAATATTTTATCTTCTTTTGTTCTGGAGATGAACACCCATTTCACTGAGAGAATTACACTCAGTGAAAACCAAGGAGCATTATATTTAAGGTCCTAAGGTGCTAAAATCTTTTGAACTTTTAAGCTCTTTTAAACTCTGA
This sequence comes from Urocynchramus pylzowi, assembly GCA_013397555.1. Classification (NCBI taxonomy): domain Eukaryota; kingdom Metazoa; phylum Chordata; class Aves; order Passeriformes; family Fringillidae; genus Urocynchramus; species Urocynchramus pylzowi. The sequence goes on along the minus strand of VZRH01005337.1, from coordinate 1,012,501 downwards.
TCTGACTATAGGCAAAATGGAAATTAAACCTTGATTTTGTATTAGCCTGTACTTCATTTATGCTGTTGCACAAATACAGACTCTTGCTACCAAAAGGGAACTCACAAATCATATATAAGATTGGCTAGTTAATTGCTACTTTTCACAGCTGAGAAAAATGTACATTAGTTAATGTTATGGGAAATTTGCTATATCAGTTACTCTCTGCAATTTTTATCACACCTCTGTTGATTATAGCATAAAGTTGGTATTTCAAAAAGTCATGAGAGGCAGCTAGCAGACTGCTTTAAAATTATTCAAATGTCAAATTTCTGATTTACTGTAATGCAGATGATAGTTTTAAAAGTTGGTAGGAGAGGGAATTTTGACATGTCATACATTAACAAGCAATACTTCCCACGTCTATTAATGACATATAGTACTATAGAGCTATAGTACTATCTTAAAAACACTACTCTGCTGCCTTCAATGTTCCAAATATTCCCAATTCAATGTTGACAGGACAACATTTCAGAAGCCCTGCAAAAGCTATTAGTCTACAGATATTTGGTAGGAACCCTTGCATATTCTCAAACCATCTAGCAAATGCTTCCAAGGCAGCCAATTGCACCCATGGGAAAAGAATTGGGGTTACACCACCACTGACCTCATTCATCACTTACTGACAGTGGCCTAGATAAAGTTTGCAGTTTTTCCTGTAAATGCTGCTTTGGGAAGTATAAATGCACCAGGTGTGGTGACTCAGTTTCAGACTAACCCATTGTTTCAAACCAACAAGGAGCTTCCACCAGTTGCACGCAGCCCATATGAACATATAAAAATCAGACAAAGAAATCTATGCAGGTGATGATTATTTCTTTGTTTTGGATCCAGAGCATATGATTATATGCTTCCATTATAAATTTTACCTGTATCATGTCCTAGATCTGTGCCCTCAGATCTTCTTTGAACTGTTTAATTAGAACACCCTTGGATGCTTTGATTTTCTGAGATACTATTTAATTACTTGGATATATCAATAATTACAGTATAAGACTTAGTAATGACATATTTACAAATGACAATAGGAACAAAGTGTGTGTCTTTGTTCAGTTCCCCAACTACAATGCTGACTGGAGAAAAAGAACTTTCGCTTTTCTCTTACTTCCTTATTACCCCAGAAACTGTTAATAAATTAAACCAGAATTTCTTACATAAAGGAAGTGGAGTCTTTCCCACACTGATGGATTTTAATAGCAGTTATATTTGTATTCTTAGGCTAATGCCCATCACCATATTATCTAAGTATTCTCTAAGTATTCTCCAAAGATTCAAAGTGACGTATGACAAGAAGTATAATTTCCACTTTTCTGACTCAGTATCTTCTTTGCTGATAAAGTATTTTTAACTTGCTTTCTATTTCCTTGTGCCTTTTTACTTCTATTTTTTTGTGCATTTATATTTAGCATCTCTTAAAGGAATAAAAATAGAAGAGAACACTAGCCGTTTTACAAGGATATTTTTGTACATAAATGTTCTGCATGCACAACTAAAAACACTTAAACCATGGAAAAAAATGTGACTGCAGAGGATGTGAAGGGAGCTGGCCAAAAAAAAAAGTATTCAGTAGAGGTGAGACCCTGCATGTGTTAAAATTTTAGCCAGTTTAGCCACTGGGTGATAAAGGTAGATAAGCAGATAGAAACTTTTCCCTTCTGAAGAATTGTGAATACACGGTTCAGTGTAAGAAATGAGTTGAGACTTCTTCCTTGCATCCTTTCATGACTCCTTATAGACTACCTTGAAATACAGAATCATAACCACCACAAATTGCATACTTTTCCTCCCTTGCTATCTCCTACGCTCCAGATAGTGGACCCAGAGTGAAAGATAAAGTAAAATACTAGCCATGTTTTAGTCAGGATTTCACCACAGAAGAAAATGAAGATGGAAACTATACTTCAACTGTACAGTTTCCTCTGTGGGAAATAGGAAAAAGTGTGATTTTTATCCAGCCTAAACCACATCCCTTCCACCACACAGTGCTAACATTTCTGACAGATGAAATGTCAGTGGGACAGGACTGCTCCTCCTGAAACATCCTACCCTGTAAATCAGCATAAATGGAGCATTTATGAGCCATATTCTGAAAATGGTAAAAGAATGGCTTTTCCTGATGATTCCCAGCACACATTTAACTGAATTCTAGCCTGAACTAAATATTCCTCTGAAACTTCAGTACAATGCCACTAGGTTTGTTCATCTTTGCTTCATTAAAGGATTACAAAATGGTGTTGTGATTTTGTTTACAAACTCTTTGATTCTGTTAGCTTTTTTAAAGTTTTTGTTTGTTTGTTTATGTTTCTTTGTTGTTGGTTTTCAGTTGCTTTCAAGTTAATTTTCATTCAGTTTCATTTGAAAAGGGGGTAATTGAAAGAAACAAAAGCCATAAAATATTTTTCTTCTTTAATTTCATTTTGCAAAGTTTTTTTTTTAATAAGCACATCTAGAAATGCAACACTTTTGCCTACCTACTCACTATTCATGTGACATTTTTCATAGGAAGTGACTATTTTTATTTTGATTAGTCTTAGCCTTTTTAATCAGCCTGATTTCACAACTGTTTGTCATTTTGTCTTTCTGAACTGATAATTATCTCCCTGTAGATTCATCTTTTGTATTGCAGGTTTGACCTTAAATTTCTGTATTCTTTAAACATTCAGGAATTCATACAGCTATTTAACTCATCATGCGACAGTAAAGACTTTTTCTTGCTCTCATGTTTTTCTTTTACAAGATGCAAAACCTCTACTACAATATTGGAAGGTACTTCTTTAATTTCCAGCATCATAATGAACCATTATATCTAAAGTCAATGCGTGGCTCCATGAAAGAAAAAACAAATCTTGAGAAAAATATATCTGAAAAGAATTTTAGTGAAAGTCAAATGTGAACATTACCATAAATGAAAAATGGGAAATTATCATAAATGTTGGGAGACAAATCTCTATCATTAAAAACAGTGCTGTAAAGTATTTTAATAGTATCTTAAGTAAAGGTGTCATATATGGATGTAAATCACTCTTTTGAAAACATAATTTCTACGTTTCAAGTTTCAAAAGAATGCATTGTTGCACATTGATTAACAACAGAGATTTGGATTAATCTTTGCTTATTATACTTTTCCTATAACTGATGGTAGTCACACAAAACTGATCATGTAGGATCGATATCGAGTCAGGAGAGAAAGACTGACACTGTTGGCAGTATTGGAGAGTCTGCTTTGGAGCAACAGAAAGGCTTTAACAGTATTGAGTGTTTAGTTTTAAGGCAGTATATTGAAAGAATTCCCTGACATCTCAGGTCAAAATGTTTTCTTGATCGTTTCCCACCGACTTACTTGATTAGATGTCTATGGCAATCTAATGCTAAAACGTTTCTTGTATAAATCTTAATCTGCAAATTTGAAGGTAAATATCCCCCTCACCACAATTCTATACAGGGAAGGTTTGCAAAACTAACAGCTCCTGGAAGCAAGCATTCCATCAGGCTCTAACTATCCACAGCCATGCTAACTGCAATGCACTGTTGGGTTAAACCTTCCTTCTATTGCTTTGTCTCACTGCTCTTAGCAGGTACTGCAAAGGAGAGAAAGTAATTTCAATCATTGTGTTTTACATGTTTTTTTTCTTCTGTACTATACATATTTTGTAGTTAAATAGAAGACTTCATTCTTTAGGACTATCATTTGAGGTCTCAGGATGATAAAGTTCATGAAAATGTGTAAATGGGGGAAAAACACAGAGTAATTAAATTCACTATGAATTTTACCTCTAATGAGGCTACAATTGTATCCTGTTCATCTTTTTTCAATAATCATTGCCAATCTCAGTTGGAAAATAGATATGGAGACATAAAATTAAAATGAATAAATAAATATATAAACAAATAAGAAGATAATGATTCCTTATCAGATAAATAGATGATTCCTCTATTAGATCTTAAAATGTGATCTGCATGTATTTTATGCAACAGTGGAGGAAATACAGTTGTTTAAAACTGTCTTTTAATCAGAAAATCAAGATACAAATTCCAAGTTGAATCCCTTTGTTCCTGTCCCAGTTGCTTTTTACCATCTCAGGATTGTCAGCAACACACAAGTTGTGTCAGCCAGCAGCTAAAATCCTAAAAGGGAAAGTATGAAAAGAGAAGTATTGCTTACAAGAACACCCTTCTCACTACAACAAGATTTTTAATAATTTCCAATCTATGCTAATAAGCAGATCCTTTAAAAGTGTTGATAGTAGCAATGGAAATGTATGTCCAATACCAAATTATTATTATGCTGCCAGGTTATTTGAAATTTCAGCTTGAAAGAATTGTGGAACAAGTTCAATGACAAAAAAGTATGTATTACAAAGTAAAAACCAATTCAAAGTCTCAAACCTTTTCAGCAGACAGAGACATATATTACAGAATTTATCTGCTTCCAGCTAGCAATGCTCATAAAAATATCACATGCTAAACTACTAGAGGTCATCTTCAAATGCCAGAAATAGTAATATTAGACCCTGGTGACACCTTCTATGCTTCTCTTGGTGTATATAACATTACAATATAATTCATACTGGTTATATCAGTGAGATGGATCTTGCTCTTCCTATTTGAATGTTACAAAAAGGAAAATAATAATGAATTGCATTTGAACAAGTTGTAGCTACTAACAATGGTATTGCAAAAGACTTATTTTAGAACTGGAGTAGAATGTCATTTTTGAAACAAGTTTCCTCTAAACTACCTAACTACTTGACTTTCATAGCCAGTAATTTTTATAAATTCCAAGCTTTCAATAATTTTATAATTTCAACAATTTCAATAATTTCATTTTTTGCTTGTTTTTCTGGATGTGAATCCTACAGTTTATTTACACTTTCTGGCTAAAAGAAGGAATATGACTAGTACAAAGAGAATGCAGAGAAAGAATGCAGCATCATTTATTTTTTGGCTACTGAGAAAAATTCCACCACTTCTTCATACTTCGTTTTCAAAGGCAAGGTCATAAGATTATTATCAGAACAGTAATACAGTATGAAGCCCATTTTCAAAACTGTCTTCTCTATCAGAGTGGTCAAAGAAGTTTTTGCAATCTTTGAAATCAGCGTAGTGGCACTAATTTGTAAATCCTTCCTTACTTTTGGAGAATGTTCTGGATGTTGAAAACAATATCATGTACGAAGTTCTGCTTACTAGCATTCCATTAACTCAATGAGAGATTGTCTCTTTAAAACCAGAAAGCAAATTCAGAATAAATTCAGTCTAATCAAGTTATCTTTGCACCTTCAAAAGTCAATATCACACCTTCTGTTCACTGGGAAGAAATATTTCACTTTCCTATCACCTCATCTCTCATCATCAACTGACAATTCATGGAAAGCAAGCAGTTCCTGGGGGCTGTTTCACTGCTTTTAATCTCTGGATATTGTGGCAGCCTTATCTGTGAATTTTCCTACATTGCCTAGGTCCTCAAAACCTTCAACATGATTTCAGCATAGATTTTGATTGATGTTTTAATTTACTTTATTAAAATATAATATATAAAGGGAAAGGAATCTTTTAAGCTCCCAACCAAAAATGAAATTATACCTACACTGTCATAGGGAGCTAACTTCCTACTAACACAATTGTATTTGACATTTCCATTAAAAAATCTTCTAGTGTTTTATTATGTCTGTGACAGCTCACTGTGGCTTCTATGGTTACATACTGATTTTAGATTATCACTTTACTGCATGTCTCTTAACATACATACGAGGTTCACTTTAGAGAAACATTAATTTGTTTTTGCTCTAAAGGGGTAATGAAAAGATATTTACTGAATTCAATTAAACTTTTGCATAATAAGTGTGGTGCTTTTAATTTAAAGAAATTTAAAGAACCTCATGCTTAAGGGAAAATGGAAATTAAGCTCAAAAGTGGTATAAAATCTTTTTGCTAATTTTATTATCCAGTTAAATGTAGGCTTTTGGACAATGTAAAGGAATACCTCTCAAGAGACACTATGAAACACAGGAAGCCAGGCATAAGTGAAATGGAATATGCAAGGAAAGACTCTAGACTGGCCAGATAAAATCCCAGAAGCAGCTAAGTTTTGCTTAAATTCTCAATAATATTATTTCTTTCATGTATAAGACACTTTTAAGCACACACACCAGCACAGAAAACAAAGCCTTAGGTTTCAAAATCATGAGACCTTTATACATGTATAACAATATAATTTTTTACTTCAGTAGCAACATATGATTTCAAGTAGTACCTTATAAAGCGACTCAGACAACAATTTAAAGAGTGTTAACAGTAACATTACAAGGTCAGGTAGGTATCTCAAAAGCAAAAATTAGTTTTCATAGAGTATCATTAATACACAAATTATTTATTCAGCTACATGATATATTCTGTCTGGGAGCTTGACCTCTGCATTGCCATCTGGTGATTGCAAATTTTGCAAAAAACCCTGCGCCAGCCTCAGATTTTTGCTTGTTCAGAAGATTATCCTTCCTACATCATTTAACTACCTGTCATTTGACCTTGCCTTGAAAATCATTGTATGCTTCTCATGTCACTGCATTCACTGTTGACAGCTGGTGTTTATCATTAGAAGCTGTGGGGGAAAATTACTCAGTCCCACTTACAAAAGCAGATCATATAAAAAAAAAAATTGAAATGAGGAGTCCCTAAATACCAGCAGCTAGCATTTTGCCAAACAGGGGGAATGTACAGTGGTTAGATCAGGTTTCAGTGTACAGCTGCTGTCAGCATTCCTACTGCTCAAGAAAATAGCTGAAGTGGTACCTGTGGTTTCTAAAGTGCTAGCTTTAAAATATGTCAAAATTCAGTATGTTAGTCTGCAGTACAGCTATTTTCTGTGGTGGGTTAAAACCTAAACAAGGAGGTGAGTGATCACTGTTTGTCCCACACTTGTAATCATCCATTACTGGCAACTGTCAAGACAAATTCTGGGCCAGACAGACCTCTGTGCTCAGCCGTATGGCTTCTCCTCTGTTGTGATGAAACACCTGTCAGATGCAGAAAGCAGCATCAAAATGGTGATGTGGGGGACGTCTTATTTCACGTGTGAAATACAATCCCACATCTGGCCAAGCTTGCTTAAGTAAAACTACACTACATGTTTTCATTTAAAGGCATCAGTATCATAGACAAATACAGGAATTTAGCCTTTGGTAACTGCAAATATACTTGGTTGCATCTCATAGGGGTATTCAGCTGATTTCCTGCCACTCTTTTTGTACTGATGACATGAGCTGCTGGAATAGCCACATTTCAGTGAAGGTACAATAGATGATTATATTTAGTTTTCACATCTATATGTTTAGTTTAATTTGAAAGTTCACTAATGTTGTGTAGGAACAGAAGGTAAAACTCTGAAAACAGTTTCCCTAAATTCTGCTTCCTATACTTGGGAGGTCCTTTTCCTTCATTTGCACTTCTTTAGAACCTGTTGACCCAATTTTACCTGTTTATAGTCAAAAAGAAGCCTATGGGTGGAAATAAAATCTACTAAGTGACTTAATACAAAGACAATGCCCTCCTTTCATGTAGTACCTGATTATGGATCAGAGGGTTGTTGGGAAACAGTGTGAAATATTGCAAAAGCTTGATCTAAAAGTGTATAAAACAACTTATATTCTTCCATGAATTCCCAATTCATGACGGCTATGTAGTTCTTTCTTTTGACACAATAAAGCTTTTGACACATTAAAGAGAATGTGAAATTATATTCTCTCCAATAAGCTTTAGTTCCACTTTCTTGACTCATCTTATTTGTTTATATTACACCTGATTTAGACTTTCAAACTGTTTCTGACACCGTGAAGCCTGCCTTGTTTCTACAGACAAAAGACTAACTCTATATCCAACCATAAAATTAATTAGGCTTTATGAAAAATTCTTGGATTATCACACAAATAATTAAACTGGGATAGGCAGACAATACTTTGAACATGCAAAGCTGCAGAACTACAGAAGGGTGTGCATTTCATGGCTTTCATATAGCAGCACTAACTCTGAGGGGCTCAGCCACTGAAACAGGTAATCCTGTGTATAACACTATTCACACAGCACTCACTCCTAGTTGGTAAAACTAGAACAAAGAAAGGATAAAGAAATGATTGATGAGTATTCTTGCACATTAAAGGCTAGTGGGTTCACTCACATGTGACTTTCAATAGATTTTTCAATCTTGTGGACTGTGGGCTTGCGGAAATTAAACAAGTGGCACAGGATGCAATTCCTGTTGTAGGAGATAAACAGCAGTTTTAACTTTTTTTTTAAATATGCTCATACGAATAGCACAATCTTTAGAATGATCCTGTGTATCTGGTTTTGCCATTAAATATGCTAAAAGTATTCCATAAGAGAGAAAATAGCTATTAATTAACAAGATTTTTAATATATCATTGGCAAAAACATCCCACTGCCTTTTCATTTGCTTACAGAAAAGAAGTTTTGGAAACCTGCGTCACTAGCAAAAAATTTGCATTTCATACAATGCTTCAAACATACTTTTAAAAGAGGAACTAACACTTGTATGTTTCCTTGAAACGAATTTAAGTCTTCTCAAATAACATTTTGATTAATTACATGTAAATGGATTCTATGTTTATAAAATAATTTCTTCAGTTGTCAAGGTGATTTTAGATAGCATAAAATGGGAGTCTCTTTCCTCATTTGCATGAGTACTTATGCTGCTACTGGAGAAACTACAGATCATCTTCATAAGGCTCATTTAATACTTTAAGTATTTATTTAGATTATTCAAATATAGAAATTAGGAAAATAAACACTACTGAACTGTATGTTTTTATGTAAGAAATATCAATTCACAGCATCTAAATTCATGTTGGATGGATCATGAGTAACATAATAAAAATTTAGATATTGTTTCTGTATAAACTGTGGCTAGACACAGCAGTAACACCATCTGAAAAGGGCAAGTTTGACTGCACAGCTTCAACTTCCTGACAAAACCTTCAAATTTCTCAGCTCATATTTCTAGGAAATTTTCAACAGGAAATTATTTAATTCAACCAAAAAAAAATTCCACAAATCCATCTGACATCTAATAGTTGTGATATTTTCTTACCAATATGAATTCTTTTTTGTTTTTAACTAACACAAGTAATAAAAGCAGATCTAGAAGCAAACTTAATTAGATGACCACATGCTGCTGAGCTCTGCTGATCAGCAAAAACCAGTCATTTTTTGTATCTGTTTGGGCTATAATTAAAAAGCTTAGGCATGTGGGATGGAATTAGTGAATACAAGTGAATTTTTGTCTTTTTCAGCAGACCAATATTTCATTCACTTTTTTTTCATGGGGTTTAGATTACCATGTCAGTTCCAAGATCTGTGAACTCCCCTTTCAGTGTCCTCCTCACAGAGGTTTAAGATTTAAAGGCCAGGAGGAACTCTTACAGCCATCTGGTCTTTTCATAACACAGGCTATAAAAAACTCATGCAGTAATTCAGGAATTAAGGGTTTCCTTCCTTAGGGTTATTGTATGTATCTGACAGAAATGTCGGGGCTTGAATTTGAGGTCATTGTGTAACTACAATATCACTGAACACATTTTCCCAGAGACTTCATGTGAAAGTAAATTGCCTTTATCTAGACTGCTTTTCATCAAAGTTTTAGTTTCCATGTACATGCTATTTTACTTCTGCTATATTACAGAGCTGTTTATTGCCCAAAATAATTTGGATCAAATTCTTTTGGCGCCTTAGAATGAGACACCCTTCACTTCCTATTTGTCAAACCAGAGAGCTATTTTAAATTCATAATATGAGAGAAAAATATGAATTTAACCATTCTTTTAATCCTCTCATAATTCACCTCCATCAACAGCTTTTACAGCATCACCATAACTGAATGTAATAGTTTACTCACAATGTCACTGATGCTGAATACTAAGTAACACTCCTTCTGAAGTCCTACATTGGTAACTAATTTTCAAGGCTGACCTCAAGATCCTTTTCAGTGTCATTATATATGAGGATGCATCTAGCAGGAACAACATTTAGTGTTAATTTTAAGTAATTTTTAAAATATATTTAATTGCAGTATAGCAGATACCCCTCAAATAAAACTGCAGTTCTAACATCAAAGATAACTGATCATTCCATGGTTATTTCTTCTCTTTATTTGATATTTCTCTTTTTTTTTTTTTTTTCCCCTTATTTTTATCCTGTTTCATTTTCTCCCAGGTTAGGAAAAGGTACTGAATAATGGAATAATGTAGAATCACTCACCCCATTTTATAATACACAACTCTTGTAACACGTAAGTCATCCAAATTCTCTTTCAGAATTTACTAGTACCAAAAAAAGTTTTTTTTTTTTAAAAAGAAACTGTGTTTTTAGGAAGACCACCATAGTCCTTCTGCTTGTCCACTTCTTGGAAGGAATTTTACAGAACCCTCAAACCATGCTTTTTCTTTGTCAATGCAACCTGCATGCTGAAACCCTCCTGCTACTGCAATAACTTCCTCTCACAAGCCACAGTGACCTCAATCCCCTACACTGTCTGAGTAAGAGAAGTCTAGAAGCACATCCCTCACCCCAAAATTCAGTGAAAGAATATATTTTTCCTACATGATGGATTGAGAGGTGCTTTGAGAGACCAGATAAAGATGACAATAAGATTCAAAATGAATGTAATTTATTAAGTATATCAGTCTGCAATTAATCTGGTTAAAATATCAGTAATTTCTTCTTACAGGAACTAAGCCTGTACCCATACACAGTATGACTGACTTCAGTTATTTAAAGAACTAGGCAACATTTCAGGTTTTATAGAACTACCTTCATTTATTATTTTTGTTTGATTTTTGTAATAGTCATCTCAATAGCATTAAGAAGTATTTTGTTACATTCAATCACTTTGTCTAATTAGGGAGAAACTGTTTTTGTTTAAAAAATACCCTCATGCCTTTTACAGTTGTATCATGACAAATTGCCATTTGAACAGCAGCATCTCTATAGGGACATCTATGCAGCCATGAAAATATGACTGCTGGATTATGGTCCAACTCCACTATCTCTTAATTACTTTTTGTATTTTATTGTTGCTTATTTTTTCAATACCCTGATCTCAACATTTTTGAAGACCCTTCCACAAAGGGAAATAAAAGATGTAATATTTGTAGGCATAGGTTTTTAGATATGTCACCTGCTCTAGGAAATGTTACCTGTCAAACAATGGTAAGATGACAGCCTAACAGAAGAATTTGGTACCTATATATTAGATGTCATTATGTATTATTTCCTAAGAACATTTTTATGTGCTTTGATTGCTGTTATTAGAACATTAAAAGACAAGGAGATCCAGGCCAACCAGCACCCTGAAGATCAGTCTGAGCCAGGTTGTGGGAAACACTGTGCAGTGGGCACCTCTGCAGTACTTTCTCATCCTTTCTTGTATGGAACTTGCATGGATACTATACTCTGGACTTTGGAAAAAACTCTCTGTTCATTTGCTTCCACCAGTACACATATATCCTTGGCAAACCTTTCAGAGAACTCATTTTTCTTTTAAATTGGTTAGAACTAGTTATTGATTTTTATATTTTCTGCCATGACTGTTTTATGTAATATACAAAAGTTAATTCTTGAATCAAGCACCACTAAAAGTCCTTTATTACAGATTCTTTCCTTAATTACAGTGTTACAGCTTCATGTTTCCTTTTATACTTTCTTTAGCTTAACAGCACTTGAAGAAATTTTTTTAACAATGCAAGTACTCTAAGAGAAGGTGTGAAAATTTTCCACACCCTGCCTACATCCCAGTCAGCTTTTGTTCCCTCTTCTGACACCCTCATTCCTGCTAAGCTTCACTGTTGTATAAAAGGTGCTGCCACATATTTATACATCACCAATCATACTTTTCTGTGTTTGAAACAAATTCTGAGAATTTCTAAGGGTAGAAGGAGTATAGAGTCTCTGGAAAACATTTTCTTTCTCCATCAGACATTGAGGTGTATTTATAGAGTGTAGATATGGAGGAGATATGTGCCTCTAAAGATCCTGCTCTGCACAGGCTGTAAGGAACTAAAGCAGACTGAATAGTTTCAGACCAGGGAGCCAGTTGAAAGAAGGCTCTCTGCTCTCTGACACTGAGATTCCTTCAATTTGCTGTATGTGGTTGGTAGCTCTCCCATGTGTCTAAAATACCAAAAACAACTGAACCTCTAAGGAAGTCGGAGCTCAGAAAATTACTTGATAAATCTTCCAAAAACTCATCTTCCTTTTCGAAAATACAAGAAGCATAACTTTCTTTACTTTTAGGGTGACCAGAGAAAAACAAGTCTTTTCAGTGATGTATTTATGTATTAAGAAAAAGAGAAAACAGAACATAAATAAAAAATATTTTATTGAACTTTGTTCCAAGTACTAGAATATCTGTATGTTAGAGTCAATAAGTACAGTAGTTCATTTCAGAAGCTAATTTCAAATACATTTATGGTGCAGTTGAGCAATGGGTTCTATACATTAAAGAAGAGTAAATAAAATTTTCAATAAAGGGACTGTGAATGCCTATCTTTTTAAATAGATAAAAATATATAAATGGGAAGGATGAAGATACTAATCAACATTCTTTCCTCAAAATTATATTTAGAATCTTTATCTTAGAATTAAGATGCCATTTAACTATAAAATACAATACACAGAAGTATATCTGCTAGTTTTTATGGAAGGAATGGCAAGTTTCCAAATATTTTATAGTCTTTGGGAAAAGTGGGATAATAAAATATCCCACTATTTTATCCCACATAAAATAGTGGGATATTTTTATTTGAAAATTCCCTTCCCTTCCTTTCCCTTTCCCTTTCCCTTTCCCTTTCCCTTTCCCTTTCCCTTTCCCTTTCCTCTTTCCCTTCTCTTTTCTTTCCTCTTCCTTTTCCCCTTCTCTTTCCTTATTACCCAGACAAGAAACCAGATATTTCACTGCCCTCACAAGCAAAAAGACCTCATGGGACTTAAAAAGGTTTGAGAAATTTAACTACATACGATGCTTGGGAAAATATAGTATTTCAACAGACAATTATGCCTTCTGAAGTTTGAAAGTCAAAATTATGACTTCAAAAAGTCAGTGTTAAGAATAAACCATAGGAAAATTAAATAGAGAAAACCAAATGGTTGTGGTTTTGTTTTGGTTTTGGTTTTTTGTTTGTGTTTTTGTTTATTTGTTTTTAATTGAAAGCTCACAAGGAAGTCTATGTGGAATTATAATTTAAAGTAAAAAAAAAAAAAAAACAAAAAGGTAATTCAATTCAGTCAAACTGCTGGAAATAAAAATGTCCTTGTGCTTCTCTGGATCTCCCAACTAAGTTTTGAAGGCTGTATATTCAATGTTATTAAAACAACTAAAGAAAAAATGTATTATCTGTCACCCCCATTTTTATTCTGAGTTGCCATGAACAGAATCTGTCTTACTGAATGTAGCGGTGCATTATCTTTAATCCATTTTTAAAAATAAAGACTTTTAAGGTCATTGTTAATTAGAGAAAGGTCCCAGTTCCTCCTAACTTGAGGCTCTGGATGCATCACTGTGGTTAAGCATATTTACCTGTTTGGATTAATACAAACATTTGAGAATTAGACTAGCTTACTCCACTGGGTTTCCATCATTTAACTAACACTAATTTTCTGGCAGGAAGCAAGATAAACATCTTTCATCCAAATAATAAGCAGCACTGCAAATAAAACATAATACTGCATGAAACTAAGAGGGGCAACCTGTTAACCTGTTAGTTTCTTCACAGAATAATAAAACTATCAAAGGAAATAAAATAAATGTCAGAGAAGGAGCAATCAACAGTAGCATTATAAGGACAGAGTCAAGGTGAAAGAAAATGTCAAGGGAATGTTGCACCTAATATACTCCCTTTTAAATTGCTTCACTACTAGAAATTAAGCAATTGAACAATAACCTTAAATTATTCACAAGAAACCTGACTGTGGGGAATTTTGCTCTTTATAAACTATACACTAGATACTGAGCACCATTTGAAGAGTACTGTTCTGTTCTGAATCTATAACCTCACAGATAAGAAAGTGTCACCTAGCCATTGCCTTTCCACCCTGTAAAGTCACAAAATACTGTGGAGTCTGTCCTCTCTTCGATGAACTCCATTTGGTTTGTGATAAGGCATTTTATAGTTCCTTATTTCTCAGTGTCATGGCTTTGCAAATTGCAAACTCATTTACATTGGACAGGGCTACCCAGCCACAGAGAATGTGTTTTACCTTTATTTTGCTCTCAGTACTAGTGAAAATAGGCATGTATCTTAGCAAATATTTTCCTGAGCAACCTCATCTTCAATGCTCAGTGGTAAGATTTACTTCATAATACAAATCAAAATTCAAGCTTAATAGGAAATTACTGGTTCAGTTGTGGTTCCAAAGCCTTTCTTTCAAATATTCACCCAGCATAGCACATATCTCTGGGTGAATTTCTCACTAGTCCTTGTCATTACTACTTGCTGGAAAATAAAAAGGACTCAAAATGGGGTTATGCAATAGAGGAAGATAGCAAGACTAAACATACTTCTCTAACTGTTGAGCCCAAAATGGAAGATTCAATGACTCTCACAGCCTTACTCTTAAGAGGTCTTGAGCCAATACCAATTTACAAGCAAGAGCTTAAAATACAAGAAATACAAGAAAATGTCAGCTGGAAATCTGTGGTGCTAAATTCTAACAGGGGAGGAAGGTCAATATAATACTCTTACCCCAGATATTTCTCATGGATGGCAGACCTATACATTCTCCTCTGAATGACTGCACACTTTTGCTTTGACATTTTTACACTTGTGAAAATACAGCTCTGCAGTTCCTCCTAGTTTAATAAGGCATAGATAGAAACTGGATTTTATCTAACTACCCTAAAACTTGCATTGATTTGCAGATACAAATGTCAGGTAGGTTTTCCTCTCCAGTTCCACAAATTAAGCAATTTGGATCAACTTCAATAGAGGATTGATGAGTGAATTTCCTTCCGTGGTATTATGCATAAGTTAAAGGCAAATGTTTTGTGTTGAAGAAATAAACAAAGAGCATTTTAAAAATACAGTGTGGATTTCTTTTCTTTCTGAAACTTCAGAAAGATTCTTTAAATATTCATTACCATGGATACTAAAACATGCAGTTGAATATCTTTCTTCCAACAGAAAGAATATCCTGCTTCTTTACTATGGTCTACTCCTTTCCACAGTGGTCATTCTTCTGACCAAGTTGATTGCTACAGTCTGTACCTTCAATTACTGAGAA
This sequence comes from Urocynchramus pylzowi, assembly GCA_013397555.1. NCBI lineage: Eukaryota > Metazoa > Chordata > Aves > Passeriformes > Fringillidae > Urocynchramus > Urocynchramus pylzowi. The sequence goes on along the minus strand of VZRH01005337.1, from coordinate 997,177 downwards.
GGAAGTGAATGAGGTAGCCAGGAAAATGTTTACATTAATGTTATATAAGTCTGGCAAAGAATTGGATTCTGTAGAGAAGAGTAACTTCCAAGATATCCCTTACTGCTCCACAGTGTTTTAAAAACGCGCTGCTGGTTTCTCCACATTCCAGTAAAAGCCAAGCCAAGAAGTGAAATAATTATGCTTCAGTAACTAGATTTTTTAGTTTCTTCAAGTATATTTTCAGTTTCTCAGTAGCATTATTTTTCATACAGCATTAAAATGTTACCTTTTTCTTAACTACATGTACAATAAAATAAAATGGACAGTTTTTATTTAAATGAAAACTGCCTTGCAAGGAGATATGCTAAGAATGAAATGCCTTTAAAATAAAGTGCTCTCTTAAAACACTTTCTATGAACACCTAGAGACCAAGTCATAAACCACAGTTCCCATAGTCAATCTGAATTTGTTTTTATGTTCAGCATTGTTAAGTAAAAGTAGAAATCTGAAAGAACAGCTTAGTCCATTATATTTTTCCCCACTCTGCTGTATAACTTGCTTTCAGAAATCATTACTATTTTACAAAAAGTATCAATTTTCTTCATTATTTGATGAGGAATCTTTCTGAATAAGATATAGTGGCTTTTCATCAAGCAAAGTTTTATTTTGATCCATCTGACCTCTTTAGATAGTTGTGAAATACTGTTAAAATAATTCTTTCTCCAGATTTATATGTATCATTTTATGTGAACAATAGTTAATGCAGTTCAACTAGCAAAATTATATGGACAGAAGCCCATTTTGTGTGAAAGGGTATTTAAGAAACAGAAGAGGTTTAGCTTTAACAGGAATGAGGATGAGCAGCAAAACTCTAAGCCTTTTCTGTCTTAAACCCCAGGAAATTTACTAACAGTACTGGCTCCGACAGCCAAGGTGCAGCTTCCACTGCACTGATTTATCTTATGCTTCATATCCAAAGGCAAAACTAAGATTTTGAGTTTTCATGTTCTGTAGAAATAACTAGCAAAAAAAATCCCAAAAACAAAAAACCATACTCACCCTTCCAAGAGCATCAAAACAAATCCCTTTTGCCTTACCTCTAGGATTTCAAAGCAATGTCACAAGCAGCACCACTGGGACATCAGTTCTACATTATGAATGTGATGTGGAATTTGCACTGAAGCAATGCTAGCCTTGCCAAAATTAATATAGGAGCATATGGTTGCCCAGCCCCTGGCATTGCCAGAATACACACAGGAGGAGGAACTGAACTAATCCCAGACATTGTCAAAAGTCTGGATGAGCCAACATACACTAGCACATTTACACCTGGATTCAGAGACCATAGCAATAAATGTCAAGGGTTTGGAAATCTTCCTGAAACCCGATCAGGCTTACCCAACTTTACAGTTCTGAAATGAAATGGAAACATGAAAGGTTCATAAGGGTACTGAAGAGCAGTGTTAAATCACATTTGTAACTTTCTTTGCTTAATCCTCCATTACACACAAGTTCCCTGAAGAGCTACTTTCAAATTTGGAGCAGCATTTTTAAAATTCCCTCTCTTATTGAGTAACTATGATCCCCAACAAGAATAATTTCATCCACAGAACATCACAGTACGTGAAAATGAGTGCAACATGGAGAACAGGAAAGAGCATGCACGTCTGCAACTTATATTCCCTTTTTTTATCTATATTTGCAGAATCTTGCTACCACCTACTCCTCATGCTAGATACACAGAGGGAATCATGAGGCCACCTCAGGTTCTTTTGGGAAATATTAGGTGGCTGTTACCAGCAACTGCCAGGAGAAGAGTCTTTCCATACAGTATTGTTGGTTTATCATAACTAGGACGCTTGACACTTTGTATAAGTGCCCCCCAAAAAATCAAGATCATTTCAGGATCTGAAAGGGATCTCTTCCCCTCTCTAGGCAAAGAATCTGGATTTTCCTCCCCCCTGCTTTTCTTCCAAAAGGCAATATTTGCCACAATGAAATCTTGCACATCTCATCTAAATAATCTTCCTTTGATGTGCTTCTGATTGCACACTGTTTTCTTCCTTTGGCATGCTGCCTAGTCTCCCAAGTGTTTCTATCCAACTAATGTCTTGCACAAGTCTTATAGTGTCCCATACAGCTTTATAGATGAATATTTGCACTGCATTTGAGGTCTTGAGATCTACTGAAGGCTCAGATATTGCCAAGAGAGAGACCAAAAGGCAAGATTGGATATTTAACTGAATTTTGTGGGCTTAAGCTCAGTGATACTTTAGTAAATACACTATGCTATAACAGGTAATAGTTTCCACTGCACTTTCTACTAAAACTTACAAATCTGATGATAGCAGCACATCTCTATTCCATAATAGAGATAACTCTCTTGCGTCATGCTTCAGTAACTTTAGAGATTTGTGGCACTTTTGCTAAGGTGATGGAAACAGACTAATCTAGGAGTCAGTTAAGCAGCCTTTAAATAATATCATTATGTTGCCTTCTTAATGAAAGAAATAACGGCTCATTTAAGAGTGGATTTGTAACATACTGGTTACTTTATTTATTTATTAAATATCAATACAATATTCCTGTTGGTTATTTCCCCTTTTTTTATAATATTGTTTGAATCAAGACTGTATCACTGAAGATGAAACTCCAACATGACAAAGATTTGAATATTACTTCAGGCAATTTTTATATTTAATAATTCTCTGAATTAAACTCTGTCTCTTTCTCATTGCATTGTGACTTACATTTCAACAACTTACATTTCAACACACAAAATAATAATTGCATTAACAAATTTCCTGCTTACATATAGCAATGTAAAACAAATACAAATTTGATTTAAAGGAAGTGGGAAGAGACTTCCCTCCTTCCATAAAATAACCTAAATAAAATACTGATAAATCTACATTTTTCTCATCCATTAAGAGGAGTGAGAGAGATGCATTATATGATTAAGGACGGAAAAAAATATTTCCCAGAACAATTGGCTAATACCAAACAAAATGTAAAATGATGTCCAGTTTTCCAAGACTTTTGAAAGAAACATTCTAATACAACTTGTAATCAGGAAGCAAAGATCAGAGCTTTAGAGTGTTTAAGCACAATGAATGTTCATCACAGAACACAGGATTAACCCAATAAAGTATCTGATTTTGATTGACAAGAAGTGTGAAATGCATAAAAACATTATATGGGCAGAAGTGCCCCTAATCAGTAAGGTACATTTCCTTAAGGAAATTGTAACTGAACTTCAAAAGTCATTATTATCTTTATACTTTGGATTCCTTATGTCACATTATCCATACAGCTGGTACATAGACGAGGCATAGTCTACTACTTCTATGTCTTACTCTACTGCCTGAAGCTGAAGCAGTTTGTGGCAGTGATTGGAAAAATGCTGATGTTCCTAATTCATTACCAACACAGTTATAGCTGATCAGATGGCAGATTGTTTTCTAAGAAGTAGAAATATGCAGAATTCTATTAATCTGCAGTATGCACACCCCTTTGTGAGCAGAGTGTCATAGTTATGTATTCAAGCACTCAGAAGTTTGTCAGAAAAATTGCCTATGCATATGCAACTTTATAGCATCTTTGAAACATCCATCATAATATTTTAGTTACTCATTACATTTCTTCCTCTAAATCTTTAGTTGTATTTATTGCTATTCAAGGTAGTATTTTTTGTTCTTTTCTTTATTTGGTGTTTGTTTGACCCCATGCCTTATTTAGCACACATTATTCAAAGCTTGAATTGAAAGTAAAATTATTTTCTTCAGGACTGTTTCTCTGGTGGGTTAGCTATAGTGAATGAATTGTGAATGAAAACTCCATAACTAGAAATTCCTAAGATTCAAATAGTTACAGCCATTTTTCAGCTTGAAAATTAACAGTTTTACTAAGATGCCTACTAGGTTTGGGTATACAGTTTTGATCACTTGAGGCCTGACTTCTTCATACACTAATTTATAACATTGTCATCATTCAGAGCAGCCCTAATTGATTTTCTTTACAACTGGAAACACAATAGTTATTCAAATCTGACCCTATATTTTTCATGGTGTACCCAGAAAGATGGGTGACACTTTAGATGAAAAATATCTTCTTGAAATTTAGGTGTAGGTTCCAGGAATTTCCTTTTCCTTTCCTCCAGACTCTGCCATGCTTTACATCTTTCTTTCTCTCTTTCCTATAAGAGACAAATACTTTACCACCTTTTGTGGCTCTCTGCTCTGTAGGCCTCCTCTTCCTACAGAGATGGTCTGAGAGATATCTGAGGAATTGTACGTTCTCAGGAATTTTACAAATAGTACAAATTCAACAGGGGTATTCAACTTTAAAATCTTCTGCTTCAATTTAAGAATGGAAAAAGGGCATATCTTCCTGAAAGCTTGTCTAATTTTCCCACTTATAGAGATACTACTTTTAACACAGCTGCATTAATAATGGAATCATTCTGTTTCACAGTCATCAGTTCCATCTCTAGTGTTACACATCTTCTAACAGAAATAAATGAATAAGACATCCTACAGAGAGCATTTTCTTTCAATGCAGCCTGAGAGAGCAAGGCACTGGATAAAGGCTTATGTTAAAAATGTATATGATCATAAAAGCAAAGACTGTAGTATCATTCATGTGTGCAGACCTTAATTTTAGCATTCCTTAATGCTAGGTATTCTAAAACCTAATTCCAAATAAAAATCCAGTAATGCCCACAGCTATAGTTTTATTAAATTTCACATTTAATGTATGTAAAAAATTCACATTTACATGTAAAACATTCATATCACAAAGTATAAACAGACCTATACTCTCATTTGTATGTTTATATTGACTAGCTGTAAACATAAGCAAATCTCACTGAATCACCTGGAAGTATATTTGTATAGATATTTTGATACTACCTTTCTTATTGGTTAGCATGAAACACATTGTCTTTTGAATTAATACATAAATAGCAAATGAATTAAGTTAAAAGGAAGTCAGAATACACTGATAGGTAGAAAGGGAACTGCTGTGTTGAAGAAAACATAACTGCCTGCATGTAGCAGTTACTTGTATTTCAGCTAAATAAGAACTAACCAGACCAGCTGACAGCCAACCAACCTCCTGTTAACTCTCTCCTGAATTTATATGTTGTTTGCTATCCACCACCTGTTATTACCCACCATCATCTTCCCCCTGACACTTGTGATTTTGTGACACTTTATGTGCCTGTCTGGGTTTGTTAGACTTCTGAAGGTACATAGACCTGGTAGATGCAAACTTCTATATTTCTCATTTAGTCATATGTAGATCCTTGTTTTTTCCCCATAACTATGCATCTACTTTTCCCACCAGTGTCCCAGCCATGCCAGGGGGAAGGAAAAGCTGCTGTCTTCAAAGTGAGAGCTTTCTACTGCCAGATGCCACAGGAAATCCCCTCTCCCTCTGTGACACAGGCTGCTAACGTGATTGCTTTTTGACAGATGTGATTCTTATCTTATGTCAGAATAAATAGATCAGAGCTTGAGTAAAAGGAAAGAGGGGAAAACAGTAACTAAAATACTGTAAAGGTTAAAGAGGAGGAAGTGTTTTTCATAAAATGTTTCCCTCTATGTCCTGCAATACTCACATAAATACCATTTGCAGGGCTCAAGTTTGGCAGAAATCTGAGCCCTGATGAACTCCATGACTCCAAGTGTGTATAGCTGTTGATATTTATCAAGTGGGATAGCAACCAGGGGTGAAAGGGCTGTAAATGCCACTGCATTCCTTTGTATACGTGTGGCGGTGGATGAGGCTGGGAAAGACCATGCTGCTCTGTGAAAGCTGAGCAAGCCAGAGGATGAAGAGGAGGCTGAACAAGAGCAAGTTATTTTGTTCATAAAATCCTAGTTAAGCAAAGTCAGAATGCCACATTTGAGACTTGCATTGATGTCTGCAGGCAGCTTGTGTCTATTCTGGTGGTGAAACTCTGTTTGAAGGAGTCAGAATTTGACTGAATTTGTTTGATAGGAAAAAAAATATGTTGCCATACTTGCAGTCCAGTATGAAAACCAGACATACAATGAGAGAAAAAAAAAAAAATACATAGGAAGCTCATCAACTTTCAACTTTCTAGCTGGGAAACAGTTTCAGATCTTTGCAACTGTTGCTTATTTTAAATTATGCTATATTTTGACACAATGATACCAGATCATCAGTCAATCTTTTCAATTTCCCATATCTCAGATACCAGGCAAAGTCCATGATTTACTGAAACTGTACATGTTTTAAGAACCAACCCAAAACATGGCATGTGATTTTGTCTCATTAATGCTTACTATTATATCATAAATTAAGTCTTAGGTGCTCTCAGAACTAAAATCACAGACTTCAAGGACTTTCTTCACAGTAGACACTGTACTTGGCAGGCTAAAAACTTATTAAAAATCTCCAGCATACCTTCCATAAATGTAGGCTGGAAAGATAGGATAGTGTCAGTTTGCTAAATTTGGATCATAAGCTAACTCTAAAGTCCAAGTTACAGCTTCAAAAAACTAAATCCAGCTGATAATGAGGACATTTAAAAGAACAGTCTCATGCATACATGCCTGTATGGAAACTAGTGACATGTGAGAGAGAGAGAGAGCCACAGTGTACCTGGAGCACTATTGTAGAAGCACTTGTAAGGGGGGAAAAAAGAGCCACTTTTAAGTCTGTAAGAAATTTTACAGAAAGCTAATACAGAGATTTTTTGAACAGGTGTAATGTAATGAGAGAGATGAATAAGACAGGTTTTAAGCTGCTGCATTTTTTATTAATTGATTCTCAACATAGCAATATTTTAAAGGTGAGAAAATGAAACTTAAGATATATCAAGCACCAGATTCTCAAAGATAGATTAAACCCCATAGCTTTCAGAGGGAATTTTTCACACCTAATACATGGAAATTCTATATTGAGAGGATGTTGAAAGTTACTGGTTGGGAGTGAAGAAAGCTGCTGCATATGCAAAGGACAAAAAGCTTTTTGAAGCAGAGCAATGATAACCAACAATTATTTCAAATCTGGAACCAGGTGACAGGTTGGCAAGACAAACAACTAGAATGAAAGAGGATGATAGTAGCTGCATTCATCACTTACAATCAGAGAACCTGGATTACTTGCACAGGGGACAGATTATGTCATAGTTCAGGATTTGAGATAGAAAAATAGAAGGCTGAGAGTTCACCCATGCATCTCCTGTGGAAGCTTATAATACAGGTCTTAGAATTCAGATTGGTACATGATGACAAGACCCTTTGCAATCAATGAGCTAAAGCTGGCCTTAATATTGGCTCAGCTTTATGTCAGCTTTAGCTGAAGTTGCTGGATTCAGTTACTGAGTGAAAAGCAATATGTAGAAATTCAGACTAAACTGTCTAACGCTACCTTCTGCTATAAATGATGGGGCAGATTAGTTAGCCCTAGTTTAGACATCTCCAGACTGGGCTTTCAAGGCTCAACAAGTCATTCTAGTCTCACTTTACAATCAACAACAAAGGGAAATTAATCTCACGTTAAGAATGACATCTAAGAAGAGTAAGATAAATTACTCTCTGGAATGTTTATCTCTGCTGACTTTAAAAGAAACCATGGGAACTGGCTGATATTTACACACCTATGCTTTGGATGTTGTCAAGGCTGGGCAGATTAATTTCTCTTTCAAAGTTTTTTGTTTTCTTGTTTTTGGGTTTTTCTTCCCCTGCCTTTGTGTTTAAAACATGTGGAAGAATTTCTATTCTTGCTACTAAATTCTATACACCCTTAGAAACAAGTGAAACACCCATTCATTTTTCCTGTTCTTTGAAAAATCACTGTTGTGCTGTGTCTCTCTTTCCATCATTAAAATATATATAAATTGCAAATATAGTTCCAGTAGCTGAGAGAATAAAGTATTATTTTCACACATAAATATGTCAAAAGGATAAACCACAACAATAAAAATTTAAGAGCTCAATATAGGAAATTTGCAAAAGAAGAGGATTGGAGATAGAAAACTCCTTATACAGCTGTCTTGTGATGAGCCTGGAACTCATCATGGGAAGACAGAATGCCATTTGCATTGTATCAGCAATACCTGAATGAGAAGTTTCATAGTGAGGGGTTATCTCCATACTGTTTGAAATTACATTTTTTTTTCTTGGTTTTAATTATTTGTAAGTAATTTTTAATATATCCTTATATAACTTATACAGATAAAAGTTTAACTGGGATGTCTTTCATCCAGAAAGTGACCAAACAGCCTGCAAATGCATAAATATAACATATTAGCAAGAAATGTTCCTCTGCCCACATTTGGAAGTAAATAATTCCAAGGAAGAAAATTTGTGATAGCATCTTCTTTTGTTCAGTCTTTTGCAAATCTACTAATAAAACAGACCTACAAGGGAAAAGTATGCCCCAGCAACAGCCTGATTACACAAAAGCTCCCTGTTCACTGCTGTCACTCATCTGTCAGTCAAGAGGCTCTACAGCTCAATGGGTGAGTTGGGTGTGGGTTTCAGTCTGAATTGCCATGTTCTGTATCCTCACACACTTTTGGTACATGTCACTTTGGTGGAAGGACTAACTACAAATACATACTGCTTTTCAAAATAGATATGGGCAAACTTTAAAGCTCTCTTGCTGGTTTTGTGACCATCAAAACAAAAACTCCCTTCTCTTATAAGAGATGGTCATTACTGTACATTGATGCCCTTAACAGTGATATAATTATCTAAAGATTGTGTCACAGTAATAAAAGTAAAGATATAAGTGTAGCCTAACTGCATGTTAGCATGCTTGAAGGTGTAACAGGGGACTACAGAATTATTGGATAAATAACCAAAACTGAGACTCAAATGCAAGATGCCAGTGCTCTTGTTATTGAATGCTACAGGTAATGAATAAAAGGGTTCTGTTCAGATCAACAATGGGTACATACCATTTTTTAGGCCTAGACAGACTGTGAACAATTTTTCCATGGCAACCAACAAATGTAACAGTAATAGTTCTAACAGATGGAGGCTTATTAACTCATCAAAAACAGGGACCCCATATTAAAGTTAGCTGCCCGATCAAAACTGATGAAAAAAAATTCTTTTTAAGTATGTAAATCAAGTTAGCAAAACATAAAGTAAGATAGCAGATACAAAAGATGATACTTTGGATAAAGTGCTCCTACAGTCACTATTCTGTCTCATTTCTGAGATTCCCCTGGAAGCCAATTGTCTAAATAACATAGCCAATGTTTATCTGGACTGCTTTTCTATTATTTAATACCTTATAATTATTATTTTAAATCGTAGACAGTTCTTAATATAATGTTAAGTTGCACAAACAGAACCTAGTCAGGAGACTGAAAACCCACATCTGTTTCTTAAACAAAATCTTATCTTGAACCTACATTAACTTTTTATTTTTTTTGTATCTGCAGCCCTAATCAGGTAGGGCTGCACATCCAGCCTTTACTGATGCCTGAAAAGAAACAAACTAATTTACAGTGAGTTTCTTTAAAAAAAAATATTGTAGTTTCATTCTGTAATGAGATAAACTTGTGTAATTCCTTATTTGCACATCCAGATCATTTATCATTAATGGACTTTTTAGAAATTATTATAGAAAACAAACTTAATAAATGAAACCAAGTTACCCAAATATATCAAAAAACCTCAGATATTTTTATGCAACTTGAGATCACTTGTTTCTTTGTTTATCCAAAGAATTATCAGGACATGCAAAAAAATGTCTGAAAATATACTGAAATGTTACATAGTAAGGCATGTTTTAGATGCATTTTTATTACAAGATGGGGGAAATAACATAGAAAATTCCAGCAACACACATCACAGGCATCTCAGTTGTAAAAATCTTTTTGTGTTTTGTATTAATGACATAAGCCAAACAATATTTAATGACATTTCATTTTAAATATTGTAAAGACTCAGTATTTTTTTCAGTATTGTCACATTTCAAATATTAAGTTAAGCCTTTTACACTATAAATAAAATACTGCATTTGTGTGCTTACTACACAGCACTTTCAGAAATAAAAGTCAGCACTTTTATTATAAGTTTGTGGGTTTATTTTTCAGGCACTTAATATACTAGTATGTATGGGTGACTGTCAGACTTTATGGCATTTCATTACATCCAAGCAAGAGGAGAGAAAGAGAGATTCGCATTAAAATGTTAGCCAACTCAACTTCAACTTTGGTAATTGAAAATTACCACTACAGCTTTGATTTTTCAAAGTATGTTTCTTGTTGCAAATGAAATTCAAGAAAATATGAAAACCACTAAAGAGAATGCTGTATGCTTTTGACATTTGAATTCTACCCAGTCAAGTATAAAGGTACCACCCCACGCCTTATTGTTGTCTGTTTAAATCTTTCATAAAAGATTAACTTTCAGTGTCAAGGCCACTGGCTAACATCCATTTTGACACTGATGAAATTACCTGGAGTGATGCAGTCTCCTGAGGCACACTGTCACAATTAATGAAATATGAAGGGACCAAAGAAAATTTCCTGGCTCTGCATAACAGAGCAGAGAGAGAAAAAGGTAAATGGCAAAGGCAAAGTAAAAAAGAAACAGGAAAACCCTTTGAAAAATATGAGTGAAGACACATTTGCCTCCAAAGTAATCTTCAAATTCCACAAAAGCAGAACAGATTTGCCAACAGCCATGGTCTAGAACAGTATGCATACAGCCTTTTGGCATTTCAGTCATGGTATCTTATTCTAGAAAGGCAAGAGCAGTAGATGGAAAATTATCCTGGCTGAGTTAAAGAAGGAAAAGAATAAGGTTCAAGACCACTTCTCCTTGCCAAAACCTAAGTCCATCTGGCTTTCTCAAATCTCTCTCCCAAAGCAGTCTTCCTTTTTATTGAAACTGAATTTGCCAACAGTCATCACTCTTGAAAAAAAATGAAAAATTTGTTCTAATTTCTTTACACAAGAGCCTATAACACCATATGAGACAAATGGAAGTTACACTAAAGGCTTCCAGTAACTCCAGAGGACTTCAGATCAAAGCATAAGAAGGAGCATCCTTGTGAATCTTGAAACCACAGGCACAGGAGACCTTCATTATTAAGGAATCCAAGGAACTTTCCCAGCAAGAAGAATTGTGTTCATACAAAAGAAGATACAGATATAAACTTTTTCAATGATGCTGGCATATTCTCAATGCTACAGGCAACTCTACTTTGATTTCAGAATCTTTTGTTTTTAATGAAATTATTGAGGCAAGAATGCAGTGTTAAACTCATTTTTGTACTAGAACAAATAAAGGGGGGCAGAAGGTGTGAATCCTGTCAAGTTGGCTAAGCTTTGCCAGGACAAGAATGAGTGAATCAGTGCTGTTGAGCTTCAGTTCAACTGCTAAAAGTCTTTCCCAGCCATCATCTTATATATATATGTACATATATGTATGAGAATGCAGTAAAGAAACTCAAAAATACAAGTTACTTTTTTTTCCTGCCTTTTCCATAGCCATTTATCTATGCTATTTAAAAAATTATCATTATAACTTCAAAGGCCTATATCAGGCCTTTATCACCACTTTAATCATTTACAGAGATCCAGAGTTTGAAGTGTACTAGTTGTAGTTACTGAACATGCACCTCTCTGTAACCTCCCTGAGCTTGCCTTGAAACTCCTCATTTATTTGGCTACTTTTGAGCACTGAATTGTCTCTCCTAACTTCCAGAACCTTCACCACAGTAGATTTGTCACATTGAAATATTAATTTTGGTAATTTTAGGATTCAGACGAATGGTGGGTTTTTCAATTGTCACTTTGATGAGGAAACTACTTTTCATGCTTTTGTTACTAATATTCATTCCCTTAAATCCTTTAAATCAATTGTGGGTAATGGGAAAGGTAACAACAACTGCAAAGAAGACCAAGTCTTCAGCTGCTGGGTACAGTGCAATTCAGACACATACTAAGAGCAGTGTGAGATTACTAAAAAATTAGTTTCACTTTTATACTTACAAGCCTTACAGGAAACAGATTTTATGTTATCATTTTCGAAACTTGAACAAAGAATATTCAGAGCAACTAATGAACAGGCTTAAAAGCAAACTTTTGCATCATTCCAGTTGGAAATGTTATTACCAGCATAAAAACTATGAATCAGGATTGAAAAATACAGTTAAACTAAATAACAAGTTACAACCCATTTATTTATGTTTAGCAATAACAGATTTTAGGTACTACCAATGCATCATCATGAATTAAAAAAAAAAAAAAAAAAAAGCTTCTGATAAGCTTCCTTCCATTGTAGTATTTCCTGATCTGTAGCACTTATACCAAACCTAGGTAGAAAACTAAAGATAACTTCTGGGATCTTTTTATCTACTGTGTCTGTTTTAATCTATATTGTCTGCATGAATACAGTCATTGTATTACCAGTACTTCAAAGAGCTTTGCTAGTTCCAGTGGTTAACTAAAGCACCCAGTGAGACATAGCACTACCCTAAAAGTATTATTTTACCCAGAGCTGCCAGCATCATTATCAGAGATATTTCAGTAACCAGAATATATTTTTACTAGTATTTCAAAACTTTCAGCATTTCACACAGAGTATTTAATTTTTTAATGTAAGTGATGTTGATTTCTGCCAAATGTTAAAATACAAGCAAATTTTGAGCACAAAATAAGAATTTCACTATGTATTTCTATGTACTAATTTCTAAATAAACTTAGTGCATTAAAGATTACAAAGCTGTTATGTTTCAAAGTGGACTGATCATTTCAGATGCCTTCATTTTAACTAGTTAAGTATTTGCCATGAGGTCTTTCTGCAGCATTAATAGGATGTTTCTTAGATTTCAGTGCACAGCTCAACACCTGTAAACCTCTCTTGGAGTATTATGCAGTTATAGTACCAGTAACCACACAAACAAAACCAAGAAAAAGCGACATACAATTAGATTCTCAAACATAAGAGCATTTGATTTTATGAAAACACTACCTTATTAGAAAAGAGGAGGATTTGGGGAATTATTGACCTGTCAGCCTCACCTCTGTGCTTGAGAAGGTCATGAAACAGATTCTCCTAGGAGCTGTACATGGAGGACAGGAAGGTGATTTGAGACAGCAGCATGGCTTCCCCAAGGGCAAGTCCTGCTTAACCCAGGCAGTGACTTTCTACAATGGAGTAATCACATCAGTGGACAAGGGAAGGGCTACAGAAGTAATTTGCCTGGATTTCTGTAAAGTCTTTGACACAGATCCCCACAACATCCTTCCCTCTGAATTGGAGAGAGGTGGCTTTGATTGGTGGACAGCTGGTAAGGAATTGGTTGGCCAGTCACATTCAGAGGGTAGAGGTCCATGGCTCAGAGTCTCGATGAACACTGGGGACAAGTGGTGTCTCTCAGGGTCCATGCTGACACCAGTGTTATTTAATCATTAATGACAAAGACAAAGGGATTGAGTGCACCCTCAGCAAGGTTGCAGAGGACACTGAACTGATCAATGCAATTGCCATACCTTAGGGATGGAATGCCATCCAGCAGGACCTGGACAAGGTCAAGAAATGGGCCCATGGGAATCTCAGGAGGTTTAACAAGATCAAGTGCAAGGTGTTGTATTTGGGTTGGGACAACCCCTGGTATCAGCACAGGCTGGGGATGAACAGATCCAGAGCAGCCCTGCCCAGAAGGACAGGGGTGCTGGTGAGTGAGAGGCTAGACATGAGCCAGCAATTTGCACTCACAGCCCAGAAATCCAAACGTGTCCTGGGCTTCATCCAAAGCAGCGTGGGCAGCAGGGACAGGGAGGGGATTCTGCCCATCTGCTCTGCACTGGTGAGACCCCACCTGCAGGGCTGCATCCAACTCTGGGGTGCCCAGCACAGAAAGGACATGGAACTGTTGGAGTGAGTCCAGGGGATGCCACCAGGTTAATGAGAGGGATGGAGCACCTCTCCTATTAGGAAAGGCTGTTTATTCAGCCTGGAGAATAGAAGACTTTGAGGTGGCCTTCCAGTACCTGAAGGGAGTCTACAGATGGAAGGGGACTTTTTTCGAGGGCATATACTGACAGGACAAGGGAAAAGGGCTTAAATTGTAGGTTTAGATTAGGTATCAGGAAGCTATTCTTTCCTTTGAGGGTGGGAGGCACTAGAACACATTGCCCAGAGAAGTTGTGGATGTCCCATCCCTGAAAGGGTTCAAAACCAGGTTGGATGGGTCTTTGAGCAACCTGATTTAGTGTCCCCTGCCCATGGCAGGGCAATTGGAACTAGATGGTCTTCAAGGTCCTTTCTTACTCAAGCCATTCTATGATTACATGATTCTAATATCCACAAGATGACCTTCAACCAGTACTCCACTGGCAAAACAGGTTTGTATATTGGAACAGACCTAAGTCATACATTAATTATATATAGTCTTATACTATTGCCCTCTGCCATGAAAAAAACTCCCAACCAAGTTTAACTGAGCATTTTTAGTGTTACCTATCACTCTTCTCTGAAAACTATTTTTAAGAAAGTAATTAAGCTGTAACAACTGATCCAGAAAAGAGGTTCATGCATCACAAGAAAATTTCCCGCACTCTGCCCTTTCCTAGACTAGAAAGCATCTTCTAACTTTACCCAAGAGGATCAGAGGGACAATTGCCCAAAACTACCAAATATCAATGGCATGAGACCATAATGGAGTAAAACTTTTCAATTTACATTCTAAGCTAATATTTAAATAGTTGGACACCTGAGTCATCAAAAGCGACATGCCCTACAGCCATTCATCCCAGATTGTAAGACATTTCAGTCACTGTAACAGAATGTCATTGTAGAAGCCATACAGTTGAAACCAAATGAACTCTACATCTCAAAGAGAAAAGCCAACTGGCAGAGGACAGAAACATCCAGTTGTCGTCAGAAACCATTTTTTCATGAAACAGTCTATCACTGTTCTCTCTGTCCCTTAAGTGAGACCTATAAAACACCTTTAACATATGAGCCTCGAAGCTAAAACCCATTTTTTTACTGGACAGTAAAAGTTATGGACTGAATAAAGATATTGCACATTCCATTTTTCCCAGTGACACCCTGCCAACTAGCCCTGAATGCTGCATAGGCATTCACCACCTGCTTCTGTCAGCTCCATGCAGAATAATGATCTTCCCACCTCTGCTTTATTAACCTTCCCTTCTTCCATCAACTGCCATACACCCTTTTCTCTCAAATTGCTTTACTGATTAGCAGAATGACACAACCAAACACAACTGCTTCTAACTGGTAGCTAATTTCTCACTTTTCTCTTTCTGGTTCACATCTAAACATGTTTGAGTGCCCCCTTTCAGCAAAGTCAGTCAATCTAACAAAAGACACTAATTTTTTTTTTTTTTTTTTTTCTGATTAAGTTGTGATGATATATGGGCACACAGTCCCACAAAATCTTCCTGAATTGATTTAATAAAAGGTATTAATTTGCAGTTAGCTCTGGTCAGGGTAAGAAGTTAAATGGGAGTTGAAGATATAATATGAAGGACCATGAAGGATGTACAGAAGAATTTAATTTTCAGTATTTCAATATACAAAAAAAAAAATCCCATTTGCAAAATATATTTAGGCATCATGCCTAACTATGTTCATATTGATTTGCCTGGACTCAGGTGCAAATACAGAAAAATACTTGGAACAAAATACTTTCACTTTATTTTTTTATTTGTTTGAGGTACTCAATTAAAAAAAAACCAAAAAAACAAAAAACAAAAACATACTGAAATCACTGGGAATTGTGGAAGTGTTCAGGGCCAGGCTGGATGAGATATTGAGCCACCTGATCTAATGGAAGGTGTCCCTATCCATGGCAGGGGTGGGTAGAACTAGATGGGATTGAACGTTCCTTCCAACCTAAAACATGCAATGATTCTGCCACTCCACAATACTTGGCAACTCTGAGAATCAAGTCCTTTCTTATTTACTACAGTTGATAACATGTTCAGAGTCATTTAACTATGTTTTAAAAGTGACATATCAGATGAAAATAAATAAAATGTCTGAATCCCCATTATAAAGAAAAAAGAGAAAAATGTTCTGGAGACAGCACCAGCTGTCTCCAGAAAAAGTCAGATACAAAGTAATAACTTTCTCTTTGCAGTACCTGTATTCAATTTCTAAAGTACATCTGTCATTTTATTTTAACAAAGTCTAACAAGATCAGTTCACAGCCATCTGTGTCTACCTTAAAGCAATTCAGATTAAGGCATTGCTTTAAAAATACTATTCAAAGCAAAGCAACACATAGCAGAACAAAACAATTGCACAAGATTAGAGATGACATTTTGAAGTTTGTTACAGCTGACAATAGATATCTCCATGCACTTACAAATGTAAGACACTCCATGCAGAGCTTGCAGAGGACAACCCAGTCTCTTTTCAGCAGCAGCTCTATTGCATCACCAGAGAGTTAAACCTTCTGGAAGGGCTTACACATTTTTGACATCTCATGGTGCTCATGCTCTTTTGTTTAGTCATCCCCTGCTATGAAAGAGATCAAGAAGGCTTAGTATAATCAATGATTCTATTTCCTGAGAATCCCTGCAGTGGAAAGTGAGCTGACAGAGGAGTCAGGCTTTCTATAGCAATGTAGCAGAAGTCTCCAAACAGTGAGACTCCAGCCACAGGTAACTGGGCTATATAGGCTGTTCCTAAGCAGAACAGGCAAAGAAAAAGCAGAAAATGTGCATACTACTAAGTCGCTTAGGCATGGTTTTCTAAATTCCCACTTAAGAATTAAGAGTCTTAAAGAGTGTGTATCAAAGCATAATTATTTAACTAAAACTAAATGAATAAGGATAAGCCTCTGAGTCTCACTGGATATAGTCTCCCCGCCTTGTATAAATAAAAGTCTACTTTGATCCAAGCCCTTCACACATGGTATCAAATCACATCTGCCAGAATAGCAGGAGTTTGGAAATACAACAATGTGTGGCATTAGAAACAGAATTTCTGATGCAGAAATTAGGACCAAGGGAGAGACAGCCCATTAATTCAGTATTAAAAGGAGCCAATTTAAGGGAATGAAAACAAAACACAAATGGAAAATTATCAGATCAGAGCCAAACACTGTGGATTTATTTTAGTCCCTCTGTAGTCAAACAGAGGATTTATTTTTCCTCATTTTTACAATAAAAACTTTGGTGTAAGTAATGAAAATAAGTTGTACTCTAATTATAAAAGTGGTACTTTTTGTCTAAAGACAGATGTACAACTTGTAAGTCAGGCAGTTTATTACAAATGCCAGTCAGAGTCTAAAGTCTCCTACAGATAAGCAGATGAGTATAGCTGAATCCTGTCTGTACAATGGAGGGAGCTGCTGCTGGCAACCAAGCTTTTGCACCAAGCTGAATGCTGACTGCCAGAAACCTCAGGACACACGGGAAAGATGTCAAGTCCAAATCATTACTACAGAGTCCATCTGTGAGATCATGACAGGCTCAAAAGAACAAAACCAACAGGGACATGGGAGCATGGAAAACACTTATCCAATCAGTCAAAGCCAATAAATATGGCAAAGGCAAGGGACTGTTGAGAACTTAAGGCACTTTGTGCCAGGTTTACTGCAGAGAAATAGGCAACACTTTGAAATGACGAGTAATGGATGGGTTATAATGCATTCCAGTAGCTCTGGGCTGGAATGTAATAAAACCATAGACTCTTCCAAGTAGCAGCAAAAGGAAAAGAACATCTGAGGTTAGAATTCATGCTGCCAGAGACTTGGAACCTTGACAGGTACTTATGGCAGCAAGTTTTTGTGAAGTAAAAGACATAGACCTCTGAACTCAAAAAAGCAATGTCCTTATACTCAAATCTATTTTTATGCATATCAATGTCTGATTTTCTTTTTCTCTTCACCACTGCTCTATCTTTATTTCAACTTTTAAAGTCTCTGACTAGGAAAAAAACATTATTCTCAGTTAGTTGACACCATGCCATTGACAATGATACTATAAAGGCCCAACTGGATCAGGAAACATGAAAAAACAGCATGTGCACTAAATAGTGTATACCCAGGTATCAACATTTTGTTCAAACACAAATTCTTTTCTTCTCTCTATAAAAATCACTGGTATCAGTGCTCTTTCTTTCCAATACCTACTAAGAAAGTCACAGTTCATTTCTCATATGTTCCCAGAGAAAATTCAAGTCTTTGCTTAAGTTCTTTGACAGAGAATGCTAGAGCAAATACAGCCAAGAGTGAAGCTGGCAGCATTGAACCCCTCATTTGGTGGGAAAACAATTACCTGTCCTTCCACTCCTCAGCTTGTGCTCTTTAAGTGTTCCAGATTATCACACATCTTTTAAAATAGTAACAACTCTGTAATGAATAGTAGTCTCTTTACTTTTGGGTCTTTAGTGTTTTGATTTGATTATTTCTCAGATAATAGAATCTTGGGTTGTTTACACAGTGAACAAATATGTGAATTTCACATATATTGTGTATGATGGTTTGGCTATTTTTGTTGTCAAAATCTTAGTAAATTCTACTTAGGGGACACCTGACCTATCTAATTTATTGAAAAGATAACACTTTTAAGAATTATAATTACTATTTTTAAAGTGTAGGTATGTAATACTGATTCAATTTTTTTTCTCCTCCCGTTTCTAAACACCCTGAGGTCTTAACAAACTTACTTATACTTACAAACTACTTGCCATTATACTTCAATTTAGGGTCACTTTCAGATTGTGAAGCTCTTGAGATGTTATCATTTCATTGACATACATATTTAAAGATTTCCCAAAGTTGCCTCAAGTGTCTAGGGCCCTTCAATATGTCCTTTTATCTGAGATATTGGCATGATCCTGGTTGAAGCAATGCAAGATCTCTGAGAGACTGTCCTTCTGGGCTGGCAGCTAAAGGCCAGGCAGTCTCATGGGGCAAAATAGTCCACACATGAAGGATGAAATCCAACTCTCATATAAAGATACCCAAATTTATTTACATGCTCTGGGCTCCTAATATCATCAACAGGGATGAAAATTTTAATAAAGTTGTCTGAACCGAAGTATTCAGCATCATTTGAAATTTATTAACATATCCCACCTGCCCTTCAGCTGCTACTCCAGAAGTGACATAAATGCTGTCTTATATCTGGAAGCCCTAAAAAATGTCCCAGAAAGCCTACAGTGGCTTAAGCAACTCCAAACACCTATGTGCAGGAACCAGAAAGTTCCTGCCTTGACCGATTCAGTCAGGGCCTTGAGAGCTAATTCCTGATATTGGCTCAACTCCCAAAGCACTGTCTACTACCTTCTGAGATGTCAAGTAGGGATACTGATTTGATACTAATAAATAGGTTGTTGGAAGCTATTGTCTGTATTTGCTAGATGTCTTCTGACTGGGATGGGAAGTCAGAACTTGGCTGCTTGTAAGCACCTGTGTAATACACAACTAAATTTGAGCATTCTAGGCTGCAGCTGAGTCTCACCCAAAGAATAACATTCCCTATACATAAGCAACTCTATCCTTCTCCAAGTGTGTAACATAACTTTGGTGTCATTTCAGGTGACTAAATAAAGATGTCTAGTGTTATTTGGAATGTTCTGTGATAGTCAAGACATGAGACCTTACATCATGGGTTATACCAAGGACTATGCTTATCTGAAGTAACAGCTGGAAGCTGAAAAAGGTATCCTATAGTATTTCAAATGGTAATAGAAGACTATATATAGGTTCTTTAATTAAGCCATCTACATTTTATTGATCAATGTGATCACAGAATTTTTAGTTTAGAAGCCCCCAAAAATCATGCATGGCTAGATGCCAAGTGAAATGTTCCAAAATAAAGACAGAAAGCCTATAGAAAAGGGCAGCAAATAAATTTATATTTACCCTGACCTCCAAACAAAACTATTAAGAACATAAGCTCAATTTATTAAAATACAAAAAACAGAACCTAAATTTTCTCATTTACTATGAGTTAATTGATCTAGAATTATTGGTTATCCATTCTGAATGACTTGTTAGAACCTCAAACATCTCTTGAGATTAAATCTACAATTGGATGAGCTCTCTCCAACTAAAACCCTGCCAATTTGCTACCTTGTATCACTTTAAACAGACATTTTGTTCAGACACTCTAAAATTGCCTCTTTTGGAGAACGCAGGTTAATTAGTTTCTTGCATGCTCTAGCTGAGCTGCAGCGACACACCTAGTCAACAAGGAACCCATTCAAAGCTCTGTGAAACAATTTATAAGTACTACTTTTGCACTGCCTTAGAGAATTAAAGCAAAAGAGCACTAATAAAATTGAAGAATTTTGCTCATAATAAAATATATTCTGTTAAAAAAAAACCCCAAACAAACAATTAAACACCTACCAGCTAAAACTAAACTGCAGTGAAGTTCTTATACACTCACTTCATATCACTGTAACATTTTACTGAGAGAATAGTTTTTCCCTTGGTCATGCATTTTACTGGCTCTCAATGTTACAACCTTCTAAGAAATTAAAGGTCTGCATAATGGGCACTTCTTGATTTCTTATCCTATTTCACCCCATTTTGAAGAGAAATCACCCAACCAAGGGTGTCAAATGTGGCAGAAGCACTAGCTCCCTCCATTCCCAGAGGCTTCAAGAACTTTCTCAATTTCATGCTTCTCTGCACAACTTTATTTACACTAAAACCATTTTGTTTTCTGCTTCAGAGAAAATACTTCGTCTTGATCTCCCAGCAAATCTTGGCTATATTATCTGAATACTCTGTGAAGCTTTGACTCTTTACTATAGACTGCAGCTGACATATCAGGTGAAACACAAGTGAACTGCATAATGGAAGCTAATGTCCCGTCAAAATGGGGTCAACAGGATACAATCAAATGTGCATATCATCTATCCACAGTGTGCAAGCTTTCCTTCAAAACAGTATTTAGATTTGAATGGATGCACTAAGACAAATATTTAATATACACTGATGGGGCTCTGCTAATTATCTTTTGAAATACAAGCTGGTGTCTCAGATAGACACTTTCAGCAATGGTCATATTAATAATAACTAAATTTAAGCTTTTTTTTTTTTATTTTTTTTTATTTTAAAATCTATATTTAAAACCTTGTGGTTTCTCAGCAACCTGTATGTATTTCCAGGAATAAATACAGGTACAAATATAAAGCCAAATACTACTGGGGCTGCTTTTGACATGCTTAATTACACAGTCTTTTTAAAAATTACTTTTATACTGTTTGTCTTTGCAAATTATCAACTCAAATTCAACCATTCAGCATAGTGTCTCCATAAAAAAAAAACTTCAGGCATATATGTGAAGAAATAGATTCTCTTCCTGAAAGATAATTTCTTTAATTCAGTAAACACTGCTGAATACCTATCTTTTATGCAGATTTTTGAGCCTCTCTTCAAAGCTCTTATTTAAATAAGTTAACTACTTAGACACTTTTCTAATGCAAATTGGCATGAATTGAAAGACACACTGAAAAGCATTTTTGCTGCATGACATTCAAAGTTAAATGTACCTACTTTGTACTTTTATAGAGGTACATCTATTCCTTGCTTGCCTGGAACTTTTCTCACCAGAATTTAAATTATAAAATGAAAGAGAATACTTGTATTTCACAGTGTGATGGAAGGGACCTGGTTCAATTTCTGACTTTGCATGCCCTGACCCAGCAACAGCTGTTTCATTCAAATTAATCAGAAAAAAATCTCAGCTATATAGAAAACAACAGCACAAAATGACAATTGTAGTACAAAATACTGCTGAGAAATCTTCATTACTGTCCATATAACTGCATTTTCTAAACCTGTTTGTCCAAATTGAAAGTGCTGATGGAAGTTGTACTCAGTCTTCTAAATACTGAAGGATTACCAGATGACTACACACTTCCATCTATGTGCAGCTGTACCTGGAATTCTGGATCTCTTACAGCAACTTCATTTTGTACCTTTGCTATCACAGAACATTTTAGTGAGCAACAGCCAAGAAAAAAGCATTGGTGGAGATAATAGTATTTTACATTTAAAGTTCCTTCATAATAAAATACCTTCCAGTTTCTTGCTGTGATGTGGAAATTTTACTCAAGTGTCTACAGTTGGCAAAGATTTCTTATAAAAAGCCTTTTAAAAACTCTTCAGAAATTGTACTCCTTTTACTCTCATGAGATAAGAGACACATCACCAACATTAAGGCACCATGGTCACAACATCAGAGAATAGCTGAGGTTTAAATAGACTGCTTGAGGTCAACTGGACCAACCTCCCTATTCAAGTGGGGCCATCTGGAGCAGGTTGCCCATGACCATGTCCAGACAAATTTTAAGTGTCTCCAAGCATGGACATTCTACCACCTCCATGGGCATGCAGTGGCAGTGCTTGGTTACCCTCACAGTCAAAAAGTGTTTCCTGATATCCAGAGGGAGCCTCTTCTCTTCCAGTTTGTGCCCATTGCCTCTAGTCCTGGTGCTAAGAGGAACTTGGCTTCATCCCCTTTGCACCGTCCATTCACCTTTGTACAAGTTGATACGATCCTCCCCCTGGACCCAGCCTTCTCTGCTCCATGCCAAAACTACCCCAGCTTTCTCAGCTTCTTCATATATCTCTAGTGCTCCAGCCTTTTAATCATCTTGGTAATTATTCACTGGACTTGCTCCAGTGTGCTCATGTCTTACAGCTCCAGGTGCTTTTCTGCAAAGTTGGTTTCCATCCAGTCCTTAGCCTGCACTCGTCCATGGTGTTGTTATTCCCCAGGCACAGGGCTTTACACCTGTGTTTGTTGAACTGCATGAGATTCCTGTTTTTCTTCATCCTTCTTAAAACAAATTACAGTGGGATAACACTCTGGAGAAATACAACCAAAAGGTCAAAACTATCAGAAAGCTTTAACTTCTTGGAGTTTAAGGTACTATGGCCCTTTGAAATGGCTTAAGGGATTTTACTTTGTAAACTTTCTATGTTTGTGAAATTTCTTCCTTCAATATCAAGTCCATGCCGTCTTCTTCCTCTTATCCAAAGGTGAGACTGTCTAAATATGAACCTATATAATGAAAAGCTTGAGTTAAGCAATGGAAAAGGAACCAATATCCCATATGTGCAATAGCATAAATCTATGCTTTTTTCATTTTTTTAAAGAAAAAACTTTTCTCTAGAAACCAATGTGATGTATTTAAAACCACTCCACATCTGTAGATTTTCAATTTTATTTTTTTGCTTTCTGTATGAGGCCAAATGGCCATCATTTTATTATGCAATATAATCCCATACAAAAATAAAAATATGGAATATTCATTATGTAACAGACTTGCATCTAATTAGATGAAGGAGAAAAAAGACACACTACAAATCTTCAATATTCATATAAGTGGTGTGTTTTAACTCCACGATCTGACTTCACTGCCTTGATCTACAGACCTCTCTGTATCTCTGATAGCATTTTTTCAACATTTGCTGTTAGTTGCCTGTTATGCACCTGCTAATTTGACATTTATTAGTGCAATTTTTAAAAATCTTTTTCCATTTCTCTGTCCTGAGACCAAAAATACCAAAATGAGATACATTCTTCTTTAGAGGAGCCAAAACTGGACAACAGTCTCTTACCTTGTTTTTCTAGAAGGCCAGAATTAGATTACAATTAACATTTTTATTTCTTCATTTAGCAAGGTGATTGTGAAATTATTCTATTTGATTAGGGATTACCTTTCCAGCCTTGACCTTGTTTTGGTTTATCTCTAGCTAGCTTTAGATCTGTGGTGGCACAGAAATATTTATCATAATGTTGACTCATACACACACCTCTGATTAAAGGATAGTAACAGCAAGAAGTAAATTCTGTATTGAATTAACATTATCCATGGTTTTAAAACATAAATGGCACAGAAAAAAGGATCTTTGACTCTATAATAAAGCATTCTGTAGAGTGGTGCAAGCATAGGATGGTGGCACAGACTGTGAAGGTGCTGATATAGGAGGAGGATAAGACAGGCCCTAGACTTACAAATAGATCACCAACAGCTGGCTCCTGGTCACTACAGGGATTCAGTCTCAGGAGCTGGGTAAAGCTGACTTCAGTTCAAGGGCAACAAGCAAAGGTCAGGAATACTTATGTATTTGCTTTGGGACCTAGTGAAGGAAGAAAAAGGAAGCAAACTCAACAGAAGACAGGAAAACTTGCAAGCAAATATCCTCCCAAGAAAAAACCAGGAGCACAAAGGAAGCACTGCCCAGCACCAGCAGTGGCCTTCTGCAGTACAAAGCTGTAATGTTGATGTCACTCTTGAGGAAGATGAGTGCTGATTGCCCTTAGAACCAGAGGAGCAGAGCAAGGGTAAGCATAACCCCAGGGGGAAGAGGAGGCACATCTACACATGAACCCATACTGGGAGTGTAGATTTTAAATTGTATTAGTATTGGGCTATTTTTCTGTGATTGTGTTCTTTTCTGTACCTGGAAGAGGAACAATTATTTGGCTAACTGGTAACCTTTGTGTCATACTCACGATGTATTTTTGGCTTGGTATGAAAGGTGTGGGTTTGCCCATAAAAAAATTTTGCATGAAACACCAAATCTGTTTAAGGAGAGTAAAAGCTCCAAGCTGCCTTTCTTTGAAAGGCTGTAAGAATAATGTTGGCCTCATAGGTTTTGAGGTAGACCTCAAAGGGTATCCTTCCACAGTCTCTTTCCAAGTCCTCCACGTATTTTCTTGCTCTAAACATCTATTTACTATGATTTTCTGCACCTGGTGTTCATCTGTCATCTATTTCAATATTTAGAAATATTTTACATTCAATGAAAACATTAATTTTCAGATTTTTTTTATCTTTCCCAGAGGAGCTCTGGATTTCCTTCCAATGTCTTATTGTCCAAATATCTAGAAAATTGACTTTGGTATTCAATCCCTGACATATCTGAAACACTGACCCATCAAATCAGCAAACTAGTTCAGCATGCTAAGTGGCAAAATGTAAGCACTAGATTCAGCTTTCTTTTGTGAGAAATACAGGGTTTACCTAAAGAAAAACATTCTTTGAATTTTAGGCTAAGTAAATTACTTGACTCAGAAAGAAAAGGAAAAAAAAACCAAAATAAAGTGATATATTTTTCTTTTAAGCTGAGATTATTTTGTGCTTTTTCATTTATCCAAAAACCTATTTTAAACATTTTAAAATAACCAAATTCCCTACAGAAA
The DNA here is from genome assembly GCA_013397555.1 of Urocynchramus pylzowi. NCBI lineage: Eukaryota > Metazoa > Chordata > Aves > Passeriformes > Fringillidae > Urocynchramus > Urocynchramus pylzowi. The sequence goes on along the minus strand of VZRH01005337.1, from coordinate 972,042 downwards.
ATTTAATTCAAAATTTTCCTTTTAAAGCTATTAATTTTCAAATTCATTACAAATTTATAGAAAAAAAAAATACACTGTTCAGCTGATACATTCTCCCCTCACATATTTTGTCTAATCAACTTTCAAATAAAGGGAAAACTACAGATGTGCTTAGAATAGGACAGGACAGACTAGGTCAGAATTCCATCTTTCATCTTCAAGGACTGCATGCAAGCAATACTTTAATCATCTTTCCATAGCCCACTGATTCCTGTGAGATAAAAGTGCATGCTTTAGCAACACAGCATCCTGTCCTAGATGTTTTTGTCCCTGCACAAATCAAAACACCTTTAAGCATTGCCATTTCCCCAACTCTGAAAGCTATCTGGATGTCTATATAACATATTCTACATCTATGGAGTAAAAAAAAATATAAGAAAAAAGATCATAGTATTATCCACATCATTATGACATTAAAAATAATCCTGGTAAAAATACCATGGTAAAATACAAAATTTCCATGAATTTCCATTCCACTCTTCATGGAATGGAAGAATGTCCTCTCACAGTGATGAAAATAAAAACCAGGCCATCAGTGTATTCAAACAGTAGGCCAGAAAAATATTTTAATAAATGCTTCCATCAGATTCTGATTCTTCTAATTTTCTGTGAAAATCTTATTTACTACATCTATGTATCACAATTTCATAGCCAGTGGGTTAATTGTGGGAAAAATTTAATTTGTAAATATTTTAATCTGCACATATTTGGGTATTACACAGGCAAGTTTATAAAACAATAAACAGATAATATATTAATTATTGCTATTCCCAGTGAAAATGTAATCATAATCACTGGCACTTGGTGCTATATTCCTAGACCCTTCTTTCAACAGACAAAGCAGAGCCTCTCTGTCTGGAAAAAATGTATGTGGAGATATTTCATGGATAGTTAGAGGAATGTTGGCTATGTCAAGTACCAGTTACATTCTGAAAATACTGTTTTAAACATTTTTGGTTAAGATGTGCCTGTGCATTTTTGTCACACAGAAATATTTTCATTTTCTTCTTTGTCAGTGTTTCTCACTGTGACAGGTTTTGGTTTTAAAATACATACAGTGTTCTTCAGGGAAAAAAAAAAAAAGAGGAATAATCTTTTTTATTCCTTCCTGTAACTATTTTCAATAAGCCTAACTGTACAATTAATTTATCAATGTTGTTCCAAAATTAGGATTTCCAAACACAATTCTTCAGAGTTTCAGTTTTAGGCTGGACAAAGTTCTAGTGACTCCACTAGGACTGCACTAATCACAGAACTAGTATAGGGAGGAATATTGACCTGTAGAGGACTAGTTGCCCAAACTCAGCATTATTCCAGGCAGTGTGGTATTCTTCCTGGCCTCCAGCTAGCTTCCCATAAAAAGGCAACTTTCCTGGAGACCTTGTACTCACTTTTGTAACCCTGAGCCCAGGCAGTCTGCTCTCTGAGCCAAGACTGGTTTGCCCCAGCCTGATGGAGCCTGATAGTTAGATATTGTTAGATAGCTAGAACATGCAATATATGGAAAGCAAAACCAGAGATAGCTGAGCAATTGCTAAGCAATTGCTTAGCTGATCAAGGACTTGAGAAGAATAACTTCTGACATAGGAAGGTATAAATCACAAAGGCAAAAAGCAGAAATGGTAACCCAGCAATGCTGAGCATCAGCCTGTCCCACATCTAAGGCTGAGTGGTCGCCCAGCTGAGATAACCAGCCTGGGGTATTTCATAGGATCATGTTAGTGTCTAGCCTCATTAGTCTAGCTCATTAGTCCCAGTTATCTGTTGTTTGTATCAGTCAGCAAATAACTGCTTAGCACTCATAATAGTATTTATCATTCTTAGGTGTGTCTCTCTGGGTACAACAGAATTTCACAGATTGATAGAAAGGCTTGGGCTGGGAGGGAAATTTGTCCATGTAAGAGGAAAGAATGCCTGGACATAATGACTGTCAAGTGTCTCTAGTGTCTTGACATCCCTCAAAATGTTATGCCTGGCTTCCAGCTACCATGTCAGAATACTGTAGATTTCCAGTGTACCTGGGGTTTATCTGTCAGTCCCATAATAATGTGACAGATAATCTAGGGAATTTCAAATACTCCAACTGGACAACTGACTCTGCCCATCTTAGCTCCAGGTTACCTGCATAACATGCAAAAACCATCTATTTAATATTTCTAGTCTGAAATTCTCTTTGAAAGATCTTACTTTCCTTATTGACTATGTTGAATTTTAGGGAACATCAAACCCTGAATATATTAAATTAAATTACCAAATGCATCTCTTGGTGCCCATACCAAGATTAGTTTTAGACAAGAAAAATATAAATGTAGATGCTACCACAGCAAGTGTCTAATGAAAGCACTGATTCAAAACCCCCCAACACATTTGTGACATTGTCTGGGAATGTGGAAGCCTCCTGTATGAAGATCTGGAAAGTTTATGGGTCTTTATTTAGTTGCTGAAAACCAGTTGCTAAACCCATTGAGATAACAGAGAATGTATCCTGGAACATACAGGCCATCTCAGACAGAATTAGGGACAGGCAGGTAGATGACTGTCCAATATTTCTATGTGTGTTTAGGTAAGTTATGCTCAGGCAAGCAAAGCAGTGGATGCAGAGAGCTACTCAGTTTATCCCACTGTATAGCTGAAAAAATGACAACATCCACTGATGATTTTGGCTAAATTTCAAGCACTCAGTTCAATTTCTTTATCACAGGCAACTACTGTCATTTGAAATGCATTACTGTAATCTTCCTAGCCTCAAACTGTCACACCAGAAGAATGTGGGTCTCCCAAATGTCCTGTGTCTTATCTTTCCATTGCAATTAATGGACCAATTCCTGTCAATTGCAACAAGCCTGGATTGATGATCTCATGAAACAGACCAACATGAAACAAACCAGACTCATCAATGTCTCTGACAAGTCTTGTGTCATACCTACTATTCTGATAAGTTTTGGGTATTCTGGAGGGTTTCTTTTCCCAGTGAAACTCAACAGTGGTGCTCACATTACAGACTTGTGCCTCCTTTGATATTATTAGAGAAGTTCAGATAGCTAAAGCATTACTGGTTGTGGCATTGAATAGGAAGGTTTTCTACAATTAATGTAGATTCCTTAAATTACACAAAAGATAAAATATTTTTCCAGAAAGGTGGGGAGTGTGGGGATGGGACAAAACCAAAAAGCTCCACCATAACCCAACCTACCAAGTATTTTGATGGCCCAGTTGAATAGAAAACCAGCACTTCTCATTCCTAGATATACTAGTTTTTGTATTCATCTAAAAAAGAAGTTGCATAATTTCTTTGCAAATTCCTCTCTAAAAAAAGTCTAGCCTATATAATGACTCACGGAAAAGAAAACTTCTGAGAATAGGAAAGAGTTTAGTTCCTTACATCTTTGAGCTTACAATCTACAGCAAGTAGAAAAAGGAGATTTCTTCAAAGAGAACAAAGACTTGTAAGTTTTGGTTATAAAGCTGGAAAATTTTATTTTGCATGAATTGGTCTCCTCCGTCTTTCTTACTTCCCATAGTCTTGCACATACTTCTACAGTATTTCTGCAGAAGAAACTACCTACATAAAATTAATCTTGATGACATCATGTGGTGCTAGTTAGTCAGAACATTTAAGGAGGATAAAGCACTATAGCCTTAAGGACTCTTAAAATGAGAATCATTTATTCTCTGTTGTCTTCTGTGAAATGGATTCTTGCTGTTACTAATGTAAAAACCTGCTGCTAAATGTTTTGACTGTACATATTAGCCAGCTGGTGGTTCAGTTCTCACTATTGAGTTGCCCAGAACTGAAATAATTAATTTAGCTAAGAAAAGTATAATGTGCTGTACCTTTTGGATTTGTGACTGTAATCTGTAATCACCAGGGAGTTTATTTGGATTTGCAATAATACAGGAGTTGGTAATTTATAACAGAACAGGAGCTGACTAAGTAGAGCTTATGAAGCTTGAAGTTTTTCGACAAGTTGCAGAACTTTCTATAATACAGAAGCTGTTAGCAGCTTATAGTTGGCTCAAACATTAATCTGTGTTATCCTAATAAACTGAAAGCAAAACCCATGGATTTTAAATGTCCCTTCTTAAGCCCAAGTATCCTTAATATTGTCTCTTCATACCTGTATAGCAAGAAATAATTCAAAGATGTAAGTATAAAGATTGCTGTTTACTGTAAAAATACTGGACTCAAATTCTCAAGATAAAGACTATTTAGGCCAAAGAGATGCATTAACACCAATTTTTGTAACTTTTCACTCCTTAATTGTTATTTCTTTTTGCTTCTGCTTACTCCTTGTGTTGCAATAGCCTTCTAAGAAATGTAATGTGTAAAGATTACCTGACACTTGAAAACTGTAGTCAGGCAAATATTGCTATTCAAATATATTCATTCATTATTTGATCCAAGCACTGATTTAGATTTTCTAAAGGAATAAGGGAAAAGTAAAGGAAAAAATTACATACAAACAGGAGATAATCACATATACTGCAGTTCTCCAAAAGACTGCTAGAGCAAAGAAGAATATTTGTCACACAATATTCATTATGACAGGCACTGTTGGTCTAGCTTTATTTTTTTTGTTTGTTTGGTTGGTTTATTTTGTTTTATAAAACTTTCCTCATGGTCCAATGAGATATTTATTTATCTTTCTTGCATAAGGAATGGACCCTCTCAGATATCTAATGGAGCCAGATGCTGATCCACTCATCCTTGAAGAATTCGAAAGAAATCGAGGATACTCTCACAAAGGCTCTCAAAGCCATCTACAGAAGGCTTTGTTTTCTACATAAAATGTGTCTCTACTCACAGGAATGGGTGGCTGACCCAGTGATTTATTGATTTTACATTAAAAGGATGTGCATTTATGAGGCTTGGCATATGATAGATACAGTACTGGTGCCAGATGAAGAGTTAATAGGAGTAGCCCATCATATGTCACTGCAAAATGGAGAAAGTGAGAAAGCTGTAATGACATCAACACTAATCCCTCTGAAAGGCAGCTGGTTTTTGTTATTGTTATTTTACAACAGTGAAGAATTTTATAGTTGTGCATCGCTACACTTTGTGTTTTAATGACATTTCTATTTTTTTTTAATTCGATGCTAGTCTGTTAATGTACACTTATTCACAGATGTTTAATTACTGTTTACAGATGTAAAGCATCAAATTTTAGCAACTTCATTCTTTTTAGTACCAAAAAGTCGTTCTTGAATCATTAAAGACAGGAGAAAGTACATTGGCAGTACTTAGCAGTCTCTTTCAGCCCAGGTGTGTCATGAGTTTAATAAAGTTACTAAATAATACCCCAATTTAAAAATGACAAATAAAAAACACCAGGAATGACTGTAAGCAGCACACTGAATGTGTGTCATAATTAAGAATAGAATCATGGAATCATTTAGCTTGGAAAAGATGCTTAACAGACACCAACCACCAACTCAGCACTGCCAAGCTCACCACTAAGCCATATCCCTAAGTGCCACATCTGCATGTCTTATAAATATCTCCAGGGATGGTGACTCCAGTGTTTCCCTGTACAGACTGGACATGTGGCTTGACAACCCTCTTCATGAAGAAATGTTTTCTAATATCTAATGTAAACCCACTCTGGCACAACTTGAGGTACTTTCTTCTTGTCCTGTCACTTGTTACCTGGGAGAAGAAACCAACCCACCTTGTTACAGCCTTTTTTCAGGTAGTTGTAGAGTTCAGTAGGGACTCTCCCCAGCCCCCTTTTCTCCAGGCTAAAAACCCCCCAGCTCCCGCAGCCAATCCTCATAAGACTTGTGCTCCAGAACCTTCACCAGCTTTGTTTTTCTTTGGATGCAAGAAAAAAAGTGGTACATTACTTTAATTTTAATACACCAGAAACTATTACTGAGGCATCTTTTTTTTAATACCAAAAGGAAATTAGGAAGAGAGTGGAGCACTACCATTTTATTGCTCTTGCATGAGTCCTCTTTTGGGTTCAACAAGACAAAATGCTTCTTTCTTTAAATAAAAATGCATAAAAAACCAACAAAATCAACCAACAAACAAACAAAAAAAAGCTTTTCTAGCTCAGTGCATTAACTCCAAAACCAAGTAAACAATATCAGGTGCCAAGAAAAAGGAAAATATGTAGCAATAATCAATTGGAGGAAAATTTGGATTAAGACAAGCAATGTTCTTGCACCATACTGGCAGACATACCAATGGCAATTTCCTTGATAAATATCTCATATAACAAGGGCACCGAACATTCATACTTTTATTTTCAAACAGAATCCAAAATGAAATTAAAGACTTACAGAATTATGTTCTTTTCACAAATTGCTTCTCATAAATAAAGATGTTTTGAGTAGCTTAGCTTTTAGACTAGTTCAAAAATTTATGTTAAAAGATATATATGTAGAGAAGCTGAATTATTGTTTGGTGAAGTGTTTATCCATTTTACCAAATAACAGCACTTTGATACTAAATGAACTTGGAGATACTCTTACAGTCATTTTTCAGAATTTGCATTTAAATAAAATATTCTGGTTTATACTTCATTCAGTATTAACTGCATGTAATAATATCATCCTTGGATGAGAAAATGAAATTTTCCTGTGGTGATGTTGAAAGACTGTCATTTATGTGCAGATTCTGGCTTTTACATCAGCAAAACTGCATTATTTCAAATCTGAGCAGGAAAAATAAACACTGCTTCAAAAAAAAAAAAAAATCCCCCCAAAAAACTCAGGAAGAAAAAATGTCAGGTATAATCAAACATGAATTAGCTTCCTACTGATGAGCAACCTCACCTTCTCAAGAAGATTTATTTTATGGCCATTTTTTTACTGACAAAAAAATCTCAAAACATCCAATTTGTCTTCTCATTACTATCCCTCTGCCTTATCCCTACTTCTTATTGCTCTAAGTTATTAATCCTCCTGACCTCCATGGCTCAGGACTCTGAGATCATACTTTCACACTGAGATCATACTCTCTAGGTTTAAACGTAGTATCTAACTTCCCCTTTTCCATCTTCCATACCATGAAGAAAGGCATGAAGACAAATGTCCATGGATGCTGCAGCTCTTGAATGTAGCTTAGACAACTCCAGCTTGAATTCACTGCAGCATCCTCAGCATGGGACTTCTTGGTTTTTATATAATTGTTCTGCAGATATCAGCTGAAACTTTTACACCTTCCATACTCACCAATGCAAAACAGAAATGTCAATGCTGTGCTGTACGTGCCATGTGCTGGTAAATCCACGTGGCACACCTGACTACTCCACAGACACCTCAAAAACCCTGTCTGCTGTGTTTTGAGCTGATTTGTCTTTTCTTCTGCCATTTGATCACAGAGAACCTGCCTTTTCCATTTGTGCTGAAAATAACCATAATTCCTAGGTTTTCAGTCCATCTCTTATTCTGCACTTGAAAAAGCTGATCCTCACTTCAGTTATTGATGTAGAGGAGTCTGGTGCCATTTGAGGTTTTTTAGCACATTTAAGTCATCCCCACAGAGCTAATGAGGCTTACATGGGACCTCTGTCTCAACCATGCCCTTTTGATGAGGCATCTGAAGGCCAGGAGGAATAACTGGTGGCATTTCATAGGGCATGATGAGTATTTATCAAAAAATGTTGCTCAAAAGAAGACATTCAGCATATGAATCAGTTGCTGAAATATAAAGATATGCTATTATTTTCAACACTGTGACACTGGTCCTTCTGACTGTATCATACTTGTCTAACCTCTGCATGTGTCTTGGGAATGCTGAAACATCTCAAATGGCACATGTCTATTGTGAGGTGAGTGAATTCTCCCTTTATAATTCAGTGTGTACAATCTGGAGGGAAAATAACTCCCTGAGAATCTGAAAGAATAAAAAGCTTATCATGGGAACATTTTTCTCAACAAAATAGTTTAAACATATTTGATTAACTTTGATAACCATTTAGCATAACAGTAAACAGCAGATAACAAGACAATTTAATTACAGTGTATTTTCCTAAATCTAAATTTTCATTAAAAAACACCCAATAATTTCCCTTTGAGGCCAAAATGCAAATATCCTTGAAAATATTCTGTAATTTTAACAGTCTTGTAGTTGTTCAGAAGAGAACTTCCCCACCAGCGAAGCAAGAATTTCCCCAAAAACAATCTCATTTTCCCCCACATTCCATGCCACTCATGATTATGAGTAATGTACAGGGATGGGGAAACGTGACGTGCAGGTACCTCAAGAGGATTTGATTTTTGTGAGAGAAGAGTCTGTAATGTTTGATTTTATAATATTGGTTGCTGAATGACACTGCCCCTGTATGCCATAAGTATTTTAGACAATGAGCATGGACAGCTCCAGCCAGGACAGAGCTTTTTGATGTTTATATTATGCTTTTCAGGTGTAAGAGACTAAAGTACCATTTTCAAAAATGTGCTAACCCCTCTGCTTGTGTATGCTGCAGAGGAACACCTTACTGTGGTTAAGCAGCATTAACTTCCAGTCAAACTACCTACAGAAATATCTAACAGTTAGAAAGGGAAAGGAAAATGGGCTTCAGACTGGGGTATTAGTCAAAGAAAGCACCCCAGATATTTTAAAAGTGGTAAGGAAGCAGAAGTTCAGTTAACTTAAGTCATAAAAGCAGCGTTATAAACACTGACTGACCACCTTGCCTCTGACAGAGTACTCACTCATCATTTTGTCAGTTATAGTACAGACTTCAAAATATTCGGCGTCTGTTCTGGAGCACAAGCCTGTGCAGGATTGTTCTGCCATTCCCACAGGGCAGGCCAACCTTACAATGAATAAAGGCCCTTCCTTGTTCAGGAAGACTGGAATCTTCCTGACAGAATGGGCTAGAGAAACCACAACAGTAAAGTTTAAGCTCTGCAATAGTTGCCACCAGAACTGCTTGGGGGCATCACATTTGACTGAAAGTAGAACCATTGAAATACCATAGAATAGACTTATTCTGTGCATTTTACAGAGCCACTTGTACATAGAAAACAAAAAACAATTAAAAACCAAACTACAAAGCCCTGAAATTATTCATCCAGACAACATTGCTATGCAGAAGAGATAAACACAGATTCAGATATGCATGCTGTAAAAAGGACTAAGTGAAGAGATATTTTTCTCTGTAAATCTGTAGATTTTCTCTGAAAATCTAAGTCAATATGAATGTATATACTTCCTGAGTGTTCAAAACATGGGGCTAACCCAAATACACACCTGCATCTTTGTTTCTGAGAAAGATAAAGATCAAGTACTTTCAGTGTAGCATCCAACATTACTCTACAGAAGCATTACAGCATTAAATTCCTTCTCCTGTCACACTCAAAACATTTTACCAAGAAGCCAAATGCAAAATAGAGAGGCTTGTAGTCTTTATTTCTATACCTCAATGAGTTAAATGGGAATGGGACATTGAGAACAGTGCTGTCTCAGAGGTAAAGTTATTACTGTTTACCAAAAGAGATGAGAAATTTTCCTTTTTGAGAGATTTTCTAGTATTTTCTGTGACTTGCAATCATCTCTGAATCTGTTGCTTACACGAAATTCATAAAAGGTAAAACAAAACTGCTTTTATCAGGCTGCTTTATAAAATGCAATGTGAAAAGAGCTAAGAGCTGCTCTTTCTCATTTAACTTTGTTTACATTGTCACAGAAAATGGCTTTTATTTCAAAGATCTAAAACATGCAATAACTTGCAGGCCAAGAATTGCTCTAAGTTTGCTTTTTCAATTCCATACTATTCAATAAAAGTGAAAGACAAATGTGTTCATATTTGTACAATGTTATTTCACAAGAAACCTAAATTTGTGCTCACACATGCATGCAAATCACTTGGGCTGTATTTTGTGCAGTAAGGATGATTTAAAAGTGTGAAAACATGCCTGCAATAAAAAAAAAGACAAAAATCAGTCAGTCACCAAATTAATAAACAAATTGTAGGTCAACTTCTCTTTTAAATCATAATTCTAATGAAATCTGAAAGAATAGGAAACCTGATACCTGATGATCTCTTAGATCTCTAAAGCAGATGGCTTCATTATCATTTGTGATTGAAAAAGCTCAATGATCAGAGATTTCATGAATATCTTGAAAGAAAAAATTTGAAGGTTTGCTGCTATATCTATAAAATTAGCCTAATATCAATTTTCTGTTGCATTAAAATCTGAAGTGAGCCAAGTTTAAATCTGAGGAGTTTGAAAATAGTGCTACAGCATTGGCTATTCTATTGAGATCAAAATAATCTCGTTACATGTCCCATGTATTTGGCTTCCCTCATTGTCCTCAGTCACATATAAGGAGAATGTGTCTGAAGTCTTGATGCACTTATTACTGGAGTCCAGCTGTGATAAAGAGCCATTAAAATCTCATTGGCTGCATAATGTTATACTTAAAACACAGCAGAAGCATTTTGTACCAGCCAGATACATTATAATACCTCTCAGACTGGGGAGCATTGATAGTATTCAACATAACAGTGGCTAATGTGTTAACTGGAATGTAAAAGACTGTAAGAAAATAACCAGGAAAATAGTATTTAATCTATTCTGCTCCTGTTAAGTGAAATCTGCATCTGTAAATCCAACAGTGAGATACTCAGTACTGTGACCCTTCAACCATTTTTGTGAGTATGAGAAGCAATTTCAGGACCTGAAATCTCCAGATATATGCACAAATAGAAGCAGAGTAATGTCCCCATACACTGTTTCCATAAATTAAAAAAAAAACAAAAGCCAGAGCAGAAATTTAGGTCCTTTGAACATGGGAGGAATGGCATGTCCTTAAAACATGAAGAAGAAATAGCTTCTATTATCATGGGATAGTGGCAACATCATTCTTTCTGGTTGTGATCACTGATATATTGTGATATCACTGTACCTAACTTTAGATACCTGTGACATGCATCTGATAGGCTTCATCTTCATTACTTTTACAGTCAACAGAGAAAAGGAGCCACTTGTAAGATGTATTAATCTAACCTGTTCTAAATTAGGAAATATGCTGTACCCCGAGAGCTCCTATTTCTCTCCACTGACTATCAAGGGAGTTGAGACAATTTGCTCAGATGAAGCCATCCACACACTGGCTGACATCCCCATTCAGAAAAAAAAAAAAAAAAAAAAAAAGCTTCTCTTTTTCTAGANTAGACACCCAAAAAAAAAAAAAAAAAAAAAAAAAAAAAAAAAAAAAAAAAAAAAAAAAAAAAAAAAAGAGAGAGGGAGAGAGAAAGAGAGGGGGGAGAAAGAGGGACAGAAGGAGAGGAACCAAAGGTACAGAGGACAAGGAACTAAGCTAAATGGAAAAGGTCTAAAAGTCTAGTGTGAGAAGGGTGACTGTGAGAGACTGGACTGCTAGTGATTAATGACTCAACCATTTGACCACTTGTAGTAACCACACAAGTTACCTGAGAATGCCCCTCCCCAGTACAGGGGCACTCACACCTAGGATGAGGGTTTTCATCTCAGCTGATGGTGTATTAGGGGCCATGGTTGACTCAATACACTGACATAAGAAGTGGCTGCAACATCTCAGCATGGCCCAAGGACTCATGGGGATGTTTTCCACCTACCCTCAGCATAATATAAACCCTATGGACCTGGTGTTGGGTGGACTGTCCTACCACTTCATGCCCAGTCTGCAACCACTGAGAAGACTAGAAAAGGACCAATGGGATGTTGTCAGAATTCATGGAGTGGTGATTTTTCTTTTCTACTTGATCTGTTTCTCTGTCGTTCTCTTTCTTTCTCAGTTCTGGTCTCTCTTTTCCCCATCAAACTCTCTACCTCAAATTTAGAGTTAAAAAACCCCTGTGCTATTGACTTTAGCATATGGTCTCATTTGTACCTTAATTTGGGCAGAGACATCTCTCTAATAATTTTAATAATTGGATCTTAACACTAACCTTTAACATTTAAGTCCCGTGTAAAAAAGAAAGAGAATCATCAGGAAGGGGGAACAAAAGCAACCAGCATAAATATCTTAATTAATAGAAAGTGATAGGCCAGTGTTTGAACTACTTCTGGGAAAAGTATGGACAGGTTTGCCATAATTAGCCTTTGGACAAATTCCTAATGATAGGCACTTCCCTTAACTTTGTGCCATGTAAGAAGTTTGTTCTGTGTCACCACCTAGGTCGCAGATGAACAGTAAGGGCCCCAGCATTCGTCCCCTGGCCTGCTGGGTGCCCTCTCTTCAGCAGCTGCCTGCTGGCCATCGAGCCACTGATCACTGCCCTTTGAGCCTGATAGCCCAGACGATTTTCTACTCACATAGCAATGAGATCAGGCAGCCAGGGTCTCCTCAGCTATCAAATGAGAACACTGTGGGAGACAGTGTCAAAAACCTTACCAAGGTCAAGGTATATTACCTCCATGGCTCTTTTCTCATCTGCAGAGCCAGCCATTTAGTTGTAGAGGCAATCAGGTTGCTCAAGCATGATTTGCCCTCGAATGCCTGCCGTGAACGCTTGCAGTGCCTGAATGCAGCTTGCCTCACAGTCTTTTAAATTTAACACCTGCAAACTGACAATCTCAGTCCTGCAAGGCTGTTGAACCCCAAACTGATGTTGAAATGACACAGCCAACACCTGCTGCACTTCAGGACATCCTAGATTTGTGTTCTTTTTCTTTCTTGCAGAGTGCTGTTTCTAGGGATAGCAAAGACTCTGAAGATCATACTTGCAAATTAACAAGCCGCAACAGAAATATTAAATTCTTTAATATCTCCACATCTCATTCTTTGAAAGTGTCCTTTTATTTTCAAAATCAAGCCTTAAAACTAAATAAAACTAACTTGAAACTACTGAGTAATAAAGATAGAAAGTGTTTTTAGAGTCATTCAGATATTCTAAACATTCATTATAAGACATCTGATTAAAAGCATTTCTTACTGCAATTTTCCGTGAATGATAACAACTGTTCATGCTTACAAGACTATAGGGCTATATGCAATAAATTTACATCTGGGACAGTTTTCCAGGTCACATAAAGGTATCTTCAGTTTTGGTATTTTTGTTAATGCCATCACTCATTATTAAGATATCCTTCAAAGAGCATTTCAAATACCAGGTTTCATTGTTTCTATTTAAAATAGCATGTTCTGAATATGTTTCAGGGCTACTTTATAAGACATGCATTTCTGTCTTTCAGAGGCAAAGAGAAACAGATCAGTAACTGAGCAGTAAAGGTCAAAGCATAAATCAATCATTTCACTAATAAGCCATCTTCAAGCTGTACAAGGAATAGAAAAACGTTTAGCTTTGTATTCTCTGCACAGACATTTAAAGAGAAAAGGCTGAAAATGACATTCAATTCCCATCAGTCCTCTGAGAACAGGGTTTTAAGATCCTGGACAGCTCAGAGCTAAGTCCTGTAACAGACAGGTGCTAGGCCAGCCAGCAAACTAATAACATGTATTTTATGGTGTCAGTTGAAGGAACAGACGTTTAGGTGTATTTGTAGTATCTGCAAACAAATTTCATATCATCTTCATCTGTTGAAGACAGAATTTTTTCCATATTTCTGTTTGTTTGTATTTATTTTTCTTAAAAATTTCTGACTGTAGGACTAGATCACCTGTGCTTTGCTAGGTACACCTGTGCTTTTGCCTCTGGACTCACTAAGGAGATGAAAAGGTTGGTTTTTCCTTTTCTATTCTTTTTTTCTGTAAATATTTTTGTTTGCTGCTTTGTCTGTTTGTTTTATATAAGTATGTGGACATCCTGAGTATGCAATCACAACTGTTTATATCACATCAAGGAAACAATTAATCTAATAGTTAATTTTCTCAGATAGTGTCCTTATCATTCAAAAAATATTATTTAGCAACAGCTGCCACTTTTCTGTACCTGTGGTACAGGAACACATTCCCGGAGGACAAATAACATGACATAGTTGGATAGGAAGGAGAAAGAAAAATTGCCAGAATCTTCCCTTTGCTAAGTGCATGTGTTGATAAGCAATACCCTTCTTCCATCTCTGAAATTTATGGGCAAAGCTAGATCTTGGAAACCATGCACCTACCAGAAGATAGAAGCATAAAATCTCTCTCCAGCTTAAAAGGCAGCTCTCTTTTGCTTTTAAGAAAAAGACAATCTTAAGAGGAGAAACAATTAGGTATCACTGATCTGAACTTTTCACTGTTAGACATAACATTGGTTTTCCAATTCTATATAGTACTATGGTAAATATAAAGAATTTGTCAACTGAGAAAAATTTCTAAAAGATAAACTGTATTTGAAGTCCTTACCTACAGAACTTATAGTCAGGAGGTTCTGCCTGGCAGATAAGAAGTGCTGAAAAATATGCTTAACTTCAATATTCCTAATTTACAGTTAGCTCACTACAGAATCGTGTCTAGGTGCCTGGGGCAGAATTCACTGGCTAAAATCAAAACATAGCCAGTCCTAGTGAAATAACAATTTATTTCTTCATTTTGGAGAAAGTTTGAGGAAATCAAGTATGAGTAGCCTTTTACTGTTTTAGAGATATATACTAGGCATTTTAATAACCAGAAAATAGAGTGGTCATTGCAGTAATGGTACTCATGGAAACATTTTTAGTGACAGACAACCTTAAATGTTTTCATGAAAACGGAATCTGAAAAAGGCTGCAAGTCTACTGAAATTTGGTAACAGATCTGAAAAAAAAAGCCTGCTTTGTTTGATAAATAACTGGAGTTCAATGATCCACTTCAGCTGTGGGAAGCTGTCATGAAGCTGAGGAGCAGAAATCTGATATGAGAGCAGTGTTTTGAAAGATCAGTGATGAGAGGTGGTTATGGCAGAATTTCAGCAACCTAATTAGAGATGTTAGTACTATATCCCAAAGAGCTTGTGTCAGATAAAGAATAGGGTTTTTTTCTTTTAATTGCAAATGAATCATCTAATAATCACCTGGATGAAGGACTAAGCAGCACAGTAGTTAAATTTGTAGATTATTTCAAAATGGGAGGTGTTAGAAAAACTTATACAGAGGGGAAAAAAAAAGCCTGTAATGACTGAAAATAAAAACTGTCAGTCACTAGTGAAGTAGGTTCTATCTGGAAAAATGTGAGTGAATGCATTAAAGACTAATGAGAAAAAAAATACAACAGGAATACCTGTGGGACAATTACCTAAATGTAATGTGAAGGTGTAAGACGGTTGCAGCATGGAAAAAAGATCAGTTTCATTTCATAAAGTAAAAGATATTTTACATGAGAATCCTCTTTTATTGTAACATGGTGCACTCACTGAATATTGTGTATAGGTCTGGACATTTCTACAACAAAAATCTGAACTGAAAGGAATTAACTATAAAGAAATAAAAAGTGCCTATGAAAGAAATTCAAACTTAGGAGAAAAAAGAATGTTTGCTTACAGCAAAAGCTTAGATCACTGAAAACTAAGAAAAACTATGTGTTTCTCTAAAAATTTTATGACATTAACATCAAGAAGTTTGGGGTATATATAAAGCCTGAGAAAATGTAGATGAAAAACAGACTGCTCCATTTGCAATTTTGTTACTACCAAATTTTGTGACATCAGGCAAGTCAAATTGCCTTTAGGTGCCTTGGTTTCTTCGTCACCTCTATAATTATATGAACATTGGAAGAATTTTTTTTCATTTCATAGAGAAGTTAGAAGACTTTAATTAACTCGCTTTGATTTAGATTATTTTGAAAATATAAGAGAAAATATAAATAGTAGAATGAAAATAAATGGAGTGAAAAAATATGTCTGAGATACTTTTATATACAAAAGATCTGTCAAGATCTGGGTAGGTTTCACTGTTTGAAAGTTAGCATCCTCATGGTTCAAAGATTTAGAGATCTGTGATTTATGTTCTCATTTAACACCTATGATTTCCATCTCCGTCATTCTGGGAAAATGATCTTTTGCATATTCATCCTTCTGTGAATAATCTGTAAGAAGTCTTCCTATGTGACTAAAGAGAATTATGTATTTGGTTAAAATATGACAATGCAGCACAGCTCTGCAAAATCTGACTATAAATTTTCTTTTCAGCAAAGTGTTTTGAGTCTAATTTCAGAAAGGTTGAAGCGGATGCAGAGTTGAAAGGAAACCCTGTTGTTCAGAGAATGGATATACAATTCATAAGGGTCTTCTTTGATAGTGGATAGGTAAGGAATAGCAATTTTCAGACCATGTTTATTTAGTTACTGAATTATAATTCATAAACCTGTTTTCATCCTTTATATCTCACCAAAGAAGAGACAAAGGCATTAACAGGAAATCCTGACAATGCATAAGCATGTTCTATACTCAAAAGTTAAAATATTACAGACAGATTTACAGCAGCATCAGAAATAGTTCTATTTCTTCACTATCTGTGTGACTAATCTCAGAAGCATGCTTTCACAAGGAATGTGGCCTTGGAAGGGCTCTACTGTCTAGACACTTCTAAACTGATCTCTAAATTCCTTCCCAAATGACACTGAACTCTTTGGAAACAAATCAGGTTATTTTCTTTCCCCTAGTTACACAAACTGGCATCACTACTCCAAACTTTGAGCTGCCCTGGCCCTGGTTTACTTGATACGTAAGTTGGCAAACAAAGAGAAATGAGACTTATTTGAAAGATAACTGCCCTTCAAGGAAGAACAGCATAGTAACATATAGCACACCAAATATGATAAGTATAACAAACAACACTATTGTCTTATTAGAAATTGTGGGCTGTTCTCATTGTAAAGCACAGTGCATCTACATAAAACCTAGATCTATTTCTTGAAGAGACTCCAGGTCAATGCACCATGTGAATGTGATACTCCATTAACTCACACATGTTTTGCAAACAGAAGCTGAGAAGAAACCTTTTAGCTGTTGCAGAACTTGCTGCACTTGTTCACAGATGGTCTATTAGAGAATTTGATAGTGTGCTGTTTTTCTGGGTAGTCTAATGAAGTCTTTTAAACAGACTAAGTGCTAAGGCATCGGTGGGAGTAGTGTCTGGCCCTTTCCTAGGAGCTTGAAATCTGCTCTTTCTATGTCACAGCTAAACATAAGCACCTACCTATTGACTACCTCCTTCACAAAATTTTGACCTCCTAGTTTTGTTACTCCCTTGACAGTGTTTTGTTCTCATCTCCAAGAGCTACTTGGCATACTACATGGTCAGATCACTCGATTTTCACCACTGTCTTTTAATCTCTTCCACCCCCTTTTATCTGAAGGAGCCACAGCGCATTTTTTCTGATTTTACAAGCTAAGCCAGTTTAGTTGGCTTAAAGTTGACTGGTGGTATCAGACCATCACAAAACTAAGCTGGTCTTGTGGTTGACCCTAAGCTTCAGCATCTACAAGTCTTGAACAACAGGAGTTTAACTATAACCAGACTACACATGCTTATCATATTAATGAAGGAAATTTCAAGTAGGGACAATATCAGGTCTGAGCAGCAAAAGGAGATGTTAAATAGAATTTTCAGAAACTCTACACAAGTTTTAGGCAAGGAAAACATCTGGGTCCTTGGCTCAAACAAGAGTAACTTCAGACAGTATCTTATAAATGTTTGCAAGCAAAAAGAATTTTAATTTTTCATTGGAAGTTTGTTATTTTAAATTAATTCTAATATTTTGATCTAAAAATGTACTTGTTCCAAAATGACTTGTTTTTCCCTTTATCTGTGCAGCCCTTAGCCATCAGAATACCTGTAGGTC
This sequence comes from Urocynchramus pylzowi, assembly GCA_013397555.1. Lineage (NCBI taxonomy): Eukaryota > Metazoa > Chordata > Aves > Passeriformes > Fringillidae > Urocynchramus > Urocynchramus pylzowi. Next base: position 954,353 of record VZRH01005337.1, on the reverse strand, counting down.
TAGTAATGATGCAGCAATTAAAATGAAAGATCAATATTTATCTCCTTATGTAAAATTAACAGCACTGCACAAACTCAGAAACAATATTATCACCTGAGGCTTAATTTGAGAACTGCAAAGCCCCTGTCCAGGGATACCTTGTTTTGTACAACTACACCTCTGCACTAGGGATGCACAGATCATCCCCGTAAATGGTCACTGGTTCTGTGCTTTCCCCCCCTAATGTTGTACATTATTTTATTCCAGAGATTACCTAAAAAGCCTCTCACATTGCTGCTATTCCAAAATTAAATATGGATTATAGCTTTCCTGGTTATGCTTAAAATAGCAAAAAATAAATAAATACAATACAGAGTATCAATAAGGGCACTGTCAATCTGCATATTAACACAGTTTCTATTTAGGGAATTTGCAAAAAGCATCATTAGGATGCAAATTAAGAAGATTAAGACATTTAGAAATTTTAGTCAAACCAGGGAAGTGCTATTGTCTTTATGCTGTGCTAAGATTGTTTCCTTTCAAGCTGTGCATTTGAAGGCCTAATTACAGATACTTGCATTCTGCAGTCTCTTCCCAGTTGAAGAGGAAAAGCAGGTGCCAGGAGGGGGGCAGATTTATGTCCTAGATAATATTCCATAACAACTACAACTCCCTGCTGGTAAACAATCCTCAGGCAAAAGCCGCCTACTCCTGTTCGTACCTTTAGACAATTCACCAGATCCTGACACTTTAAACAAATAAATCCCTAGGCTGCAAGAGCAGTAAAGCCCTGTGAATTGCCTAGTGAGAGACCTTTGCTGAGATGGCCTTCAGGTTTCAACATTTACCCATCCTTTCATGGGACTAAGGCCACCATAAAAGTATAGTCAGGTCTCATCTGTCCTTTTCTCACCTCTGAACTTCCCTTCCTCTTCTGCATTGCTCTTCTTCCATGCACCAGATTAACAAAACCATTTCCTCCCAGGCACAGCACAACAACAGTGATAAAGTTTCAGCAAGCAACTTACTGATGCATAAGTAGAAAACCAGATCACGCTTCAGAAAAGCATCTCTCAGCAACACAGCTACATAAATCACAAGCATAGCCCAGGTGAAGGTGAGGATAAGGACTTTCATTTCAAAGGGCTTTTTTTTTTTTTGTAAATGGTGGGCACAACATTGCTTTGGTTTGTTGCATTTTAATTCAAGCATTAGCTGAAAATGCAGTTGATCCCCATGCAAAGTCCTGGCATTAAGCCTGTGCATACTTAGGCCCAGCACAGGCTTATCTTTGGGCTAAGAACAGAACAAGGATTTCTCTAGTTTTATGTAGCTGTGGATTTCCATGCATGTGAAAGAAAGCAGTTCAAAAAGACAGTCACATTAAGGAAGAGAATGTAGGAATGTAAGATGCCAGAAAATCCAAATAAATCACTCTGATTTTAGTGTTCCATTTGAACAGTTGAGCATGATATTATCCTGGCATGTATAGTACTGTCTCTCTGGCTCTGCTGTTAGAACTGGTTGATTATCACTTTGAACAAACAGAAGTATTTCTTTATTTTCAAAGAATTATGTAAAATTAAAGAGAAAGAGAATTCAGGTACATTCAGATTCCTGAGACCAGTAGTACCTTCCTTCCAGCTACAAGAAGAATTGCTGATGAGCCATTTGGAAACTTCTTTCTAGTTCTCTTTCATTTTCTAAAATCTCTTATTTTCATCATATTTTGTTTTGGCATAAAAAGAAGTTGTTGTACAAGGATATGCAGACAGGTCCTGATCCAGTGATCCCATCTGTATGGAGATTACATGACACTGAAACTGCTAAAAATATTAAAGATATGCCCATATTTACTCAAGAAGTGTGATGCTATTAATGTAGGGGGTAGAAAAATTTGTTGTAGGGTAATTTCTAATCTAAGCTGAATAATTTCTTAATTTAAATTTCCTTAATGTTCACTTCATATTTAACTTCTCATTGATATATAATTAGACTAGAATGGTTCAGCCTCTATGCCTTTGTTTGGACTTAAAATTCAATGAGTGAGTAAATAAATCACAACTTGCAGAAGCTGAATACCAATATGAGTACAAGTACACAGTGGCCTTTTAAAATGTCGTATCATATATGCTTTGGTATAAAAAGAGAAAGCTGAATTCCAAATATAGACTATATTAGGAAAAGGATGTCTCTGGGCATTGGACTAAGAAGCAAAGTAATTCCAAAGCTGTAGCTCTCCACCAGCTGAAGCTCACTAGGCAGCAGATCCCACCTAGCTGGGTTTGGGTGGAGTCCAAAAATGACCCTGAGATGTCTGAGGCTCTGGGTTCCATTCCTCATAGCCTAAAAGCATCTTCAGCTCATGGCCTGTATTGAAACTTCTTTATGCACTCTAGAAGGTTCCCCCTGCAAGTTATTTAATGAGATAGTAAATTAATTTATTACTTACTTGTAGAATTGCCAGGAAAATTATGGAGATACCTGCAACAGTAGACACTGAAAAAAAAAAAAAAAAAACCTGCTTCCTTGGGAGTAAAGGTTTCTTGCTTGTAAAGCTGACCAAGAGTTAACATCAGAAACTTGTAAAAATTAAAAAATGAAGTGGTGATATTTTTCACAAATTCACAGAACTTCACTTTTACTATTGTAAAAGATTTGATAATAATTTGTTTCTTCATTTTTAATTGCAACATGTTACGTTTTTCAACTGAAAATAACCTTTAGCATTCATTTGAAATCTTTCAAAATACCTAATTTTACTGAAATTCAAAACTAAATCTATATAGTGCTTTGTTGACATGAAATACATATTTCAGCTCCAAATCTTGCTTCTTGCTCTGTGGTGATTGAAACAAGGTGTTTTCTTCAAAAATTTACAGCCTTTGAAAATTGAACAACCCAGATTGTCTGTATTTGCTTAGTCTTAGTAGCTACAGTTTATTTCCTAGTCTGCATACCTTCACATGCATCCATTTCTACTTATGATTTGAAAGCTTGTTGCATTTTTCCCCTTAAAAGATTTTACATGCTTCAAAAACTATTTCACATCATGCAGAAATCACCTTGTCTTCCACCTACCAAACTTTGGTTCAACTTTTATACAACAAGCTTGTATAAATGGATGCCTTCCTTAAGCTGCATATCCCTGTGAAACTGCTTCAATGTCAGAAAAAGGAAAAAGGAGATAACAACAAAATTGATTTCCTCAGCACAGTTTTAGCACCTGTGCAAAGCAGTTGCTCTTATCAGGGTAAAAATTAATTCACATACATTGTACCTACTCACTGATGTCAGCATTCAACAAGTACCTGCTGTTGCCTTTTCCTGGACATAATTTTGCTGAGATTTCATTGACTGAAAGTGTCCTACATTTCTGGAATGAGTTGTTTTCACTGCCTTCCTGCTTTACATATGTCTAGTGTTTTCACTATGAGTATAGCTCTTCAAGAGCAAGGACAGCCTTTTAGCTGTGAGTTGATGAATTTCCTAACTCAGGAATGGTGAATGGCTTCTAGATGCTCCCATAATAACAAAAGAAGTATCAATTTACAGTAAATAATTTCACCTAGGAAAGTTAAATTAAGAACCTGCCATATATTAAGGAAGATAATTTTCAGGCCTTAAGGTTTGGGTTTCTTTTTATCTTTATTAAGAGTCTTGGTAGAGATTCAAAGCAGACTTCAAGCAGCAATGGTGTCCACCATCTGTCTCTCCACCAGTGTGAAGACTCTTCCACAGAAGCTGCATCATTACTCCTCTCAGATTGTTCCTTTAAGCCATATACTGTTCTTTACATGACTACAGTTCAACAAATAGCTCATGACACAGTGCTTTTTCTCCCCTCTCTCTGTCTCCCACCCCACCACCTTTTGCCAGTTCATCTCCTGCTCTATGTTTTGCCCTTCCAGTATCTGCTGTTAATGACAGGTAACTGACCTGTGCACTGCTGAAACACTTGACATTTTAGTGCTGTGTCATTCTGAATGCTAAAAGCACACAGTTTACAACCAGAAGAAAATTAAAGGCTCTATTTCTGATAAAGCTTAAAAACCAATATATATGTATCCCAGAGTAAACATGTGATGCATATACAATAAACACATTAAGCAAAAGCATTTCAGTATAACTTTGAAAAGATGGGAAAGTTGAAAATAAAGATTCCTGTTTATGTCAAAATCTTAAGGAGTGAATGAGTGGGGACTGTATCAGAAATATTCAGAAAAATAATGCACAAAAAACACATTGTGGAGAATCAGTGTAATTTAGAGTTTCAAGGTATTTAGGAAAACTGGAATATTTCACAAATACAGGTGCCATGCATTGTTTTAAGTTCAAAGTTTTCAGAAACACCACCTGAATGTTCATGAACAGTAAAACAAGAAAGAAACTCTGCAGTATGAATAATTTAATGGGGTTTGTGTCTTTGTGATCTGTGTTTATTTTACCTGTGGCAGCCTGGCCAGAAGAAACTACTCCTTACAGTGATGTCACATTTAACACCAGCTTGGTGGTGACTATGGTGTTAGACTAACAGCTTTGCCAGCCCTCACCAGCACCCAGCAGAGCTATCTTTCACTTTCTATCAGCACCCACACAGACAAGGTTACACTCTGGGAGTCAAGGCAGAATATGTTTATTTTTACCTCTCAGCTGTTGGTATACAATGACAGCGAATGTAAAGCAAGCGGGGAAGACTTGAGAAGCAATTCCTCTTTGCCACATCTTCCTTATCTCCTTCTTGAATTCTGGTAGCTCTGCTTTATATATGCAATTTTCATAATTGCCACTAAGTATAGCATAAGTGGACATTCATATGCCTGCTTTTAAGTTACCTATAGAAGTATTCCTATGGCACATAAGCATTTAGGCATATAGCTCCCTTCTATCCCTATCTTACTGCTGAAAGTGATTGTCCTTCCAGAAATACTCCTCCCAGGAAAAGTGACAGCCCTCGTAGATACTCCTCCCAGGAAAAGATCCACTTCCATCTTTTTCTTGTAAAACATAAAACAAAGGTAAAAGGAAAAAAAAAGGAAACTAATTTAAAATAAACTCTAAAAAGTCTTTTAGGTAAGCAGAAAAACAGAGACAGAGATTCATTAAATTCTTTTTTAGTATTACAGCAACCTTTTCAAGATACAGTAAGTTTCCTTTTAATTTCCCAGTTGCTTGGACGCACAGGCAAAAGAATTAGGGAAAGAAGGTCAGCAAAAAGATAACAATGCCTGTTTATAACAGCCAAGAGATTAATCTAAAAAATAGTATTTCTGCATTTAATAAGGGTTGAGGACAACAAATGAGAAATTATAAGGCTACAGTTCTTATTATCCAAAGTGCTGACAATATGTATGTATACCATTTTTTCATAGCTTGGGTTTTATATACAGTGGCTATTTTTGATTCTCACAGCATGGTTTTGTCCTTGCTGTGTGTCAGGTAAGCAGCTACCATCAGAGTAAGAATCACATAGGGGTAAAAGAGTCTCCATTGGACAATTGCAAGAAGACATCAGTATTATGGACTTGAGGCTGAGTCCACTTTTAATTCTATTCTTGTCCACAAGCATCTGAAGCATCCTTAATAACAGGGGGTTTAGTATTTGCAAATCAGTAATTTTACTTATGGGTTGATATTTTAAAGGATTGGACACTTAGTGAACAATTTTCATCATAAAATATTAAAAAAACATACACTGTTCAGAGCTTTGTGGAAGATTAAATGTCATTTGAATTCAACAGGATAGTGGTTTTTTTCAACCAGCATAAGATAATGACTGACCTCTATAGTGCCTACCTGTCTCAGTATTTTAAATGTCTTTTTTCCCTACAGAATACCAAAAAAAAAATAAAAGAGGATGACTTCTGCAAAAGGGGCAAAAAACCACAGAAGAGAACCTCAGAAGTGTTTTAGATGTTTTGCTTCTTTATTCTGTTCCTTGGGGTGGAATTTATCTGAACAAATGTATAAGTGAGTCCAAAGTATAGGCATCTATGTCATAACTAAATGCCCTTTCTAATCCATATAGAGAAATATGTACTCCAGGGAAAGATTTTTCAAGACCTGTATGAGGTGTAAACTTTAACTAATGTGACTTGCACCCTCATTCTCTGTTGACTACTGAGGGAACCTACAGAAACATTCTATATCATGGATATCTAACTGTCAGCAAGGCAAATTCTGCTTTCTGTTGCATGGGAAAAACAGCACATCCCTGCCCTCTCAAAGCCTGTTTGGATTTGGCTACACCTGCATAACATTTTTTCTAACGAGATCTCTTTGAGAGTGGGTGATGCCCACCTACTCCAGCTCAGGGAAACAGCTTGTTCTTTGCTTTGCAGCTTCATAAATTCGATGCAGCTGGTTAGAATATTGCTGTTCCTCTGACCAGCTGCACTTAGCAAATGAAACTGAGGAAGAGCAGAGTCCATCCAAATGCACAAAGTGCACTTCCAACTGCAGGATGTGTGCTGAAGACACTCAATCTCAGAATGTTGCCTTTCAGTACTGGACTTGGCCAGGTGACAGGAATTAGCATCCCTGACTGGAAACTGTTCTTATTACTAGACAAATCATTCCTATCCAAGTTTTGTAGGTTTGCCACTTCTCCTCTTTTGGTTAATTAAACAAAAAAATTACTTTAATGTAGTTCAAAAAATTTGACATAATATGTGAAATTGATAAACAGTAATCTCAGGGCAAATCTTTCACGATTAGAGACTAAAACTGTTTGCAGGCAATAGATGTTTCTCTTAGGCTATCATCAGCTCTGATAGGATTCTGATCAGGCGTAGAATATTTTATTTTCAAATTTGTGTTTCCTGTCAAATTTAAGGTATGACATCTCTTATTAAGAATCTCTTTAATGCTTAGAAACTTGTGCCAGATGTCCAATGAAGGCTTGCAAACTGTTACATGCTACAAGTCAACAGATGTTGCATGTCTTTAAGCTTTCTATTTGCTCTAAGGTCTGTATTTTGGCAAACACAGAAGTTATGCAGTGTGTTAAACCACTAGATGAATCATACGTAAACTGTAGCCCTGCTAGCACTGTTACAGCCAAACAGTTGTGAATTTTAAAAATCCACCTGTCCTGCAGTAGATTTTGCATTTGATGTGAAACATGTTGCAAAGCAACACTGAGATATTGTAAAAGTAACAAAGTAAAACAAACAAACAAACAAACCACAACCATCTTGCCCAGAAGGAAGCCCCAAAATATCTGGTAATCCAGCTTTGGTATGGCATAGCCTACATGCTGCCTCAGGCATGGTAGCACTAGAATAATGTAAGTATATATTTATTTGACTTTCCCACGCCCCAGAGAAGCCTCCTGGCTCCCAAACAGGTCTGTTGAAAAGGCAGTCTTTTATAACTTCCTGCTCCCAGAAACCAAACAACCAAGGCAAAAATCTTCATGTGGAAACCATGCTCTTTTGCTTTGGATGCATGGAAACCAGAGAATTAGAAAATATCCTGCTGGAAGTCCATCCTTTACCCGCTGACCACGACAGCACCAGTGTACAAGTGGCCTTCTGTGTTGCTGTATCCTCCCTCCTCAGCAGAAATCCACAGAGGTGAGTGAGCCTGTAGGCATGAGCTGTAGGCATAGCTCAAGGTAGGCTGGCAGGCTGGGCAGCTAGAGTAGGAGGAAGAGGGAGGAGACTTACACTGGCCATGAAACTGAACTTCAGTGTATTCCAACTGCAAGCACCTCCCTCATTTCACTTTTCACACTTTTTACACTTTTTTTTTTTTTTTGCCAAGTTTAATGAGACAGTTATACCTATAATAGTTCATCTCTTTGAAAAGTTCTTACTTTGTTGAAAACCAACTTCACAAAACATATTTTTTTCAGCTCTAGTATCCAAGGAAAGATTCAAACCTGCTATTTTTCTCCGAGTTCTTTCATAAAGTGTGCAAGAAAAGGGAATACAGGGTGTCTGGGATGTTAGCTATTCTTGTAGGTATTATTATGGGAGATCGTCTGTGAAACTTTCTTTGCTGCCCTGTAATTTACACCACTAGTGCTGGTAATGACTGTAAGATATATATGAGTGGCACTAATGGGTATGGATCACTGCTCTCCTAGACTGCAAATAAAAGGAGCACAGGGAATGATGACACTGTATGATAGATCAATGCAGCTGCAGATTGGTCCTTAGGCTATTCAGGTTATTTTCCTTAAAAGGCATCATGCCTCACACATTCTGCTGAAGGCTATCCATATCCATTCAAGTTCATGATAGCTATTCTTAGACATTCCCTCATTTTTAACACCGCTGCTAAGACTGCTAGTGTAATTTTTAATGAGAATGAGGAGATAGTGTGTCTTTTATCAGGTTCTGATCTATTTAGCTTAAATTAAAACTCTTTGTTATATTTTCCCCTATGCTAATTCAAAGGATTAGTGAGAAAATGTCACTGAACAGCTACTTGTATCCTCATTAACATTCATGACAAAACCTTCCGGCCAGGCTGGTTTCAGTTGCTGATGGAGCAATACTTAAAAGAAATTGGCTTGTGTGTGAAACAGCTGCTCAGCAATGTCACTATGCAAGGGAACTGGTGATAATAAGATGATACTATTACAGCTACACTGGGAGCAGAATATATTTTAAGCTGCTTTGAGGTATAGAGTGGAGGTCCAAGAACTGGAGCACGATTACTTGTCTGTTGTTAGGAATAGGAAACAGCAGATCATTACGTGCCTGCTTATATGGGTTAGTCTTACACAAAGCCTTGAGGTAAGAGAAAAATTCATATCTGCTGAAATTCTTCACTTCCTGTGTGTTTACTCTCTGCTGGAAAGGCTTTTTGTTTCTTTTCCTAGTGTTTGGAAGGGTATGTGTGTCCCATTGCTGAAACAGGTATTGCACTCTTTGCTAGGACCATCAAACACTTGCTGTTTCATAGGAACTTTTCTCATTTCAAGGCTTTATTTATTTGGCAAGACTCTTAGGAGAAGATTCTGTGGATCCTTACACACCTATTGGTGAAATCCCAGATACTAATTTTGCTTGAAATGACCACCCAGTATGTCAATGCAATGACAAATATGCAGATGGTGGCAATACAGATGTAAACATCTGCACATAAGGCTCAGCCAAAAAACAACTGGCAGCTGGCATTATGTTGTGTAGTGACTTATGCTAATACACACCACTTGTCTAGAACATGGAAACTGAAGGAAGAATTATATTGTCAGATCTTTGGTTCTGAGACATCTTTGAACCTCATATACTATGAGTAATAAATGAGTCTAGAACAATGGAACAGTCAAAAGTCCCAATACAGTGACAGCCCTTTAGAAATGTGGAGTACAAATTAATAAGAAATGAAAGATTATAAAGGGCTTTAGGATGCAAGAACTGATAGGCAATTAAAAGAAAGGTACAATTTTTTTGATCATAGATGGTTCCAAATCATTTAGTGATTTCTAAATTTCTCTGTTACAAATTTAATCTTTAGCTGCTACTTCTGTTAATCATTACAGAAATTTATTTCTTGCAGAGATTTGGAAGTACAGCACTTAAGGTGAAATGAAATAAATAAAACTGACACAGAAATTATGTAGGTAGCCAGCAAGCTGAGGGAACAGAATCTTCATCTTAGCTCAGCACTGATAAGACCACACATGGAGAGTTAGGTCCAGGTCTGCACTCCCCAGTACAAGACAGATATGGACATACTGGTGCAATCCAAGCAAGGGGCAGTAAAATGATGAGGGGACTGGACCACCTAATCTAAAAGCAGAGGCAGAGACAGTTGGGACTGTTCAGCCCAGAGAAGAGAAGGTGCAGGGGATCTCATCAACGTGCATAAATACCTAGTGGGGGCATATATAGCCCAGTGACAACAATGGGTACAAACTAAGAAAACCAAACCAAAACAAATCAGGAAATTCCATGTAAACACAAGAAAACACTTTATTGTGAGGTTGGTCAAACACTGGCACAAGTTGCTCGAAGATGCTGTGCAGTCTCTATCCATGGGGATATTAAAAATATGGCTGCACATGATTCTGGGTGACCTGTGATAGCTGAGTCTGCCTGGAGCGGGAGGGTGACAAAGCCACCCCCACCACATCTCAGCCATGCTCAGATTCTGTGATTCTGTGTAAAAATGTTTGTCTCATCAGAGGCTAAAGAGACAATGTTCAAGTTACATAGACTGAGTTTCCTTTTAGATTAGATCATGAATAGGAATCTGGGAAAAAATCCTGAAAAGGAAAACAGATCTCAAATTGCCTCTCAAAATGGAAATCATAACATCATATCTATGCTTAAGTTATCATATCTAAACTCTAGGCTGTGGGGCAGAAAACAAATTAAGAAAGATAAGGTTTATGAAGCTCAGATCAAAATTCTAAAGAGCTCACATACTTCTAAAAGTCTTATGTTGCAAAACTTAGTATTACCCTAAGATGTCTAGTACAGCATTAAAAAACCCTGTAAAATCTACAAGATATCTCTTTGAAGTCCTTTCAAGAGTTCTCAAAATTATATGAATGTCTGAACAAAAAAAGAGCTTGGCAGCAACTATAGTTGAAATTAACTCCTCAAGGGAGCAACACTGATATCTATCTCAGCATTACTTAGATATTCATATATTCTTTTATTGCTTACATATGCTGCTCTTGACAAACACAGGTACTGTCCAAAACTTCTACAAAATCATCACAATTGGCTGTATCTGTTTTGCTATTTGTGGTGTTCCAGTGTTCCAGCATTAAATGGCAGAATCAAGTATCAGAATTCCTTTGTACATCACAGTACCAAATTAAGAAACAACAACAAAAAAATGGATTATGCTCGAACAGTCAAAACACAGATCTTAGCTATCAATCTTAATATTGCTTTATACTGAAAAGCATCATCACATTTTAAACTGCAAGAAATCTAGCTGATTTTACACTGAAAGTCTATTAGGTGAATATATTTTTCCATTAATGTCTTTGTCCTTCTGGAAGGAAGCAGTTTTTCCATACAAGTGAACAAATTTTGAATAGCTTTAAAATAGCATTGAAATTCTGAAAGCATACACAAAGTTCAAATGCTCTCTGATAAGACATCACATTGCAAATTCCCTTTAAAACATCAATAATGAGATAGAAGAAACAACTTAGTCTTTTATTCCAATTTTCTGTTGAGCAGATCCCGGGGGGAGTATTCACACCCAATCAGGAACATTAAGCTATACCTTACCACCAGTATTAAGACACAGAACTTCAGATTACTGAAAAAGCTGTAATGCCTTCAAACTGAAAGCAATACAGAAAGGCCTGAAGTTGACAAAGAATTAGGAACATGCTGTCTGAGCTCTGTGGTCAATGAGCCCAGCGTTTTCAGGGTGCTGCATGGTCACCGAACACCAGCAATCACCCCAGTTTCCTTCTAGGAAAAAAAAAAAAAAAAAAAAAAAAAAAAAGCCCTGTGCATGCTGTAGATGGTTTGAAATGTCTGTTCTGCTCACACACTCATCTTGTAGTACGACACACAAATTCTAGATTTTTTTTTTTCAGATCCTTTGAAGACAACTAATTTTTGTAAAAACAGCTAGTTTAAAAAATTACACTTTTACATTAAATGCGAAGTCATCACAATTCAGAGCAATGCACCGTCATCCCCACCTTCCAAGGACATTCTCTAAATTACATTAGCATCTGATCTGCTAGAGATTTTCCTCCAGCTCATCTTCACATTACACTTTTTCCATTCCCTTTTTTTATATTCATTTTTTCTTCTGTGTCATATTGAGAGAATCAATATTAGAAAAAAAAAAAATCTTTAATTGGATAATAATACAGAATTACCCTAAGGAGTTAGAGACATCTTCACTTCTTTCTGAATGGGACCAAAGAGTTTTGAAGCAAGCTTCCAAGTTCAGAGATTAACACTTCCACCATTCTCCTAAACGAGTGCATATGATCCATTACCTGGGGTTAGCCAGCTTTACCCACCTATTTTCAGGCTTTCCACCTACATGCAGCTCTGCAATTCTCTTTGCAATGCTGATTTACACCTCTTAATGCCAGACCCTTTTCAACTTACACATAGGTAGAAATGCTCAGGGTGACACTTTCAACACAAATACAGATTTCTTATTTAGATAAAACCATGATTTGAAAATATGGACACAACCATAAAAACAGCTTAATGTTCAGTATCAAAGACAAACACTTAGCAAATTGTCACACCATAACCTTGATCTTGAAAAGGCTGATCACAAGGAAACAAAACCCTCAAACTGTTCTTTTCTGTTCTTTCTAGGTAGAAAAGATGTGTTCAGTACTGCTTAAGTGGTTTGTATGATAATCTCTCTCAAACACAAATTGAGACCTTACTGTTTGGAAGCCAGAAGCCCTCTTACAGCCTCTGTACATCACAAGAAAATCATGCAGGAAAAAAACAACAGCCTTAAGGCTATAAAAAGGCAGACTACACAAATACTGCTCTGCAATAACAAAAATCATGGGAGATCCACCATTCATCTTGCAACAGTGAACATAATTACAAACCTAAATTTTGCATTTGAAACTAGGAGACAAAAATTATAAACCTCTCTATGCATATCTAATCTCTTTTTTCAACATTAGCCAAGCCTGCAGGCACTTAACAGTCTGATTCTTGATGTCATTGTAATTAAAGGCAATACTCACAAGTCTGATAAGCAGAGCAGCTGTATATTAACCCTTATCTAAACCAAACTGACAACTGAAAATGTGATATCTAATTGTAAAGAAAAGAGCATTGGAATTTATTATGGATATTATGGCTTTTAAATCCCATAACCTTGAAAATAATTAAATCATATCCAGCCTACCGTCAAACTTCTTGTGCCGGGATACAAAAGTCGTGCGTACAAAGTGACTTGTCTCCTCCACTAAGTTTTCAAACTCCAGTTTGCTCTGTTGGCTTAACTTGTCCTCCATTTCTGAGGTGCAGCATGTATATTCCTGAGGGCAGATTCTCAAATGTTCCCCTGGAATGACAAGAAAAGAAGAAATTAGAAATATTTGAATACAAATAGAAATGTGCCAGAACCAAAAACCACATGATGGGTCTTCAGTTTTGGTAGGCTACCTAGGGAGCTCTTTAAGTCAAAAGACTTAAAGAGGACTTGTGTCCTTAAAGACTTGACAGAACACATCTTGGACACTAAAGGACTTGTGTCCTTAAAGAGCTTGACAGGACACATCTTGAATTTGTATCAACAACTTTGCTATAGCTGGGTATTCCTCGTCGGGGAGAGGAGACACACTTTGCAGAGTTGTTTTCATACTTCAAAAAGTAAAACTGCCTCACACCAAAAAGTGTCTTCCCATGCTGAAAAAGCTTTCCACATTTACTGAAACATACTTAAAATTTGAAAAACAATTGCTTGCTTTCTGTTTGTATTCAAACTGCCTAGGGAAATATCTAGTGAGATGACCTATTACAAGCCACTGGATCTGTCAAAAATTGCAAAACAAAATATATGCATTTGTCAAAACCTGAAAAACAGAAATTATGCATTTTTGTAGACAGGTCCCACCTGCCCAAGTGCACCAAAACATTGCTCCCTTCTCCCCTTCCTTCCCCTATTCTTAAGTGTATTTTAATGATTGTGTTTGGATTTTCTTGGGCAGCATTTCTTGTCAGACTGAGAAAGTGCTCTGCTGAATAGGAGAAAGCAGTGAAGAGTTTAATTAATGCTTATGTTATATGGAAATGCAATGTAAAAGGTAATGAAAGCCTCTTATTTAATTCAATAGATTTATCTCTTGAAGCACGCTGCCAGTTCTTCTGACACTATTGCTTTCTTCAGGACAATTTGCACATGGAAACCAATTCTTCAGCTCATGAAATTAAAATGGTCTGTTATTACATGAAATGTGAATTTCCAATTGACACTGTACTAAGGGTGTCAGAAACATTTAGCTTGGTTTGTACAAAGGCAGAAAATTCTATCATTTCCCCTTGAGAAATAAAGAGAATGATCTGCCTGTATGATTAAAGTTACTTGTAAGGCAATGAAAACATTTAGCTTTCTGTACACCGAATCCTGATTAAAAATCCCTCTGCAAATCTTTTAAAGGTGCAAATAAAATGATATACAAAGCCCAAGGGTTAAATAAATACTGGGGACCTGATTCTCATTTATATTGAGGCTCCTTTCTACCACTGCTGAGCCATAAAGAAGACTTAAATGCAATTTATACCTACTTTAAGGCTGCTTTTCACCATTCTTATTATGTAGTGAGGAAAACCAGGCCCGAAGTTTTATGCTTCCCAGGGGTATAATACTTTTAGCTGCTGCATCATTTTGAAGACAGCATCAAAAAGAGGTTTGCACATGCTTAGAATAAACACTGTCTTGAGTTTGCCCTCACCTTATTTGAATTTATGTTTCAGTTCTCGAATGAAGTCTTTTAACATGAAATTTAGTCATTCCTCAACCCTGACTCCTCACCCCATCTTAATTTGTTTTTTTCTGCAAGTGTTTGTAATATATGAATTATAATGCCATGAGGTTTCTTTCAGCAGTCTCAAGACTTTTTAAAAGCTCACAGCTATACATCTTCAGAAAGGATCATTTTATTACTATCAGTTACTTTTTGGCAGTACTACCTACAAGTCCCAGTTATGTCCAAATGAACCATGATATAAAACTTTGTATAATACTGGGAAAAAATTATATCCCATGACCATCAAAATATTGTAAGGATTGCTTCCCATATCTGCTACATCCTCCCACCACAAGAAATTAATTCCTCTCCATCCTCAAAGTCACACATCTAAGCCATAAACAACACATACAGGGACTGGTGAGCCAGCTGCTGTCAAACATAAAAGATAGTGGCAGACTAATGTTTGCCTTAGCCTCTACATCTCTGTCACATTAAACTGCAACTATTCAACAGGTAAGGGAGGTGCCATAATAAGAAACAATAAAGGTTATTTCAGTAACAGTAATGTGAGTTTTTATTAGATGTCAGAAAGACAAGTAAAGTTGAAATATTGTATCATTAGAAGCAGTGCTCTGTGCTTGATTAAATAAAAAAAAAATACCCCATCCATAATGTTTGCAACCCCCTTTCCTCAATAAATCCAGTTTTTTTTCCTTATTGAAAATACCTTCTTTCCCAGTTCCAGTCAGAGTGGTAGTTTATGCTTTTTATTATGATAATATCCTCTGGTGCCATTGCAACCAAGAATTTTTATAAAATTCACTTGTCTTTTCTTTCTTCATCTGAAGGTCTTATTCTTTTTTTTTACCACACATGGTACTGTGCTTAGTAAGTAACAGCCATGAGTCTAAATTTTTTAAGACACTATATTATGCTGAGTATTATGACAAATTCTATTGAACAGTCATTTTTGGAGGAATAGTAATTTTTTTTTCTTTCTCTGATTTATTCAGAGTCTTAGTTTTTCTCTGCTACAAAAATTATTTCTCACTTTACCTGCTACAAACTCATTCAGATTCCTACTGCATTGTTTTCTTTTACATGTCTTTTCATTAAGTTTCTTCCTTTTAATTCACTGGTTATTCCTTCATTCATGAGGTTCTCGACTGTAGAAACTCACATTTATCAGAAACACTCACAACTCCTACGTTACCTCATTGAGTTTTTCTCCCAACAATGTGTCTTCCTTAATCATCTATACTAGCCACCCACCCTTGTAGCAGGCACAGGCCTGCAAGACCCTGGCGGTCAGCAGCCGAAAGTGCCAAGTCATGCTGACCAGGACAAAAAGAAGTCCCTCTTCTGTCTTCAGACCCTTGCTTATCTATCTGTAAGGCTATAGGCTACTTCCCTTTGACCCTTACCATTGGAAAGTTTCCNGAGCTGAAATCACTATTTCTTGCTAAGGCTTGCCTGTGCTGGGAACTGCTTTTGGGTCTGGGACAGACAGTGCTGTAAGCATTGGGCTAGCCATGCACCCATCGTGGCAGCTAAGGGGCTACCCCTGCCCTGCAGAGCAAACCGCAGCCAAACACCCTCATCGCAAAAATTTTGCTGTACAATAATGAAGTTTTTTCAAAACAAATTTCTAGTTCTTCTCTCCTCCCTGTCCATATATTCCCTGCATTTCTGTAGAAAGAAATAATAATGGAAATATTGTCCTATTTTTCATATTCTGGTTCAAGATTTTTGCTTCCTTCTCTTTCCTGCACTGGAGGATCAGGTCAGACTACAGATAAAGTAAAAGAAAAAGCATTTTCCATTGGTTCACACCGATGGAATCCTTGTATGCCTAAGATGTTCAAGCAAATTTTGTAAAAATAAAGCTTTTAGAAATTTTTGCTCATTAGCCCTGCAATGTTTATAATTTCTATGACTGGCTGCAGTTGCCAGAAGTTCATAACTTCGACAAAAGTTCATGTGCTTTCCTGGGAATGGCAAAGGGAACTCTCTGACAAAGTAATTTCTGTGTGCTTTAATATTTTTTTCCTTGTTAAAATCATGATTCTCATTTTGTGCTTGTTCTTATCAAACCTCCGACTAATGTTAGAATTGCCAGGTCATAAGTTCACTTCTTGTTAAATAAAAAAAAAAAAAATGGACACATTTTAATTAGCATCAAAATAGGGGGTTGTTTGTTGAGGTTTTTTGGTTGTGTTTTGCTGGGGTTTTATTTTGTGTTTTTGTGGTTTTTTGTTTGGTTGGCTTTTTTGTTGTTTTTATGGTTTGTTGTTGTTAGTTTGGATATTTTTAATTAAGGGGTGTGTGTTTTATTTTGGATTTTTTTTTTCTTCTTTCGTGCAAATCTATGACCTAAGTGGCTGTTTGGATTGGAAATAACTCTGCAGGCTAATCTGATTGTGCTTCCTCTGATTTTTTGAATTGGATCATTTACCATTTGCATTTTGTAAAACATTGTTCTATTACCACAGAAAGTGTTTAATCACTAATTTGTGTATTTACACACCTCAAGTATTTTTCAGGCTGAAAATGTGCTCATAACTAATGTAGCAGTTCTTGCCCTGGGAAACTCCATATGGTCTAGGCTCTTATGCTAATTTTAGCAACAATTTTTGTGGCACAAGTGGCATTGGTTATAACTGACTAGTTTTTCCTTGTTGCAAATGGTGTCTCCCCAAACAAGTTTGACATGAATGTAGTTACACTGCACCAGCATTCTGCCAGGCTGAACAGCTACTAACTCAATATTCCCAGCGACCTACCACAACTCTTCTAACCACCGTTTCCAGCTGAAGATGCTGACCTACATATCTCTCCTCATGTGGCTTATGTTATATAAATCAAATCAATTGCCTACTACAAATTCAGCTACCAGTATTCAATTTCAGTTTTATTACAGCTGTAATCTCACACCTGCCTTCACATGATCCAAATTGGCAAGTTTTGCAGTTGAATTTGGCAATCCTGCTAGCAATGCTGCTTTGAAGTGTGATAAAGCAATTTATAAAGCACTTGTTTTATATTCAGATGTATTACTGTTTGGTGTCCTTAAAATGTGCTACAAAACTCAGAAGTCTTTAAAAAATCACAACTTACAGCTCTCAAGCTGAATAAATGCTTTTACTGCATATCAAAATGCCTGAACTGATCTGAGAGTGGTAACTACTTGCAGAAGATACAGTCTGAAGGATCAGTAAACCCTATGGAATATAACATTACCCTTAACAATTTAACCACCAGATTTCCTGAACACGTTGGTTACATTATTAGAAATGGAAGTATTATCACATAACACATTTATTATCAGGCAGAATTTTTTATGGGTCATGTTGCAAGTTTAGCAATTTTGGAAGCAATTCTTTCTCAGGCAGTGAAAATTTTATAGTTCCTATCCTAATCATAAATTTAAAGCCCTGATAGTGGTCTGTTCACAGAATGTTAGGACTAACTGTATGACTGGGAAGAATAGAAACAGAGTCCCCACCCTGCTTCATAAATCCAGCAATGAATAAAAATTATTAAATAAAAGGGGTAAATTAAAGGTGTGCTTTCAAACTTGCTCACCTTGTATGCATCAACAGAGCCTAAAAGAAGAAAAGGTAGCTCTACATTCTTTATCTTCCAGGTTATATTGATGTGATTTGGCTTTGTCATTAGCTGTGCTCTTTGAAACTTGAAATACTTGCTTCAGACCTGCTCATATTCAGCCACTTGTGGAGAAAGCAGTGGAATTTATTAACAGTATGAGCTTTAACAAAGACAAGTATCTAGTTTGCATCTGGAACAGAATATCCAAAGAGCCCAGTACATGCTGACACCAGTGTGGCTGGGGAGCTGCATTGCTGAAAAGGATGGGGGCTCCTAGTGAACACCCAGCCAACATAAGCCAACAATACCCTGCATGTATTTACATGCAGCACATGTAAATCTGATACTGGGTTGCATCCCCAGGGGCATTTCTAGCAGAGGTAGAGACATGATCATCCCACTATACTCAGTGCTTGTCAGGCTTCACCTGGAGCACTGTGCCCCATTCTGGTCCCCACAAGACAAGAAAGATGCAGACTGGAGAGGGTCCAAAGGAACATCATGAAGATGATCAAAAGACTGGAGTATAAGGAAAGACTGAAAGAGTCAGGTTTTTTTCCCCTGGAGAAAGAGAAGGCTCAGGTGGGACCCAATCAAGGTATTACAGTACTTAAAGGAAAGGTACAAAGAATAAGGGGCCTCTCTCTTCACAAGGCCCCACATGGAGAAGACAAGCGGCAAAAGATACAAATCATACCAGGAGAAGTTTCATCTTGGCATAAGAAAGAAATTTCTTAAAGTGAGAACAGTCAGTCACCGGGACAGCCTCCCCAGGGACATGGTGGATGCCTCATTGCTGGAGGTTTTCAAGATTTGATTGGACAGGGTGTTAGTTAACCCCATCGGGACTCCCTTTCCCTCAGTATCTGACACCAGATGATCTGCCAGCATTCCTTTCAAAGTGGGCTCTTCTGTGGTTCTGTGATTAGGTACTTCAGAACTTCATACCTCACAGAATTATAAAGGACTGGAACCACTTTACTTCTGTTTCTAAGTTAACATCTTCCACTCAATTTTCTGTATTTTTTATTATCTTAAAAGATTATTTAAAAAGGATGATGAATAGAGTTAAAAAAAAAACCTCATTCACCTTTAACCCTTGCCCAGTATTTTGAGATTTGGATAATTTTCAGTATGGATGATGATGGTTTTGAGTTCCTATTTTCTGAAGTTTTCAATTTAAGTTCTCTGGTGAAATCAGGAGCATAGGAAACTCTTAATGATCACATTAGAAATTTTCTGTTAGAGAAAGGTATACTTCTCCAATACACTTACACTATTCTGTCACACATCTGCTAAGAGAAAACAGTGCTGTAGAAGAATTTGACTGACAATCATCTTTAATTTGAAAAACAAGCAAACAAACAAAAAAAACCAAACCAAGTAGCATCATCATGTTTTCTGCATTAACTTTATAGCAGTTAAAAATAAATTAGAAACATGAATTTTAGCATTTCAGGCAATATTCAAACAGCAAAAATTAAAATATCATTTTGTTGGACAAAACCCTGTTCGTTAACCAAAAAGTCCTAAGGCTCCTTCTGACTTTGTAATTATCTTCTCTGTGGGGTATAACAGCCCTGAAAGCAGTTTTACAGTTTTCTGTAAAACTGTACCTGACATTCAAGTCACAGATTGAACTTTCCTACTCAAACTAAAAGGAAACAGATTATGTTTTAAATTAATTCCATTGTAATATTGGCCTGACAAGTGAAGACAGGAGCAATATTTGCACAGAAAATGACAGCTGGAGGAAGGGAGGGAAACCTGTCTGTAACACACAGATTGTGCCATCAAACAGAGCTCTCCTAATTTTAATCAAAGGAATATTGAGTTTGAAAACCTTTTATGTCTGGTGGACTCCAATAAACCTGTTCAACTACCCCAAGAATAAAACTGACTCATTTGTTTGCCTTGGAACTCAAATCATCTTTGCTCAGAATCCTTTTGTTCCTTGGTTTCTTTGAGGTCAATTAAAAAATTAATGCCTTCCAAACTGACTGATAATTAGTTAACAGTCTCTTCATTACAGGTCCCACAGGGAACATTCATTTACAAGAAGCCCTGACCCTGTTGTCCTTGGGAAGATTTCAGTAATAACTTACTGAAGCCGAGGCCAAGGCAAACTTGTTCAGACTAAGACTATACAGATGCTAAGGAACGAACTGAAGTCCCTTGAGCATTCCCAACTAAACTACTAGAAGCAGTACCACTCCTCCAACACTCAGGATCATTTTATTTTCCAAGCATACACAGCCAGACAAATTGTTTTTTGATAACACAGTTTGTGAGAAGAATCTCTAGTTACCTCTTGGAGAGTGTATTACTGGCTTTGTGCTCAGTGCCTTGTGGAAAGCAAACAGCAAGGCTGTGATTCAGCACCAATAGTTTCATCAACTCACTGGCTACATGGCTGCAATTTTCTGATTTCAAAGCATGCTCCCACCTGGGAACAGTGGCCAACCCCCCTCCCCCTGAATTGATTTTTGCTGTTTATTATGTCCCCTACTATAATAGTAGAAATACCTTATAAAGCATTATAGTGAGAAGTAGAATACAAGCAGCACATTTCTGTACCATGACCATAAAACACAATGCAAGGCAGGCTTTAAATTTAATCCACCCTCAGAACAATTTTATGATTAAGATAGCAGGATGGGATTGTACACATTCAAATATTTATAAAGATTTTAATCAACATTCTTAATATAAAACTGAAATCCAAAGATGTGATTGTAGCACATGGTGTATCAGAGACAGATTTATACCACTTAGGTCATACCCACCGAAATACTGTTGCAGTAGAAGAGCATGCTGGACTTACCTTCCTGGGACTAACTGGGTAGGCTGTACTGCCCAAACCAGTCCTAAAGATAGTTATATCATTACTAATATACATACATCAAAGGTTAAAGCTGAATGGTATACAGTCATGCCATTTGATTGAATTTTCAAGTGAATTGTCAAGATTATATTGTCTAGTGTTGAAGTTGTGCAGATCCCTTGCTAATCACTGTATTGTCATGCATAAAATCCATGTTTCTAAAATACTAAACTTAACAACAACTGTTTAAGAGTCATTAATCAAAGTGCTCTCCTCTTATTCTCTTATATTGATGCCTTCAATCACACCACTGAAACCTTTTTGTGCTACCATTAAACACATTAATCTACGTTTTTGTCTTCTGATTAATAATGACATGCTTTCCTGCAATGCCAGTCACAGAAACAGTTCAGGAAGACAAACACGATAATGTTGAGTTGGTCATAAGTCATAGGCAGTAATGGATACACCAGTGGTTAAGACTTTGGTGCCTCTGCCATAAACTCTTTATTGGAATATTTTTCAGCCTAATCTCTTTCTTAGCTCCTTCAGGAAAAAGACAGTACAAAAAGGGAGACTACAATTTGTAAAGATCTGAGAGTCCTGTTATCATACTGACTCAAGGTCTACCCATGAAATTTAGGGCCAGAAATGCTGGCATTTGTCCTTTAATTTCTGTTTGGAGCCACCCACTGTGAAAAGCAAAATGCCTCTACCAGTTCCCAAGTATTAACCTTACTGTCACACAAGCTGTAAAGCAAGAAGCAAAGCACTTTCTCCAAGTTTGTGTATCTTTGGCTTTATACAGGAGGGGGAAAGCAATTTTTTCTTTTTTCTTTTCCCCTGGAGAAGTATGCTAAGAATACTCAACAAGTATAATGCCCAGAGAAATCACTCAATGCAAGAGATGCCAAATGCTGCAAAAAAAATGTCCTATTACCCCCATGCAGGAATTGTGTAGTCTGCGAGCCAAATTTGGTGCAAGTTTATTTGTTCCCAGCTTGGTTCTGCAGATCCAATCGCTGTTGTAATGTGAGAGAGTCCCTGCTAAAGCCAAATAAGGTACTGGAAGCAGGGACAGACAGAATTGTGGGAAATTCAAGAAGAAAACTACTGATATGGAAAGGTATTAAACCCTCCAGGAAAAACGTAACAAACTGGTGGGTGGCAATGAAGCAGCAAGGAAAATCTAATTCCTGACCTAAATGATGACTGCATGAACACCTGAGAGTTATCAGGTGACTTATCACTATGGCAATCAAGCATTATGCTTAGCCTCATAGCTCATTGGTCCTAGTTGGACATGCTCTGCAGTGACTCTGGGAGCCTTGACTCCCAGGGGTCACGGGAAAAATGTCCCCAGCTGCTCCTCCCAATCGGCCAAGTAGAAGAAGATACCACAGTAGGTGGGTGCCTTTTTTTGCAAGTGGTCTCTCCCTCGGGTGGGAGGGTCTCAGAACTATAGAAATAAGTATTTAGGTCTTTCCTAAAAGTGCAGAAGAGAATGTCTTATGTTCCCACAGTAAATCTTATGCAAATAAGGAATTCAGACCATTTCTGCCCACTCTTATGAAAATCAACAGTGCTGAAATTACTCTCCTTCAGTAACAGAGGATACCAGCTTTCCACAAGAGGAAAAATACAGTACAGATATCCACTAAGAATCTGCCAGAGGGAAGTCCTCTCATGAAAGATTTTTTTTTTTTTTTTTTTTTTTTTTTTTTTTTTTTTCCTGTTGACTAACTACTTTCAGACTGTTTTGATTCACTTATGTGACAGAATAACTTCGTGGAACTGAAAATACCCATGTGTTAAAGCATGCATAAAAACATACTGAATTACAAAGCTTCTAATTATCAATATGAAACAAAGATTTCTCAGTGGATATTGTCAACTATATAATGCAAATAGATATTCTGTATTATTAAAACCATGTATGGGCAAACTTTTTATGAATATGCAAGAAATTCTGAAACATTTTCAAGAAATTATATTTCCTTAGGAATCTCAGGGTTCAGCAGTGAGGCCTGACATTCTCAAAATACTGTTCATTGCTGCTTTCAGATTCTCAGTTTCAATAACTAGCTATCACATCTTGTAGAACCTGGGCAGGGGTGCCCAGGTCCCCCCATCTTTCAGACAAGCTGGACTCATGGGCATCCTCTGAAAAGGGAGACAGCTGGTATGTGTGTGACTAAAGTTGCCTGGGGGCAACCAGGTTTCATAACCTCTGAGGTTTCCACATTATAGGAGGTAAAAATTCACTTAGCTGCTGGTTCAGCTCAAGTACTCAAGTATCTATCCTTCCCATGTGTATCCATGGGCTACAGCTATATCCCTCAACAAAAAGGACCTAGCCACTGACACATATGGTTAGAGGAACTTGCAGCCATGCTTCACAGGGAAAATCCCCTTTTATGCACCTAAAAATTTTGGTGAGGGCTTGAGCTAATTTCTTAGCCCATTTTCAAACAAAGATCTTGACAGGAAGGATTGTTGCTTTGCTTGGCTTTAGGATCCCTCTGCTCTAGAGTGGAATCTCGACATTCTGGATCGATGGGAAAGGCCAATGGTATGAGGTTCAAGAGGGCAAAGTTCCTGCACCTGGGTCCCAGCAACCCCACCCACTGCTACAGACTGAGGGCAGAGTGGCCAAAGAGCTGCCCATTGGAAAAGGACCTGGGGGTGCTGCTCAACAGCCAAATGAGCATGAGCCAGTGAGTGCCCAGGTGGCCAAGAAGGCCAATGGCATCCTAGCCTGCATCAGCAATAGCGTGGCCAGCAGGACCAGGGCACGGATTGTCTGCTTGTACTCAGCACTGGTGAAGCCACACCTCGATTCCTGTGTCCAGTCCTGGGCCCCTCAGTGCAAGAAAGACTTTGAGATCCTGGAGCATGTCCAGAGAAGGGAAACGGAACTGATGAAGGCTCTGGAGCACAAGCCCTGTGAGGAGTGGCTAAGGGAGCAGGGGCTGTTTAGCCTGGAGAAAAGGAGGCCCAGGGTAGAGTCTCTACAACTGCCTGAAAGGAGGGTGTCTTCTTCTAACAAGGTGTCTTCTCCTAGGTAACAAGTGACAGGACAAGAGGAAATGACCTTAAGTTATGCCAGGGTAGGTTTAGATGGATATTAGGAAAATTTCTTCATGGAAAGTGTTGTCAAACCCCTGTAACAGGCTGCCCTGGGAAATGCTTGAGTTGCCATCCCTGGAGATATTTAAAAGATGTTCAGATGTGGCTCTTAGGGACATGGCTTTTTGGAGGCCTTGGCAGTGCTGAGTTATCAGTTGGTCTCTCTTCATGATATTTTCCAACATAATGATTCTATAATTCTAACAGTGAATTAGAGAAGGGTAGTTCAGAGGTCCTGGCAGAGCAGGCATGACATTGTCCTTGACTTTAAGTGGTTTCCCAGCTTGAAGTAGGATACAGGGCAGGTGTGTCCTACGCTGCTGATGCTGCAAGCTTGGGAATGTATGCAGTGTAATGAATGCAGTGTAACAGAAAAACCTGTTTGCTACATCATGGTGTTTTTTCAATCAGTATTTTTCCAGCAGAACAGTGTTTGCTCTAAAAAAATCTTTTAGCTCACTATAATTAACAGAAACTATGCTTCCATAATATCATCCTTATATCATCCAGCCACAGTAAACACTGCCAAAAGGAAAAAGAAAGCTTTTTAGAGGATAGCAGCTTAGCCACAACAATTTCCCTTTTCCACTATTCCCAGTAGTGTTTGAGATCTAATCTATTGTTAGCCCTACAGAGTGGGCATTTTGTTTTTTGTTCATGTGGGAATTCTTATTTTGGTTTGGTTTTGCTTTGTTTTTTCCCCCTGCATTTGGACACAAATCGAGTCTGAACAATTTCTTTTTAGCTCTTTTTATTATTGTACTTTTATCAACACCCTCTATGGACTGTGATACTCAGTAAGGGTCAGGGTCTTCAAAATCAATAACTGAATGTTTCTTGCTCTTCAAGTGTTTTAATGTCAAACGTTTGACCTTTGTGATTAAAGATCAGCTTGAAAGAAAATCCCTATCTGTGTCTGAAGTCTTCTCTTATGTAATCACATTTTTGAATGGACATTTTTGTCTGTGGAAATTAAAAGGCTTCGGTGCACTTTTATAGAATTAATCAAAGCATTCAAATATAGAAGAATAAAGTAATAAGCTATACTTTTTCTATCAGTCCTTTAGAGAATTATTTTTATCTTCTTAATATACATTTTTTGGGGCCCATTTCCTCTGTACAATCACAGCTTTTGACTGGCACCTTACTGTGCCAGTCACTAGCAGTCACTAGCAGTGACCAGCAGCTGGTCACTAGCAGTGACCAGCCTCACATTAATTTGTGGTTACTTTACAGGCCACACTTTAAAAAACCCCAAAACTCCTGAAACAACAACCAAACTTTATTAAAAATTTATTTATTAAAAGAATATCATCTTCAGGGTATGATAGGCATCATATTTTCCTTGAAGAAGCTTAATAATTCTTCTTCATTATGATTAAATGGGCTATTTCCTATAAAGGATACTAGGCACTCTTTGTTACTACTTACTCTGTGTACTTTGGCTGACATAACACAGACAGCTACTATCCAAAGTGAGTACTTGTCTCTTGGAGAAAACTCTTTGCAGAACTATAGCAGATTGAGCCAGAAAGAAAGTTGGCAAACACTATGTCAAAGTCCTTAGTGCTTTTTGCCTTTAGTATAAATAAGGCTCAAAGGAATCTGTCTAAATTCAGATCACCTTGAGTACATTCCTGTCTTAGTTTCTTCTCTCAGAAGCTACTCAGAATAAAATATTCCCTGGCTTCATGGATGGAGCCAAATTAAGGTATAACAGTAATGACAGGCAAAAATGTAAGGAAGTCTCTTAGGATGTCTGTATGAACCTCAAATGACTGCCCACCTTATCCCAAAAAACTGTTAAAGCTTTTGGGATAAAAGCTTTATAAAATTCTTAAACCCATGCAAGCCAGTGTTGCAGATGTAGATATGTTGTTTCCAAGTTTTATTATTATCTCTGAAGTTCTAAATGTAAGGATTTCTCATTGCCTGTGGAAGGGCCCATTGCCTTCCCTGGGTGCCTTTGGTTAAACAGTTTGAATTTGCCTTCCTTTACTCTCTTCCTCCCTTCTCCTCCTCTTTGGAGAGAGCCCTGTGGCCGTGCCAAGGGGCTCTGTGATTGTGCCATCTGAGCAAAAGTGGTGCTCATTTACACCCCTAATAGAGAGTGACTGTGATTATCTATGGAAATCCCTGCAAACAGCAAGAATAAATCTGTAAAATAAAAGCTAGGTCAACATGCACATAATTCCAATATGAATCATATATATTTAGGAAAAAGCAATATTTTGGGATTTTTTTTTTTTTTTTAAACTATGACCTATATTTCAACTCTGGGCTCAACAGCAGCAGTAGTAAATATATTACAGCACTTTTTGGTGCTCTGTTGGACTAATATATGCCTAAAATCTTGGGCCTGGAATATTTTGGGTTTTTCACCTTGGCAAAAAAATTGTAAAGAAGAAAATACTTCTAGGCAATATATTATTCTTTAAATATTAGTTACTAGTAATTTCTAAAGTCTATAAAGTTGACATTTTCAGCAATAGTATTGACTTTTATTGTCCTTACAATTATTTAAAATAGAAAATGTCCTAATAAAACTGCCATTATCCTTTTCCCTATCACTGTCAAAGAAAGTAATATATACTGTATTTTTCTTGTACATCACAAATAGAGTTATAAAAGATAACTGACAAGTTTCAGTTAAGGAATACATCTAGTAAACTATATGTAGAAAAACATCAAATTGTCTTTCCCAGTCGTCACAGAGTAAATGTCTGCAAGTAAAGGTAATGTCTGAAACTACCAAGGAGAAAAAAAAAAAAGTTATGTGGTAAAATGTGCAAAGCATCTGAAAGAAGATCTCCACTTACTGTCATTTCTACATGTGTTTTAAGTTACTGCATAAGTCTGTCACAATTCTTGAACAACAGCCTGCAAAGTCTCTCTTTCCTGGTTTGATTCATGGGCAATAAGGAGACCCAGGAGATGGAACTTTGCTCTGAGGTGGTGATTTACACAAACAAACTGGAAATAGTATGGACAAGTTATGAACATTTACACAACACTGTACATGCAATTAAAAGCACAGAGTGAGAAAAAGATTTTTTCTTCTTGTGAAACTGTTGAAAGCCATACTCTGAAAAATCAGAGTGGTTTGGCTGCTTCCGTGACTAAAAGTATATCAAGATCAGACTGCTCATAGAGGGCTTATGAGATAAGACAACAAATCACATTCTGCAAAAGAAGTCATCAGCCAACAAGCCAGAATGGTTTATGAAAAAGTCATATACAAAATACACACATCTGCCAGTAAATAACCTCTTCACTGAGCTGGCACTTTTCTAAATTACAAATTAGGAATTCATGATACTAATAAATACAATATACTACCAGTTGACAGGTTTCACAGCATTTTATGTTTCTGAAGGAGATTTATAGGTTTATAATAAGGAATAATATAATGCAGGTGCTATTAACTTCACTAAAAGCCATGTGCAAAAAAGGAAAAGAAAATCCTTTACATCTTGATTAAACAGAAAATACAAATGCTTTGTAAATTTTTTTTCTTGTTGACTGTTTTCTAAGGAAAAAAGTCCCTATTTCAAGGCAATTTCTAAGCAGTCTAATTAATGTGGTGCAGCTCACAAATTGCCTAATGAGTACTGTGTTTATTGAATATGGTTTTAAAGTTTATGGCTATTTTCTACATCCATTCAACAACAGCAGTTGCTCAACTGCAACAGCAGTTTTGAGCACTTGTTGCAGATTCTTCCATCCATTTTCTGCCAAATGCAAATCCAGCTACTTGAGTGATTGAATTATCAATGCCAATCTTAGCTGATACTACTGTTAAAAGATTAATGTCCTAAAGGGAGAATCAGATTACTACTAGCATTCTTTTAACACCACTTTAGGAACACTCTAAATCCCCTTCCACAGAACAGAATGCTTTTTAAAATCTATACAGCACATTTAAATAGATTTAGCCTTCCTCACAATATGGTTGCAAAGTATCTAGAGTTGTGGTGGGTTGCCTAGATTCCAGATGCCAGACACTCACCAAAGCTGCTCTATCACTCCTCTCTGTAAGTGGACAAGGGAGAGTTTATGAGTTGAGGTAAGGACAGCACTCACAGATTGCCAGTATGGGCAAAACAGACTCAGCTTGGGGATATTAACTGAATTTATTGCTAACAAAATCAGAGCAGGTTAATGAGAAGTAAAATATATTTTAAAAACATCTTCCCCTAACTTCCCCCTTCTTCCCAGCTCTACCTCCTCCGCCCAGAACTGCAAGGAGATGGGTCCAGAGATCCCTGCCAGGACCCTGCTCCAGCACGGACCTCCCACAGGCTCACAACCTTCTTTTGGGCAGCCATAGGCATCTTTTAGGCATTCCATATGGGTCTCCTCCATGAACTGAGGGTGGATTTCTGTATCCCCAGGGACCTCCATGGGCTGCAGGGGCACAGCTGCCTCACCATGGGCTGCCCCACCATGGGCTGCAGGGAAATCTCAGCTCTGGCACCTCCTGCCCCTCCTTCTGCACTGACCTCGGTGTCTGCAGGGCTTTTCCTCTCACATGTTCTCACTCTGCTATTCTCTGGCCACAATTACAACTGCACAACAACTCTTCTTTCCCCTTCTTTAATATGTTATCACAGAGGTGTTACCACCATTCTTGATTGACTCAGCCTTGGCCAGCAGAATTGTCTGTCCTGGAGCCGGCTGCCCTTGGCTCTGCCAGACATGGGCGAAGCTTTGGGCAGCTTCTCACAGAAACCACCCCTGGAGCACCCCTGCTACCAAAACCTGGCCGTGCAAACCCAACACAAAAGTTAAATTCTATCTTAATGGAGTTATCATACAAAATTACTGCTGCATAGTTTCAGACCAAGTTCTAAAACTTGCACAAAAACTAATTAAAAGCAAGCCACAAAACAGCTATCTAGGCTACTCCTTGCTGTCATTTAATAATTCACTAGTATCTGACAACTCATAAAGTAACTAGCACAGGATAACATTACTTCCTAAAAAATGAAAGCTACCCACAAAATCCAACATGAACTCTTAAATGATGATGATGACAGTAATAAATTCTGCAATAACTTTTGCATCTGAAAGTACCACTAAACGCTATGTGATAACTTACACACCTGAAGTCCTTCATCCATAAAAACTGTCAGTATTAAAATTCATTAGGATAAAATGCTGAAAAATGTGTTTTATATTGATATTTGGAGTTTAAATTTACAATTGCATTATTACCCATCATTTATTGATTATCAAATTATTGATTTTCCTTTTATTCAGCTAGAAAAATACAGGACAATTTGGGTATGATCATGAGCTCCACACTCATGATTTGGCAAACAGGATCTAAAATGAATCAAACATGCTGGCACATAGTTAAAGTTGTATTTAGTATACAATAAAGTAGTATGATTCATGTATCAAATGATTATAGAATTGATGCAACCTTTCCCTATTAAAACCTATAAATATGTGACTGCTTACCCATAATTAGATTATAAATTAATTCAAGACAACCTTAATGTATTGATATCTAAGATATGTAAGAAAACAGCAAATTAAGCACCTTCACTGTCTTCTTCATTCAAGTGATACTTAAGAGCTTCCAGAGCAAGAAACTAGAAGTCCTGTGTGATCAACTTCCTGCTCAAGTTCCTACAACAATCTGAAACTATTATTACTATTACTACTAACATAAAATTCTGTTTAAAAGATTAAAAAATGGTAGCCATATAATAATAAAGACTTAGGCACATGTGCTAGTGACAGAATTTTGTAAGGTCCCACAATAATTCTAAGTTGACTTGCAATATAGTAGATCTATGAAGATGAAATAAGTAATACCAAAAAAAAAAAAAAAAAATTCAAAGCTTTAACCAATCTGTCTCCTTCAGGAATGAATTAGAGAGTGAAGATAAGAACTGAGCTCCCTGCATTCTTAAAGGTAGATGCTGCATACTTCATGTCAAGCTGCAGATCTGTGAGTACAGGCTGCAAAGGGAAGCAGCAAGCAGTGATTTAATGCTAATTTGATACATCATTCAGAGTTGAGATAGCATCTAAGACTTGTTTGTCAAGACACACTCAAAATACAAAATGATCAAACTGAAATTGTGTCAGTTATTTTATGAGCAAATCAGGTCTCTGAATGTTGCAGAATATCCTTTACAAGGGGCTGTATCATCAGAACAGATTAATTAGATGAAAAGTAGAAGTACTACAGGGAATGACATCCACGCTGGTGAAAGTGGGATTGATCAAAGAAATACAATGGTATCATGACGTTCCCCAAGTGGCTACATCTTACTTTATTAAGTGTTCCTGTATCATGGCATGATCATTTTTGTGCTTAATTTCTGCTGCTCAGAAATGAACAAAGTTCACCCATTTTGTTTCACGGAGTCAAGCTAATATAATCTTCAGTTCTGATCTGCCTAAATTTCTCTTTAGCAAGTTTGAATGATCCCACAATCCTCAAAAAAAAAAAAAAAAAAAAAAAAAAAAAAAAACCAAAAAAACACCGCAGTCAAGCTTGTCATATTTTCTTTACTTACCCACTTACTCAATGCATAAGTTTGCATAACTATGAGGCTCACACAGGATTGGACTACAACACTTAGATTGTCTCAGTTTGATTTTGGATGGCGTAATTAAATTGTCAAACAAAGGTCTAGTGCTTTTGAAGTATGAGAAGGAAATGGGGACTGAAAGAAAGGGAAATGAAAAGAGAGAGACAGTCAAAGTGTATTAATAATGAGGGTATAAATAATGTAACATTTGTCCAGAAAGAACCATATCATTGCTATTTTAATTTTCATAAGCTCTCAACTAAAATAGCATATAAAAGCAAATCACACTAATTATTTAGACAGAACAAATTCTCACATTATTTCAGATACTTTGAACTGAAACAATGTCACCTGAATAAAAGCACCGATAATGCCACAGCATTACCCTCTTATGGGACCACACAAGAATGAAGGTTAAGGAATATGAAGAGTGGGATAAAGTAGGCAGCTTCTGCTCCAGAAGAGGTAGAGTAATGTGAGTATGAGCTTGACTATGCCACATGCTTTTAAGCTGCATATCAGTCCCTTTGGCTAGAAGTTTTCCGGTTAAGCCAGGCAGGCAAGCAGAAAAAAATCTCCTGGTCTTCTACATCTTCCTGATTCAGACATGGTTCTTAAGAAAGTACCATCCAGTGTCAGGATGAAGGGTTTGGATTGCAAAGAAGCTTTTTACAGTTGGAGATCTCCAGGAAATGACAGCTGTCCTTCCCGCAGGTTCACTCTGCAACACCCACATCCACAAACACACTGTAGCTGATAGTTAGGCTTTCAAGATTTTGCACAGTGTGGCACAGCTTTGCTGTGAATGCAATACATTGGTATTTTTCCGCAGAACTCTTGCTTCTATAGCAACTTTTAAGAGGTTATGTCAATTAGCTTTTTTTTTTTTTCATGCCAAAACACAGCCAAAAGAGGATAACAGCAAGCTTGTATAGCTGGATACGGGTGACAAACCAGACATATGGAGTGTGAAAAAGAGAAGTGAAATCATTGAAGAAGAGCTAGCAGATAACACTTCATACAAAATTTAGCCTTTTTTTTGACAATGAAAAGTAAAAAATGTGGTGATATTTTTCTAGATGGAATCTGTAGCATCCCAGATTTCTAGAATTCATTTAAACAATCTCATTCAGATATTTTGACTTCACTGACTGATGCTTGTGCCTTCAGTTGCATTTAAATCTGTAATGTTATTTATCAGTGTAACACAATAACAAAACCAAATACATGGAAATTCAAAAGTACAATAAAATCTTTATATACAGTATTCCTTAATCATATTGACCTACATACATATGCTTTCAATCTTCAAAAGTGACTATTCAGTCTCACTGAGATCTGCTACACAGGCTAAGTTCAAGGACAATTAGTGTTTTAAAATTGTAAGTTACCTAAGGGTAGCAAGCTGAAACTTTAAAAATATCAATTAAAGCTCAATTTTAGACAGACACAAAAAAAAAAAAAAAAAAAAAAAAAAAAAAAAAAAAAAAAAAAAAAATCTCCCAAACACCACCAANAAGAAGTATCTCCACACACCCCCCAAGCAACTGAGCTGTTAAATTACAGTTGAAGTAACTAGGTCTTCATAAAAGCTGCGGGTAAAAACATTACAGCTCATCATACAGTATTTTAAAATAATACACTTAAGTACTGCTGCAAACTAAAATTTCTTTTCCATGATCATAATCTCATGCCTCTAGGAAATTAAAACAAATACAGGAATTTTCATTGTCAATCCATGGTAAGGACAGTGTCTTAACAAGATGCAAAGATTTATATGCTGTTGTCCTGGTTTCAGTACTGTGTTGTTGAAGAAACATTCAGGGGACAGTGCTGCCTAGGATGCTTCACTCACAAACTAAATTAAAATGCTTATAAGTTTCACCAAGAATTGATGGGAGAAAATAAAGAGGTATTTTTCTTCTCAGTACAGTAACTTTTTTTTTACTGAGTAATATTTAATGCAAATAGAAAGAAAAACGTTTTCTGGTCTGTATCTTCTGTTCAGTTCAATTCTGTAGAACAGACTTTAGATACCATGATTGGCAGGACTCACTTGAAAACCTGAAAGACCTGCAAGATTGGAAACCTTTTTCTCTTACCAGTTTTCAAGATCTACAACTTTACAGAACCCCTTCTGCACAAATATTTTCCCTATGCATTTTGCTTCTTATGCCACTTTAGAAAAGCTGCCTTTCTGGCTCATGATGCTGTTTCCATTTTTCTTTCAGAAGGCAGCTAACAGTTTGTATATTCACTTGGGACTGGTCTGCAATTCATTCTAAGCAATACATTTAAATAATAGGGAGATCTGAACATTTTCAATTCTTTTTTAACTTTTTTACATCTGACTAAAATGAGCTTTCCATTAAAGTGGTAGTCTACTGGGCTCACCTCTATCCATGTTATGTGTCTCATAAATATTCAGAAACTTGTTTTGATGTTGAAAATTATTGTATTGTTTTTGTTTTATCCCACTGTCCTTGAAACAAAAGCATGCATCATACTTGCAAAGAAGTTTTCACATATTGTCTGCCTAAAGTTTTGTATCCACTACACATTAGAGGATCTGGATGATTTCAATTTAATTGACAGGTAATTCTCAGAAGTGTTTAGATAAAAGATTAGTTGGAGTTTTTTTTTTGAAACAGTGTCTTAAATGATAAACTTATATTTATGAGGGCTTGCATCTTCCCAGAGCAAAGTGCAAAGATTCATATCAAAACGTTTTTTGTCAAGAATACAAGTGCAAGAAAGTACAAGCTAATACTGGTCCAAAGTAATTTTTTTTAAAAATTAGGAAGTTGCAGCTATTTTCAGTTTGCAGTATGTTAAAATGTGTATTTAAATGATTTTTAATTGTAAGATAAAAAATAAAACCCCACATAATCCTTCAATATAATTTTCAATAGGCACTTAAATGCGTTACACAAAGTCTATTTACTTTGTGTTTACTTCAAATTCTTTCACTGGAAGGAGGACTTTGATAAGCATTCAGGAAGAAATAAATGGTAGGGGGAAAAAAACCATCTAAATACACTATAGTTAAAATTTAAAAACACAAAACATGCTATCAACAAGGAAGCTGAGAAACTTTTCTCTTAAAACATACCTAAAAAGAAACTTATATTGCCCAGCTTGAATGTACAGCGTTGAGAAGGCTATGATTTCATTTTGTGATGGTTTGTGAGCCCATATAATTTGTGAGGTACTCGTTTACATTTTTTCTCTGTAAACACTCTCAATCAATAAACACTCAAATACATGCAAGTCCTGCTAGCTAGGAGAAGAACATCTCCCTTGGTATAGTGCAAGAGTACTGTGGGGAACCCCACACAGTTTACGAAATTCCCAAAGCTTCTTTGACATTCCTTTTATTTTTTGATTGGGAATCATGCTGGATGACCAGTTACTGTCTAACTACCAAATTATGTCTCAGTCACTACAGTGAAAAAATACATTTGTGTTGTCTTTTTGACAACCAGCTCTATAAAAAATCTCGAAGTTAGGCAACATTCTTCATTTGTGTTAACCTTGATATAAAGCTTAGCAGAAAAGTGAAGACTTGCTTTCAGAGTTACACAGAAATAAGAAATTTTTTTCTCATAATTTGCTCTTTCTCAGGAATTAGCTGATTGTTCGTCTATTTATTTACATTGGCATGGTAATAATACAGAATCACAAATGTCAAAAGTCAATATGAGCAAATTTGTACTACAGATCCAAAGTACTGGCAGCTGAGAGAAACCTACATGTGTTCTTCTTTCAGTTCATAAGTATTTACATGCAAACCTGGATATTCTCAGAAGAACAGAAAGTTCTATCAGTGGTAAATTGTTGGCATTTCCTAGGCACAGTGGTGCATAGCTGGCTCACCATCTAACACTACAGAAAGAAACAGTGAAGACCAAAAAACCTGTTTATTCAGTAGATGATAAAAAAGAGACAACACCATAAGGCAAATGTCTTTGTGGCAATAAACAGCACTCTACTGACATGTTTAAGTTTTGGTCTTGAAGGATGTACTCACTTATTTGACAATATAGGATAAATTGTAAAAATGAAAATGCTGAAAAGAAAGCAAGACACATGGGAAAAATGCTAAAAAATCATACCTCCAAAATAAATAAATTTAAGGTAGATGCTAGTTACTGTGTGCTAATCCAATGGAAACATAAAAAAAAAACTCTTTTGAGACTTATGTGAAATTATATTTGGATAGTCATAAAAAATTGAGAATAATATTTTGTCTTCACTCATCTGCTTTAAGGTTCAATATAAATAAATTTTTAAAATTTATTTTGCTAAGTTAAAAATTTACGTAAGTCAGTTAAGACAGTTTCACAGGCTGTAATATCTCTGATATTACAGAATCCCCAAAATTTTTGTGTTTGCCTTGATTTTTTTTAATAGGAAAAGTTCTTCTGCTTGGTGCAACACTACTACCAAGTCAGATCTCTTGATATTGTTTAATTTATTTTATTTAACTTGCATTTCCTTAACAGATGTGATGTCAACTTTGCTTCCATTAAAGTCAATGGTACTTTGGCACTAACTCCCAACATCAAAAATAAGAGTTGCAGAGTAACTTACAGCAACTTTTGAGAACAATTTGAAATTATTTATATTTTGTAATTTATTGGTACATGGCCACTTTTTCCCATTGAACACTTTATTTTATTTTAAGAAGCTTAAAAAATTAATCTTACTTTATGCAAAACATGGTAAATTACAGACGTTCACTGAGAGTATTACACAAAAGGCAGCCCCATGAACAATTAATTTTTAAGACCTGTTTTTAAAATAATATGTATGATGATATGCTAAAAGTCTTCCTCACTGCTTGTAAGTACATGTCACTGTCATTACTGTTTAAGTATAGAACTAAAACTGTATTTTCTAATATTAGACTTTCTTATGGGAGATCAGTGCAGAGCAGACTGTACATAGCACTTGACTGAAAATTAAATGTTCTTATCCACAAATTTTTACTATCCCAACAACAGCCAATGGCTCTCTGGTGTTATAGATTAGGACTTTGATTTGGGTGTTGATGATAGAGCTTTACTGCCACACTACAAAGTGACGGAAGGATTATTTATTTTTTAAATAGAATATTCTCAAAATTTATGACTAATTGTATAAACAACTTCTGAATATTTAGGACTTTTCATTCACTAAAAATTGTGAAATATTAAGATTATTGCAATTATATTTTAAAGTTAAAAACCATATACACATTCTAAAACTACCTCTATATAGCTATCAGTTATCTTCTAAAACCTTCTTTTTCCTTTGCCTGCCAAGAAATAAAATACCATCCATGTTAACCAAAGGTATTGTGTAACAGTTTTGTTCCTGATTACTGATTATTAGTTGCAAAGAAATCATGACATATCATATATGATAAAGAGTTTCAAAAAAATCTCCACTGCATGAGGGAAGAAAGTGTTTTGGATAATAGAGTTAACTGTGATTTTACACATTTTAGTACATATGTTGTGAAGTGCCACTGGTTATTACAGAATAAAATATTTATTTTACTGCAAAAAGTCTCTGGGAACCTGCATATTCAATACTTTCTTTGCAATATGGCATTTTCTCTTTATGAAGCACACTTCTACATTGTCTTAAAAAAGTTAAGTAAGAAAAAAAGTGTTCTTATATGTGTCATTGATATAGAAAGAACATTTTTACATCTCTTAGGTTTGTGCTTTGATTATTCTGGTAAAAGAGAATGTTCCACAGGCTTAGAAGTTGAATCCTCTATCCGGCACTTGGACCAATTTTGTATTGCATATAGAACTCACCAGTAAACAGTGCCATTAGGTTCACATGAAGGTATTAGAAATAAAAAATATTTCAAAAATTGCAAAACACTGTTTTCTCTTCCTGACCCAGTTCTAAGTACATGTAGAAAAAAAAAAAAAAACAAAAAAACCCAAAAAACCAGAAAATTCCCCTCTCAGAGCTACGGCTGAACAGTGCTTTCCTTCATGGTCTCTCATAAGGTTGCAGAATATACATGTGTGATTACTATACTAAGCTTCATCTACACTTTTAACAGATCCCTCAGATTTTTTTCTATTTCATTATAAATCAACAAATATATTTTCCTGAAAAAAAAAAAAATTAGATATATACTCTTCTCCAGAACATCATAATGGACATATCAGTAGAGAATAGTCCATCAAAATTCTCATTTTTTTTATCAAGAGAAATACCTTAATAACCTCTTGTCATGGTTTAACCCTAGGCGGCATTCAAGCCCCACACAGCTGCTTGTTTGTGGGACCACCAGTGGAAGGGTAAAAGCAAGAGAACTCATGGGTTGAGATAATAACAGTTTAATAAAAAAAAAATAAAAAAAAAAAAACAAAACAAAAGCCAAGCAGGCAAGCAAACAAAACAAGGAATTTATTTGTCCCAAAAATGCAGGGTGTCACCACGTGTAACATGGGAAGACAAAATTCCATCACTCCAAATGCTTCCCATTCTTCGTTCTTCCCCCCACTTTATATACTGATCATGATGTCTTGTGGTTTGAAATATCCCTTTGGTCAGTTTGAGTCACCTGTCCTGGCTGTGTCTCCTCCCAACCTCCCCAGCACCCCCACTCTCCATACCAGTGTGTCAGTAAGAAAATCAGAAAAGCCTTTGGCTCTGTGTAACCCCTGCTCAGTAGTAACAAAAATATCTCTACATTATCAACATTGTGTTCAGCACAAATAAATCCCATACCAGCCATGGTGATGTAAATTAACTCTACTTCAGCCAAAACCAGCACATCTCCCTAAATCTAAGAAGCAATACCTTCTACTTGCCTGCAAGTATCAGGTATCTACAACTTTCTCTTTCTTGTTTCCAGCATATTGAAGGGTGCAAGTTATCAACTCAGAGACATTGTTTTTAATCACAGTAGAGTAGAAGTTACAAATAAAGAAAATAAACATAGCCTTTTATGAACAGCAGTGAAATAGCCAACAGCAGCACTTAAACCAGTGAAGGAACAGCATTGTCAAAAACATCACTATCTGTTCTGATGTCCTCATTATTGCAGAATCAGTGTCTGTCTCCTAAAGAGGACTGTCCCTGTTTGTTAGTTAGACCTGTAGACAGCTAATACTTCTCCAATATGCTTCGTTCATGCTTTGAACAAAGGACATTGGTCCAGGAACAGGAGAACTGAAGTTTAGTTGCAAGCCTTCTACTCTGATCTCCACTCTTCAGAATTCCACAAAGTTGCATATTTGCTGCTGTTAATTAAACACCAAATTGTTGTTTTTAACACTCACATCGCTTGTGGGATGAAGAAGTCAAGGAGAAGCCAAAAGAAATGTGTAGGCAGTCTTAAGTGCATTTTTACATGGATGATTCTGTACCTCTGATGTGTATATTCTCCACTGACACAAATCAGCAGACTTCAACTTGATTTATTGTTTTGATTTATAGTCAGGAAATTCTCATCTAGTTTTCATCCTGAGCTCCACACATACCCTGGACTGATCTCTGAAGAGATCTTGCACAGTGTTTTCAGCTTTAAAAAAATGTAGTTAATAAAGATATTGTACTGTGCAATTAATTCCCCATTGCAAAAGAACAGTTCTTATTTATGGAACATTATTGTCTGCCACGCTAATAGTTACAGGCAGAGGAGGAATCAGGTTTTGGGGGTGTTTGGCAGAAGTTGAGCTAATGGTGTTCAAACTTAATAGCATCTTTGAACTGTACAGTACATCTCAATTCTCAGTGCCTCAGGTGGATTTCAGGGATTTAAGATATTGTAATGTTAATGATTTTCCTTTATTTCTAATGTTTCCAAGAGTTTTTCTACATGCATCTTCCTGCTTTGAGGATGCTGAACTAAACCAAATAGATTTGAACAGTCATTTAACTCTTCCCATCAATAAGTGCTCTCCTAAACAATGGGGATTTTGCTTTCATCAATATCCAAACCAGTCTGGAGACTACAAGTACTATTTCCTTTGCATGCAGTCTTTTATTATAGTCTTCAACTTCACATGATGATGATATCATAGAGGTAACCTAAATTCCTCTTTGATTACATAATATGTGTTTCTTGAGGGGTGCATGGATGTACACATATATGTGTGAGCCTGTGTGTCAGTGTGTCTTTGATCATGTATATGTGTATATTCTCTAATTAAACTAGAATTTCATATGTAAGTTTTTGGTCATTCTATCATTCTATCATCAATTTTTTTAAAGCAGCATGAAAATAGTAAGTTTCCTAGTAGAAAGAGTCAGAAAACTGAAGCAAAACTCGTTCAATAAACACTGTTTGCAGAAGGTAATCAGTTAACCATATCATCAATTTCTCATTACAACTATTAAAAGTTTTTAGGTCTAACCAGGGCAATAATAACCACATTGAAACATACTTGCTTATTATGTGCTTTTCATTCATTACTAAAAAAAAAAATAAAATCGTAATTCCATGACAGATTCAAGCTCATTGCCAATCATTTTTCTATACTAATCCTGTCAGAATTTGAGTAACAGAATTTGGACTATCAAAAAGATCAAGTAATAGTATTAGAGACTCAAAAGTACTCAAAAGACAAACAGAATTATATGAAATATCTTAAAAGGCTTGATTGCTCATTACCAAAAACATTTTTATACCCAAAAGAAAATTCTACTGGTAGCATTTTAGTACTCAACTTAAACTGCAAAATTGGAATTATATAGTCACTTTAACTCACCAGCTGTAGCTGTCAGCAGATCAGGGTAAAGTAAGCAAAACCCAGGCTTCATACTACTGACATTGGGCTTACCTATCAAAAGACTGATTAAAGTTTTCAGGTTTGGTTTTTTTCAGTAAGATTCAATTACCTTAAATTTAAAAAGGAGCTCGCTGAAACAGAACAAGAAAGGTGTTTGCTAATTAAAAAATACATCCTTCATCTTTGACTTTTTCTACAGAAAAAAGAATTTCCCAAGGTACCAGATGTATCTTTCAGTAATGTGATTTTGTATGTTTTGGCTTTTTTCCTCCAAATAATATATTTTTCAAGCAGTGCAAAACAATTAGTGCAGATGATTGGTTTCTTTTATCATTCTCAACTGACAGCTCTAGAAAAATACCGTGAAGATTTTTGTTAAAGGTTTTTTGGTTGGTTTTTTTCACTTAAAGGATTTTATTTCATTTTTTCTCTTCTTCATAGTTCTTTAAACTTCCCTTATGAGATCACTGAAAAAAACAGCTTTTCCCTCAAGAGAAAAACATATTATTTGAAATTCTCCCCTTCTTATTAGCACTATGTTAACCAGTAACCTTCGGGGCAGGTTTCCAACTAGTCAAGATTCCATTTAAGTGGAAAAAACTCATTTATTGAGAGTATAATTTTTTTTTTTTTTTCTGTAGAGTGTCTACAGAATATAAAATATATCAAAGACAATCAATGCTTTAATGTAGGAACACTGTATATCTTTATTTGGTAGCCAAGCAAGAGAAATAATAGTTTGCCTTCATTCATTAATTTTATTTCTCTGGTATGCATTTTTGCACAGCATGAGTGATTCCCAGGTTAGATCAAATCTGTCATGCAGTTTTCACTGACCTACATACCTACTTTTACTGAAGTAAATGTTTGACAACAACAATTATAATCATAATCATACCTGAAATCATCATTCAAGTGTTGCACAGATTGTTATCCAGCTTCTTTCAGTGAACCTTTGTCATTTTTGAACATTTAATTTCTCATTCTTTGCCACAAAAAACTGGAAATACAAATACAGTTGTTCAGCCACAGTAATATTGTGATCATTTTTAGGCATCTCATTCACATAAACATGCATTAAAAAACCAAAAATCTCTTAATTTCCAGTAACCAAAAAATTTGTGATTTACTCTTCTCTTCATATCTGCAAATGATAATATAATCTGCCCTGGGTCCTATAGGAAAGGTTTGTATTGGTATACAGAGAAATAGCAATATGGCAATTTGGTTTATTTTCCTTAATGAAGGGCTTTATCTCTTTGCACAATATGCCAAACAAGTTAACTCCCTCTGAAAGAGTCAAAGACTGAGATTACTCCTTGAAGTTTGTACTAAAATGCTCTTTCAAAATTATAGCTGAATGCTACTATTCTGAAAATCGCTATCAATAAAAACTGAGATTTTCATCACAGATAAATTAGGGTAATAATTAAAATATTACAAATACAGCTATTTTTTTGGTGCCATTTGTATTTCAGTTTGAAACCCTTCAAGTTACTACTTAGATTATAGATTTTTAAGACAGCAATCATCATCAAACTTTCAATTCCTGTTGCTCCCACATTTAGAACAAAGCTACAACCCTGAAGGTTTCAAAACTCATACATATAACAAAATGTGAATTTCAATCAAAATAATTTCCTTTCAAATCTTTAACTAAAAAGTTTGCTTGAATCACCACAATGGAGATGTAACAAGGCTGTGCAACAGAGTATTAAGAGTAGGAAACATTCATCAACACTAACCACTTGCTGTAAATATTTTGTCAACCGTGAGTGTGATTTGAAATATAGTAGCCAGTAGGAACAAAACAAATTGTGACTGCAGGGGTTTGGGGATCTTCTGCACATCAAGTCAGGAAGCCCATCTGCTGGTGGGATGGTTTGGAACTGCTCTTTGAAGCTGCTGAGAAGCATCCCTGGTTATAACTGCTCTGAGAATTGTGGTGTGCAACTGCAATGGCTGCATTTCAAAGCAGGGCTGGAAGAACAGGCACACATCACTCTGGTCCTGCAGCTCTGTGCTACTGGTTTTCTAAACAAAATGCTATAACAGATGGGCACTATTTCATGATCTTGAGTGCTAGCTATTCTTCAATTTTGCTGCAAACTTGACCCTCCTGAAAGACATTTTGAAAATAATTATATAAACCCAAAAGTTTGAAAAGGCAAAAAAATCTGACTCTTGTGTCAAGGATTTTTTTTGCTTAGTTTGGAAATCAAAATGAAACTCAGCTATACAGCTTCATGTTGAGATTTTGTAAGCATTCTGTATATGTAATGGAATGAAAAATATAATTTAGACTAATTATTCTTGACATTTTGAAATTATGAAAATACTGAACTTCAAAAGAAATTTTGCTTATGCATACACTGTGTGGTATCCTTAATGAGGATAAATGTAATTTTACACCACAATAACTTCATAATTATTTTGTAATTAAAAGGTCTACTTCTCTGATGACTTGTACTTACACTTAACACATAATTAGATGTAATATAATTGATTACATTAAATAACAGAAACTGAAAGAAAGATTAATGTTAAGAAGCAGATAAAAAA
Organism: Urocynchramus pylzowi; assembly: GCA_013397555.1. Lineage (NCBI taxonomy): Eukaryota > Metazoa > Chordata > Aves > Passeriformes > Fringillidae > Urocynchramus > Urocynchramus pylzowi. The sequence goes on along the minus strand of VZRH01005337.1, from coordinate 912,560 downwards.
ATATGGTATTTGAAACTACACTGTTTTTTTAAAAGAATCGTTTCAGTGGTTATTCTAAGATTTGCATTGATTGCATGCTGAAGCTTGTTTTTAAAGTCTTTTTTTGTACAGTGAGATAATTCCTTCATCACATATGAACTTTTCTTCTTATTAGCAGGTGAAATTAGGATAGCCCCTCACTGACACCCTTCTCTTTTGCCATACCCTATCCCACAAAATACCTGAGCTGTTCATCTAAGATGATAGCCTGACTCTTGCATGTACATTTTTTCTATTTTAAGTGTTGGGGAAAAAAAAAAGGCAGCTGTTGCCCACAGGCTCCCTTGAGACAGGGATTTCTGATCTCCACATAACTCTCTTGCATGGACATTTTTGTGCTGTGACAGCAAACACTGCTCCTCTATGTGCCACTTTTGGACAGTGAGCATGTGTCCATTAAGGAAGGGTTCTGTCCCTAAGGATGCACTATTCTACACCCTGAAGTGGTGACAGCTGTGGATGTCTCTATGGCAGCAAGATAGCTGGTGCCTCTGTGGATCTTCTCTAAGACATCTATCTACTCCTACTGCTCCCTCAAATCTAAATTTTCTCACTTCTTTCTTCCTGCACACACTTTTTTTAGAAGTTCCATAGTCACTTTTCCGAAAACAAATGAGGTCTATCTCCTCAGATCTGGGGTAACACTCTCTTCCAGAGCAGCAATGTATTTGGGCCTGACTTGACCTCCTGATTTTCTGGTTTGGGGATGTTTTCCAGTCTCAGACAATAGCAGTTCTTCACTCAACTGACCAGAGAGCTACAGAATCTTTTAAACATAGATACAGGTGATTCTGGCAACAGTATTAAAATACATGATTTATTTTATTGTCCTTGGTTATATCAGAAAAAGCAATGCAAGCCAAAATATGACATGGCTGGAGTGGTATAATCACCTCTACCAGGGTGTGTTGGTAAACCTTTGCATATACAGTTGTTTTGAAAATGATGATTGTTGAATGTTGTGAACATGAAGGTGATTGATTTAGAATCACATATATTACAGAGTCACTCAAGGGAATAATAAATTGCTGTTCAAGTGGCAGCACAGCCCCTGGTGAGAGGTAGACTGGCCAGACTCAGAGTATGAAAACTTTGGATCAAGGATGGACCAGCCTGGAAAACACTTTGAGGAAATAACTTGGGGATATTTTGTTCCTTTTCAACTCCATTTTTTTTGCACAAACAAGGAAGCAGAGACATGGTAGTAGAATTGCTTCAAGCGACAAGAAGATGAGAGAGGTTTTCCTGTTGTGTTTGCATAAGCAGATGGCTGTTCTTGATGTGTTTCATTGGGAACATAATCAGTGCATTGCAGAGGCATGCAAAGACACAACAAAAGTGACAGAAGAGCAGCTGGGCTTTAGGACTGACATCACTGACGAAACTGGGGTGGCATGGCTTGAGATTTATGTGAAAGTCAAACTGTCAGGAGACTGTGAAGAACAGAGGCATGTAATTAAAAAAGCATGTGCTTTAACAAAGCAGATTTAAATGGGAATTTCATGTTACAGGAGGTTTTTTAATCAGGTATTTTTTAACAAATAAACACATCAAGACAAAAAAACAAAAGATAGAGTTGTTTAAGAAAATTTGCATGATGCTTGACATACCAAGTATTTCTTATTAGAGTTAACTTCTTGTAGCATTTTGCTACAATAAAGTCTGTCACTTGGATTATGTATTGTTAGATGAATGGGTATAGCATATATTTTCCCACAAAGTCGATTTTCTTTCAATATGGATTGTTGAATTTGTTCACATAGTGGATTAAAGTGGGAAGAAACACACAAAATCAAAATATGGGGTTCTTTTTAATTATTATAGCTGAACACTCACAGTGAAAGAGCAATTAAGATTTTTACATCTTAAAAAAAAACCCTGATACTTAGGCATGAGTGTGCTTACCAAAATGTTAAGATACCTTATGAAGCATTTCAGTCGATATTTCATGAAAAAAATCAGTGCTCAAACCATCTGCAAACCCTCCTTTAGAATACGATAACAGTTCAAGCAGAAGTAACCATTATGCAAACCAGAAGCAAATAAAAAGAGTCAATTTACTATGGCAAATTAAAATGAGATCACAGAAATTTCATCTCCACACAAAAATATTTAGATGTCTTCTAATTGACTTACAAAAGTATTCAGAACAATTTGATTTGTAATTCTGTTCTGAAACTACATAAACAAAAGATTAATTTAAACATCTTTTTTAGAAGTGTCTCTCTGAAAAAGAACATTAGGTTTCTGTTTCCTGTTTAAAAATCCTCATTGAAGGCCCCTTCATAACCTGACTTACACTGCATTTTACTACCCCCAAAAACCCCACTAGACCCAAAAAGTACTTAGATAAATTTGTGTTTGTGTATTTTTAATTTGTGTCCACTAACAGCAAAGTCTATCTTGGGAACATTGATACAAATTGCAAATTACAGACAATGGGAGAACTGCAAGCCAACACTCCTGGCTCACTTTACTGTGCTTAATCTCACTGCTAAGCAAAATTAAGAATTCCACAATATGTCTGTAAAGAGATTGAAATATTGACATGATGATACTGTCAATTCAGATAACATTAGTGCTGGAAAAAATATCAGGACATAATAGAGAATCTGAGAACATCAGTTCCTTGCCTGTTTCTCTCTTCTCTTCCCCTCATTTTAGCTAGAATATAAATTACCACAGGAAGATCACATGCTTAAGCGTGGACACAACGGGCAAACTTTGGGAGTCATGATAAAAGATGTTTTTTACAGAAAAATAAATGACAGGCTCATGATGGGAAGTGCCAGTGGAGTCTGTGTTTGGTGGGGCAGAAGAACATCAAACCATGACCAAGCAGCAGTGCCCTCACATCATTAGTGCACCATTCCATCAGGAGGGCAGGCACAATCACAGCAGCACAGCAGAACAACTTGGTTTTTATTTAGGACTATTCTCACTCCTGCAATAGCTTGGCTGTAATTCAAAAATGCTCTGATTGCAATTTGGTATAGATTACCCCATGACCAAGAAGGTAAAACAGAGCTATCTGTTTATACCTATGCCACAGTATATACTCACTTCCCTGACACCAGACTTGCCCTGAAAGTGCTAGAGAACTAACAGCAATTAGCACTTTGCTAAAGAGAAAGGAAAGACATCCAGACTATAAACTATATTTTTTCTTTAAGCTATGCAGCACCTGAGTTTTAAGAGCATTAACACTTAATATGTGTCATATTGCTCTAATTGACTTGACTTGCAGCTGTGACTGCTGAGCACTTCTGCAGGCATAATGCTGACATTTCCTAACATTTGAGCATGTGGCTTTCCAGCCTTTCCAGACCCTGTTTACAGGAGTCTAATGCTCTTTTAAAAGTCGCTTTTTTTGCTGTATACAAACAAAGGAAAGTAAATGTCACATATGCTTTGTGAAACCATAATGAGCTCTGCACTAAATGTTAGATGCACTGGACATTCAAGCTAATTGTCAGTTGCTTTTGCAGCATATATATATGTTAATAAGTAATTTGGAGCAATAGAAGAGGATCAGCTAATCAAAACAGGTGGCACAGTGGCCCCTGCAATGATATACCTGATACAGGAGTTTTACTTCAGATGAGATGAATCCAATTCCCTGGGCTGAGTGCTTGCACCAAGGACATGGAAACTGATCCAAAGAATTGCTGGTTGGTAACGGCCCTTACTCTCCAAAAAGGGGGGGCTTGCACCTGTGTCAGGCTTTTATGAAGGGGGTAAGCTTTGAAGATTTTATTGCTTTCCTCTGAAAAGACAAATAGCTCTGTGACTCAGCTCTCTGATGTGCAACACGTAGGGATGACCTGTGAGCTCTGCCCACAATTTCAGCTCTACCTCGAAGCAAGCAGTGAACACAGGCACAACCTAACAGAATCAATTGTGCAAGCAGGATGCTATTTTGAAAGTCTGTTTGACAGATATTTTGCAGCGGCATATTGTTTTTTTCAACCACATTCTGAAGGAAATATGTGACTTTAGACCTCCCTGCTCTCTCCTTTCCATTTCCCTTACCTAAACATACTTGAATTTCCCCTTGTCATTTTTGCTACTTTAGTCCTGCAAATTGTCAGTTACCTGACTGCCTCCTTCCTCTTCTCCTCCACTTTGTCCCAGTATTTGAATGAGGCTTCTACTCCACACTGATCAGGTACCAAGCTAAGGAACAAGAACAAGATAAACCTTCATTTCCAGGGACTGACTCCAGGGTCCCACAAATGGGGCAGAGAAATTCACTTGTTCAACCCTGCTGCAGCACAGTCAGAGAGGTCTTGTAGTGGTGAGGGATTTGACTTTTGCAGTTCAGTTCCCAAGGAGACAATAAACTTAAGAAGGTGACAAAAATGTTAAAATGGAATATTTTCATACAAGGAGGAAATTGATAAACTAGGCCTCTTCAGCTAGGAAAAGAGATCAGTAAGGAAATTTTGAGGCAGATTTGGAAGATGAAAAATAGCAGAGAGAAGAGTAGGGAATTCTTACTAGCAATGTGTGAATCCACATCAGTGTTTTGTTTTGATCTGGAGAGCACTTGAACCAAATATCCTCTTTGGTTCACACTACAGAGGAACTTCAATGCACGTTAAATAGATTCCTTTAAAAGGAAAATAAACTGAAAGATGCATTTCATATATTCATCTAAAACGAATCAACCACTAACAGGTGTGCATGTACCTAGACTACCGTCAGCTTGATGTAAAATCCCCTAAAATGCATATTGTAGGCTATCAGGTCATCAGCATTAATAATTTGATTCTACATATTCACTTTCATTCCATTGTACTACTTGCTAGGAACAGCATATCCTGTATTGCAAAAACCAGAAAGCATCAAATCAAGCAGTGACTTTAAAAAGCAGATATTCTCTATTTGGCTCATTGGTACGTTTCATTTGAGTGGAAAAATTCTACAAGGGTTCAGGAGTTATTGGACAAATAAGATGTCTGCAGAACATATTGACACATGCAATTTCCTGCTCAGAAAGCACCCAGATTGCAGACTATCAGCAAATCAAACCAGTGGACAGGTCATTCCATGCTTGTCACATTACTGTACCATTTTTGTCAAGCACATCACAAACTCCTTTTCTCTTTCAAGCTGAGCACCCTGAATTCAGTTTCAATAGATCTGGGAGATTCAGAGTTCCCTAGCTACGTGATTTGCTTAATGACCATAACTTGAAAGATGGCTTTCCAGTGGTGCCTAGCAAACATTTCCTAGCATCCTCAAGGCGGATCAAAACACCATCCACCAAGTACAGAGTTCAGCAAGTTTTCCAGTGCTGTTGCATGACTCTACACACAGCTGAACAGCACTTTGAACATCAGCTGACATTTTGGAGTTGCTATGCTTTTATCAACAATCAGGGGACCTTTTTTCTTCTTAAATAAACCCCCATTTTTTTCCTCAGGTATTTTTGCCTTGTTGAGGTCTTATACATGTTTAATCCTTGGGTGTGCTACTTTAACATTTTGGTTTGGACCAGGAAGGAGAATTTTGAAGAGAATATTGCAGTCTCTGCTGTGATGCTTCGGTTGATGTCATGTATCAGACAGCATGCACAACTTGCATTTCTTTCCAATTAAACTGCAGCAAGTGAAAAGTTGCACTCCAAGACTTTACCTTAAGTATCTAAGACAAATACAGTCCGCAGAACCATTACAGCACAAGTGAAATAAACACCTTGAAAATGCATATAATGTAGACATCAGGTCCCCAGCAGCAGCTATTGCACTCTACAGATCCACTCTCACTGGACTGCACTTCTTGCTAACCAATAATGAGCTGTTTTGTTTCATTTTGACTTTGATAAAACTAAATGAAAGAAAAAAGAAAAAAACCAGAAGGCTCAAAACGAAAGCAGTGATGGGAAAGTTAATGAAGAATCTTCTCTTGGCTATGCTAGAAGTCACAAATTTAAAAGGCACCACTGACAACCAGGGTCAGCAATTACAAATTACAAACAAGATCCCAAGGGAGCAATTAAGGCATGTGTGAACAAGCTAGTTGCAATGACCAAACATTTCCTAAACTTGAATGAAAATTTGGTATACAGTTTAAGAAAGAATATATTTTATCTACACTAACTCAATTTAATTATTCATTTATATTTATATTTGTATTTGTATTTCTATTTATAATTTATATTTATATGTTAAGGTTTGGCCTAATCTCTTCATGTTGTTGCACCAGGAACTGAGAAATCAAGATCTACTACATATTCAGGATTTTACACTTTCCAAATTAAAAGGAGCTCAGATTATTACTTCTCTGTAAGTGCTCCACAGCCAAACATGCTCCTAATAACGGTGTGGCAATATTACTTGACTGCCAATGCAGTCAATAAGCTGAAATTTGTTCCACATTTTAGCTTCCTTGGTCAATTACACACAGATTTCATGAAAGAAATCTGTTGAAATTTGAGGAAAGGAGATTGGCTATATGCATTGGTAGGAATACTAAAGTTTGTCCCTCTTAAATAAATCTTCCTGTCTTGTAATTTACACAGAAACTTGGAGAGACTTTTTAAGCCAGCTCAGTCTGAAAGATGCAGATGTGTAGTGATTAGGTGCTGCTACACAAATTCTAAGAGTAGAAATACAGCCTTGTGCTATGACCAGCAACAGGGGAGAGAGCCTAGCAATGCTTAAACTGCTATGATTTTTGGAAGTTTGTCTTTAATGCCTTGTCCAGAATATAAATGTGCACAGATGAAACACAGATGATTCATAACAGCCCCTTTCTCCCACATTTTTTAGATTCTGTCTCTTTCCAGCCTTCACGTTTCGCTTTCTCTTTGTATCCTCGGATCCCTGGGACTCATTCTTTGTGCATGTCTGCAAAACATCTCTTACAGCTGGAGCTGAAGCTGTACTGACACAGAAGCAGGAGACTAACAGAGGTACAGAGGAGCAAAGATACTGACAACTGAAAGGAACAAAGAAACAGGAACAAGTTAACCTGACTGCAATGTAAATTCCTCCATGTTGGGAAGAGGTTCCTTTACTGTTCAGTGGAGTCCTGAATACAGTTCCTTCTCAAACAGCAAATGTAATATGCCTTTACAGTTGGAGGATGCAGTGTATTTAAAGCTGGATTCCACCCATGACACAAGATACATTAATGACACTTGATCAGCCAGTTTAGTTAAGTGTTAAAGACTGTTACTGAAAGCTTTGATTCTCCAATATTTGTTTTCTAAGCTCACCTGATCAAACAAAACCTCAGACTTCATCTCCTCTTGACTTACACATTTAGCCAAAGTAATGCACAGGACATCAACATGATTTACTTTTTAAGTACAAATAAATCATATGCACTTGGGAGTCTGGATCTCAGGCTTCACAATTAGCGTGCATACCTACTACAGAGAAACTGCAAGCGATGCTTTCAAGAATCTGATTGCTAGTTCTAATTTAGTAGCTTTATCTACTTCTCTTACTGTTTCAGCTCAATTGCTGCTTTTCCATGCATCAGAATCATTAGTGGTCACACAGATACTTGTCTCTGGGTTGAAATGTCTGCAAGCTGTCAAAGTGTTTTATTGTAAACCTCTGTGACTGAATATCCAGTGGTGCTCTCAGCAAACAAGAGATAGGCCTGCCAGTATTATTTACATACAATAATAAATGAGCAACATTACTCATTTTAACCTGAAGTAAAAAGTGCTTTTGGGATGCTAATTAAGACATTTTTTTCCCTATTGCAGTTTTCTGTTAAAGTATTCTAGTTTTACTTTCTGGTTTTTTTTTGGTTTTTTTTTTTTTTTTAATATTAATTTTAGGCTTATCCCACATGAAGAAAACCATATGCTTTCTCAAAAAATAAAAAGAAAAAGTCACAAACCTGAAAAAAGGGATTAAGAAAAAAATACTTTTGGATGTTTTAATCTGCAGCAAAAGGAGATAAATAATTCATGCCAGCAGCAACCATAGCTCAGGGATTTTTTTTTCCTACCATTTCAGAATATATATTAGAAACACTTTTGTTCATTGTATTACAAATATTCTCTGTTTTGTTTCTTTTTATCTTATTAAAGATACTTACATAAAATTATGGTGGGAAAAAAGAGTTTGATGGCGGCTGAAAAAAGAGTCCCACATCTTGGAGAAATTTGGAAAAAGATATCCTTTTTAGAAACAATTGTGCTTTAATACTGTACTCCTTACTAAGGATGTTAATGTTAAGTTAGAATATTTATTTCCAAGAATTTGTTTGTTTCTCCACCTGCTTCTGTACCTGAACTCTTAATCAGGTTTGTAACAGTTTTTAATTATTTCCACAGCAACTAGTTCAGGCTTCACAAATAGAGGATTATGACTTCAGTGTACAAAAGAGCAGCAAGAAGATTATGTTTTAGAAACAGCTTGGGGGAGGGGTAGTCTTATTTAATTTCCCTAGTACTAAAGAATACAGAAAAATAATCAAATACATACAATCATAGAACAGTTTCTGAAGAAAAGGTATGCAAGCACTTTTCCTGAGAAGTAGGATTATTTCCAACCAGTAACAATTATATTATGAAATCCAGAGTGGGATTTAACTTATACATCACACACCTTATTTACAGGCTATAGTGGTGTGTGTGTGTGTATGTGAGTGTGTATGGAGGAAACCAGCTGCCTAAATGTAGGTGCCAGGCTGTATCTGAGACATTTTGCTGTGCCTGGGATATCTGCATGAGCCATCAAATAAGAGAGAAGACATAGGGGAGATGTGTGACCTTCTGAATTTGCAGCTGAAGTCAAGCAGGGTGTAGTAGGACATTTCAGCTGCTGCCAGATACCTGAACTGAACAGACACTCAAAGTCCTGTGTTAAAAGGGCATTCTGGATTTTGTAGCATGTGTCAGAAAACCCTGAGCATTTATGTTGGGCAGGTGGATTGAGTCCCTACAAGGAGGTGCTTGAAACACAGTCTTGCTCCTACCTTTAATGATAATTCAGAAATGTAGAGACATGCTTCATTTCAGTGACTGAACTTCAGTAATAAAAACCCAACCACACAAACATCCCCAAAAAACCTAATAACAACAACAACAAAAAATCAACAAAATGAGACCAACGTTTTATCAGGGACCTTGAGAAAGTTTCTGCCTGTTTTTAGAAAAAAATTTGATGGCTCTCTGGAGAGAGATTAGTCCTATCTGAGCATGAAAAGCATCTGTAAGCGGGGGTTCAGATTTGGATTAAGGAGATACAAGAACACTGAAGATCAGTTTGTATTGATTTCCTAAGTGCCAGCCTATCTCATGGCTACTGGAGAAATCAGAAGGGGTTCCTGCAGTTACCAGGTATGTATCAGGCAGCTAACACTTAACAGAGGGACAAGTAATCAGGTGACAACAGAGAAAGAACTGAGGAGGGAATATCTGGCTTAATTATTGTTGCCAAATTGACTGAGTCTCAGGAAATTTGCCTCAGAGTACATGAAACACTGAGTACAACAATGTCAGAAGCATTTGTAGTTACCTTTCAGAATTTTGAGAGGACAATGACATTTCAGAAGATTTAAAAAGGTCAAGCACAACCTTAATCTCTAGAAAGTGGCAAAAGGAAGAGACAAGGAATTATCAACTAACTGCTCAACTTATGTTCAGTACCTGAAACAATACTGGAAGAAATTAAGAATTTTAGAAACTTGAAAGATAACATGAAGATGAACAGCAGCCAACATATATTTATCAAGAACAAATCCAATTCAATTTTCCTTCTAAGAATAAGGCCTCATAAAAAAAGCAGAAAATACACTAACTTAAAAAATACTTTTGGCATTGCTCCAAAAAGACATTTTGATAAGCAAAGAATGTTACAGTCAAAGCTATTCTGAGACCTGTGCAATATCAGTTTCAGAACTGTACTCAGGGAGCAGTTGCCAATAGTTCATTGTAGGACTGGAAGGTATATGACAATCAACAGATATAGATACAACACTACATCAATAATCTTCATACTTAATTGACAACATACTGACAGAGCAGAGAATATATCTATTGAATTCACAGGCATCAAAATGAAAAAATGTTTTAGAAAATAAAACCAAAGGATTGACAAAGTGGTCTGAATGAAACAGGATGGGATTCATTATGAAAAAAAAAAAAAATAAAATAAATGCAATGTTCTCCAGTGAGAGACCAAAAAAAAAAAAAAAAAAAAAAAACCAGTTGCAAAAATGCTAGATGGGAAACAAGTGCCAGGGTGGCAGCTGTAAAAGGAAAAATCTAAGGCATATAATGAATTCTCAGGTGACAGTAAGCTGTCAATGCCAGCTGAGTGGTAAAAGGCTATCATACTGAGACATATAAAGAGAAATATTTTTGCAAGCCACATGGAATAATTCTTTTGGATTGGCAAAGCCTGTTCTCTCTACTGAGTCTAGTTTTGGGCCTTGCATTTCAAAAAAATGGGCCACTTAGAGAGATCCTAATGGTAGCACCCAGATGTCTAATAATCATAACCTACAGAAACAACTAGATTTATTGTTCATAGAAGAAAAATTACTGAAGCTGAAATATAAGAATGATCTCTAATATTAAGAAACAGTTGTAAAGAGAAAGGAAATAAGCTACTTTCCATGTCCTCAGTGTATAAGAAAAGAAATAATGGTACTACACTTCAGCAAGAAAAATTTAGTTAAGAAATATGAGCATTCTCTAAGAGTAAAGCTATTTGAATACAGGAATAGATTGTCTGTGGAAATTGTGAAATCATAAAAGGCTAGATGTGCAGTTTTACAAGTACAGGACTCTGTTGAATCAACGTGGGGAACATGAACCTTTGAAGTTCTTTCTAGGAGGCTGGGGTTTCTGGAGGGGGGGACTCCTGATATTTATCTCTTCAGCTCAACAGCTGTAAAGCAAGGAACTGCACTTTTATCATCTAAGTTTCTTATTTTGAATTTGGGGACAAATTTTGTCTATTCCAAATTTTATCTAGTACATCAGTTTATTATTATTTAATTTCTTGCTTATATCATCATTTTAGTGCATACATAAAGCCTTAGAAGAGTGTTTAATGAATCACCTGTATTAGGCTAAAAGACCTCTTAGAAACAAACCAGCTAGTATTTTCTGAAACATGGGACAGAGAGAAGAGATGAGCAGAATTTGATGGAGTTGTACTTATTCACTGAAAACTGGAAGGACACATGAGAATGAGAAGGACACAAACATTGCAGTCCCACTGACAGCTTGAGAAATTTAGATGACAACACCATGTTTATATGTCAGGAATCCTATAATTTTTTCACTGTAAAAACTTATATTCTAAAACTTTGCTTCATACCTAAAATGCACTCCAGCACTGGTTTTGAATCCAGCCCCAAATGGTACTGGCATTTTACTGAAATTCCTGGCATAGTTGTTCTTTCCAGGCACTTCCTCCTTCTTTAACATACAGGCTCCTAAATATCTTTTTCTTGCATATCTCAGGTTTCTTTTGAAAGCCCATATTAAGGTAAGTTTTTATTCTGTTTATTAGATCACAGCTTTACAGACTAAGTTTCCATTAGTTATGGTACTATTGCAGTTAATAGGCATAGAGTTACCTTTCTTGTTACTTTGTTACCATTTTACTTCAGTGTTTTCACATTTCCCAGTTTAATGTTATAACTCACATGCTTCATTCAATATTTATTTGTTGCTCCTTATATACTGTCTCCTCTAGAAAATGGAACAAAAACCTAGCTGTCTTTCATTCAAATGTCTGTACATTTGTAAAGCTTTGAGTAAAATGACTCAGCCCATAAATATCCAGAAAGTTTGAAATTGGTTGGGCATTTAATAGCTATTTATTAAATTGTAAAGGAAGTTTTCCTTGGGGCAAGAAAGAAATCCACCCAATGCTTCTGCAAATGGTCTAGGAAGGGAAACATAATAGTTACAGACAAAATACTGTCAAAGCAGTTCTTTGCTCCATTTCAGTATCATCAGCTGTTTAATGATCTGAGAGAGAAGATAATGGCACCAAATATTGACATCTGAACTGCTCCACTAGATATTAGTTTTCTGTATGCTATTTTGTTCTTTATCACTCACCTACCCATACTTTTTATATTGTTATTGGTTACTAGGGTCTAGGACTAAAGAAAATGTACACAAGAAAAATAGTCCTTGGCTTGGCAACCGAGAACAAAATTAATGTCAGAGATCAGGATTAGCGGGAGAATTTTTATCCTTCTGAATACTCAGTATGGAATGATTTGAGGGAAGAAATGAGGCTGTTACAATATTCTGCAAATGTCAAGACCGGGGACTTATGTTAAGTGACGGTTCCCAGCCTCCCAAGACCCTCTCCAAAACTACCATTGGGGACTGAAGAATAAGAGATGCAAGCGGAAGCATTAAGCTGATGTGTTCCTAGTTTCCAGTGACTAATCCAAAAATTAGCCCCCATTAGGTTTCCTGAACTCAGAGCATAAAGGTGACTGCATAAAGTACACAGAAGTCTACAGTATAGGAAGTATATTAACACAATTTCAATGACTAAACCCCAATTGTTGATTTTAGTGGCCAAAGCAAAGAGCTGTCCTGTTGAATATTTCTTTGTTAACGATATATTCAAATATACTCACAGTCTCTGGATATACTCCCTTAAAAAAAACCCAAACCAAAAAAATCCCAAAACACAAAAAAAACCAAACAAAACAACCCCTCCCCCCAAAAAAACCAAAACCCCAAAACAACAGAAAAACCAACAAGAAACAAACAAACAATCAAAAAACCACCAAAAAACCCAATCCAATCCTCCAAAAAAGCCCAAACAAAACCACAAAAAAAAACCAAACCAAAACAAAAGCAGTCCTTTTTTTATAGGAACTAAAGAATATAGTTTCTTATGATCATCCTTTCGGAATGCAATAAGGTATGACAAAAAATCCCACCCCAAATAAATCAGAAATAATATGCCAAACAAAGCCTTTTTATGCCCACTTGATTTAGGAAAGTGCTAGAACAGATTTAGGTCAATTACACAGGGGGACATAAGCATTCCAAATGGACATAAGCCTTCAGGTGCCATTTTCTAAAATGCCTAGTTTGAAAACTAAGCTACTTAAAACCCAGAGAGCAGTGCTGCCTAACACCAGCAGTAGATGAGTTCCCCAGGGCTCTGAAGTCCCACAGGTGTGTTTCCAGCCACACAGCCTCCCATTCTGAGCACACTTGGACTGCAGGTTCTGAGCAAAGCAAGCAGGCAGGTTTCCAGCACAGGGAAAACCACTGCAGGGCTCACAAGCTCAGTATTCCTCCCCTTATGTTCCTTAAACAATTGAAGTGAATATGTGGTTTAAGAGATGCTTCTTTGTCAGTATTTAACTGGATAGTTGCTCCAGATTAAAGAGAGGTTGAGTTCTCTACCTCTGCCTGAGGGAACCTTATCCAAATTCTTCTGGTACTCATATTATTCATCCTGGATATATCTTGCCTATATTCATTGGTACAAATATTGTTAATTGTCAATGCCAACACCTACAACAGCAATCTATTATTGATGACCACTTTAGGATGGAGTCCTTTAACTCAGGCTATTTCTATTTCTTTGCCATGAGCTAACTCTTTCTATTACCTAAATTACTGCTGAAGTCTTTAATGTCTATTTATTGCCTAAAGTTTCATGAGTTGAATTCCAGGCAGGATATTTAATGCCAAAGGTTGGTTCTCTATCAGTCTCTCCTCCTAAAACTATATTCTGTGAAATAGCTTGACATATGTAAGGCATGTAAGATATATAAAATATCTTATGTAAGAAAGATAGTGACGGCATTCAAGCATTTGTGCTGCACCATAGTTTATAATACACAGGAAATCCTATGGGAAAAAAGCTAATTATTAGAAAATATTTAGACAATTTTATAAAAGAAAAGATTTTGTTTAAATAAATGTTTATGGACAATACTTGTAATTTTCTCTCATGCTGAAAGTATTGTTTTATTTCTCCTACAGGTGAATACAAAAGACTGCTGTGAAACTAATTTCTACTGTTAACACATTAATATTTTTGCATGCTATTTCTATGCCTACTGAATATACTTTAAAATAATTGTAAAGCAAAAGAAACATTAACAATAAAGCCACATAACTCATTTTGATATTGCTTTTGAATAAAATGGGTAAAAAGTTAAACCTTGTTCTTTTTCACAATTGTTCTAGCAGCATAATACATACAGCTCATCTGAAGTGGTAGCAAAAAATTTCAAAATTTAGCTGTTTATTGCAATCTCTCATAATCAATTGCTTCATTAATGGTTTACTTAGGAAGATAATGAAAGAAGAACCTGTAAAGAAGCTGATCTCACCAGAAAGGTTATAGCATACTTATGATACAAATCATGAGAGATAAGTACATTTATCCCTTAAGACCTCTTCTAAGATCTGGATTAGTAGCTTTTGATACTTTTCCCAAAATGAAGAACAGTTCAAGTCTTGCTAGTCTTTATAAGCCATGAGACAAATAAAAGTGAATATGAGGATAACACGTTTAAAAATCATGACAATCCTTCAGAATATTTCGCTAGAAAATACACAGTATTTTTTTAGTGAGGGCAGAGGGCAAAAAATCCAGGGATAATTATCTACTTTAACATTACAGTCAGTACCTGACTTGAAAATTTCTAGGTACTTGCTCAGCTTTTTTATTTAGTTCCTTTTAGAAAAAACAAAGAGTGCAATGCCTGCATCATTCCTAGGAGAAAACCATAAGAAATTTATTTGTTTCCCCATTATCTACTACATGTATTTGATACAGCTGTGTATTAGCTTCTGCCTGTGCTTGTGCAGATTTACACAAATGAGTGAAATCAAAGGACCAGAGTAAGGTGGACACTAAGCAGCAAAAAAATGAAAATAGATTATATATTTTAGTATGACAATTACTATCATAAGAGAATAAAATGGACCCACAAGGAGTTATTAAAAAAAGAAACTCTGCTTGCATTATTTTTCATTATCTTTGGATGTGAATTTAAATAAACAGAGGGCAAGTTCTAAAATCAGAACTCGATAATAACATTTAAAAACATCACTAGTAATTTAGAGTATTGTGAATCTTTCAACTCTGAAGACCAGCTGATGATAGATATGCCTATTTATTTCTATCTTTTTGTGACAGCTATGGTTATATGATCACTTTCAATGACAAGGAAAACTGCACCTTCATGCAGAAGAAAAATTATAGATGCTGTGGAATTTTCAGTGTTGGCTGCTGATTTTTCTTTTCCTCTCTTCCAAATGAGAAATTACATCATAGTCTGTATAATCCAGATACTGTTCCTTCAGGGAGAGTGTGTATAAGATTCAATGCAGTTTGAGGTATTAAGGAGGTAACATGGTGCTTTGGAGGATATGTAGCATGCAAGATTTTTCTGAGTCTCTCTCTGAAAACAGAACTATTGGTAGCAGATTGAAAGACTATTATGACTTTGCTGTAGAAGAAAATAATGTGGTTTTAAGATAAATTAATACAAACTGAATGCCTAAAAAAGTCTTATCTTAAAAATGCATAGTTTTTGAATGGTGGAGTAAATATTCTGTATCAAAACAGTAAAAGCATGTACTTCTATAATCACGTTAGACACTCTTCCTATAAAGAAATGAGCAACAGATTAGAGGGACAGAAAGGTATGAAAGTTAAAATGCTTTTCAACATCCAAGGCATCCAAGGATGGATTTAGATTGGAAATGCTTGGATTTCTTCTTGTGTATGATGCTTATAGGCATATGAATAAAGACAAACAAAACATAATCTATTTAAAAATACCAAAATGTAAGAACCAAAATTAGTCTTGATGTCAAAGTTAATTAATGTCTAACACTATAAGGGAGCCAAAAGCAATGGCAAATATTTCTTAAAAGGAAATAAACATTCTAATATTTTCTTGTTCCTCAATTATCACTCTTCCTAATACCAGCAGTTTTCAGGTGTTACCTTTGCTATTTATGTATCGTAAGAGCACTTACTGCTACTGCTGTAAGGTTTTCATCAGCATGAACACAGATTTCTGTTCTAACAGCTCTTCATATGTGTTTGAACTTGGAAATTAGGTTACATTTGAGAAAAAAATCCCTAAAGTATGCCTAAAGAGTTATGTTTGCTGCTTTTTCTGAAAGCACTTATAATCTTGGATTAAAGTTGAAAACAACTTGAGGAAGAAAATGATGAAGGGGTATTAATCTGCATTTACACTTAGGCTATTCTAATTGATTGCTCTTTATAATGCATTTCAAATAAAGAAACTACACAATTAAATGAAGCAGGAACACACTGACAAATTAGATTTTCTGAACTCTGCATGCATTGTACAGGGATGGACATATCTTTGAAGCAATATATCTTCCTCTTACATCTTGCAAAGCCCGTGGAGACCTAACTGAAAATCAAGGCCAGAATTTTTATAAAAACACTTCTATTTAACCAGTTAGGTTACTTACATACATTCAATTTCACATTGTAGAATAAGTGAATCTCTAAAATTCAAGCTTCTGTTTCACCAGTAATCTGATAAATACACTACTGATTTCTAGTTTCAACCGCAAGGACTTGAAAGTCTCATTCATGATCAATTAAAAAAATCCTGGATTTAGGTGCTTTAGGGTGGCTTGCCATGATTACCTATCCTACTGACTACTGGTCTGTTTTTTTTTTTCTTTCTGAAATGCATTTTCCTCTTGGCTCTCTGCCCAAATACTGTTAAGAAGCATTAGCTCCCAAGGCAGGCCTCATCCTTTTCCAGTTAAATAGAGTAAGAAGTGCTGATTCTACTATTTTACTGAAATTCTCACTATATTGCTCTTTATTTTATGGCTTGTCTCTGAATGCTCCCTGACCTAAGAACTTGCTGTTCATAAAGTGACGTGATTGCTCCTTTCACACAATTATAAAAGAACCCAATAACCCTGTTACTTTTACTTCCACTTCAGTGATCTGAACACTGTTTGAATGTAAATGTGATAAGCTAGTGTTTTGTCAGAAAGGCTAGCAAGATAATATTGTTTTAGCCACAAGGAAATGTTTTAATTTTTTTTTCAGGATTTCTTTATATGTGAAAATGGCATCTGTGAAGTGTAGTCAAGGCAATTCTCAAACATATTTTCTGTTTTTTATCACTTACATGTTATTCGTGATTAATAACTCCAGAAAATAAAAGTGTAAATATTTTAATGCCAGATGAGTTCTTCAAAATCATAATGTGTCTTAGCTTTTAATCTAAATGGTGAAACTCATCCTCAATTAAGGTGACAAATTTTGTCCTAATTAAGGACAAAATGCTATTGCTAGTATATCTGTACCATCGTATTTTTGCTACCATAACCATGGGATGTCAAGTAATGTAGATAGCTCAGTATGTGTGGATCAAGATCCTGTTAAGTTTCAGGTGTTGATCTTCAGTGAGATATCCCAGGCATCCCTAAAGACCTAAGATCTGCAATATAGCACCTCTCTTCACCCTTGTGATCCTACCTGCCCTGTGAGGGCAGTTATACCAGTCCTATCTTGGCACTGGGTAGAGTCACAGTTTGTACCCAGCATCTCTGCAGCTACAACCACAACACACTACTGTGCTACGCTTGTAGGCACCAGTAAGAAAAGTTTGACACTCACACACACTCTCTCCATCCCCTAAACCTCTTCTGGGGTCTGACAAATAGGTGCATCCATCATGCAGGTTCAAAGAAGTTAGAGTAGTTCTCAGTCTTTCAAGGTAAGGGAAAACAAGCCAAGTTCCTCAACAGATCTGACTTCTCTGTTGACTGGGAGCAGATTTGCCTCCTCTTGCTGATGCTCACCAGGATAAGCTATCCCACTGGTTTCTCCTATCCAATCCCAGTTTTTTCAGGAAAAAACTTTGTAATTCTCTATCTTGTTTTTTTGTGATGGTCTCACTTGTCTAGCAAGAAATATCACTATCTTGCACAGTGTCTCATATGACTAGACATCATAAAACCTATGAAGAAGAGAAAAAAAGACTTACAAGAATGCATATGCCTTGAGGATGAATGTTTGAAAAAGTATGGTTTAGAGTAATTCTTGAAAGAAATAATATTTTAAACGAATGTTTCCAAGAAAAAATATTATAAAATTTATGGGCTAAGAACAGATGCCAGACTGGCTTTATATCCAGAAAATAAATTATTTAGAAAATATTAACATATTTTGGAAAATATGGATGTATTTTTTCTGACTTCCCTAAGCATTAGATATGATAACATTTTAAAAATTGTTAGTTTATATAAAAATGTTTAACATTTATTACTACAATAATTGAGATGGAGACAAAAATCAGTTCAAGGGAAGAAAGCAACATATTTTGCTGGAAGGAAGTTATTCATAAGTTCCTTAAGAATATTTTAAATACTGATTCTGGCAATAAGAGCAGAAGTACACTGAAGAACGTTTTTCAAGAAACAAGACAGGAAGATATGAGTGAGATGTAAATCTTCAGGAATAACAGAATTAGGAAGAAAGGTAACACAATTAGGAAATGATGTTACTGAGAGGAATAGCAAAAGATATGACTGAAATAGGTTTACTCATGGAAGAGAGGATAACTGAAAAAGGCCAGCATAATGAGGGCTACAGCATGCATATATAACGTGTCACACTATGTATTTGCAGAATTGAAGGAAAGTATTACTGCAACTTTGTAAAGAAGAATATTTAACCTTATCAGAATACTCTATGCATAATTCATCATTTACAAAAAAAAAAAAAAAAAAAAAGATGAATGCATGCTAGAATAAGTCTGAAGCAGTGCTACCTGGATGAAAGAAGAGTTTTTAGAAGAGAATTTTCATTTTTGTTTACATTTAATCTGAAAACATGAAAGTCTTGTGAAGTTTATGGAACAAGTCCCCATGGATCCATTTCCAAGCACATTAAGGACAAGTGACTGTGAACAGCCATCACAGACCTACAAAGAGCAAACTGCACTTGACCAATCTGATTGCTTTCTGTGAGGAGTTAACAGCCTCTGCAGATCATGGAGCTGGTTGGGAGGAAGCACTGGAAGATTTTTTTTATTTTCTTAGAGCTTTTGACAAAGTCTCCTTGTCGCCAAACTGGGCGAAGATGGGCTGAATGTATGAATTGCAGGGTGGATGAAAAACAGGCTGTGCAAATAAGAATCAAGGCTAATAGTTCAAAGTCTAACAGGCAACCAGTTTGGGGTACTGCTCCTCACAAGTTGATTCTGAGGCTAATGACTCAGATGAATGAATCAATGAAACTCGATAGAGATGTGAATGATCGCTCAGAACAAACCTCCAGTACATTAACAAATGGCAGGTGGGGGAACATGTGATTGCTTGAGGTGAGAGCTACTATTCAGGAAGAGAGATGGAGAAAGGGCCATCATAAACTTCATGAAATTCAGCGAAGACAAATAGCAAGCTCGTGCATCTTGGGGTGCAACAACAACATGCAATTGCAGCAGCTCTGAAGATGGCTTCAGGGTCCTAGTAGATGACATGTCAACATGAAAATGTCTGGTTTACACTGGGTATCCTAAAAGTGGACACAGTGATCCTTATGGTTGCAGAGTAGAGGGAATAATTATTTTCCATACATGATGCCATGCAACCCATATTCTCCACAGTATATCTGAAGAGTCTGTTCCGGCAGGTTATAACACAGTCTTTGTGCTATTTCAGACACTCTTAGTAAAAAAAAACCGCATGCACACAGGCACAAAATAAGAATTGTATGCTAGGGCCACAGGAGCACCACACAGGGCTGAGAAGAGACAGCCAATCTGCTCTGGAAGGACTAGTACAAAAATGGACAGGAGCCTGTCTATGAGCTACTTAACCTTCAGGGCCTTAGGCCATTAGAGTAAACAGCAGATCACCTAGAGAAGTGTAAGAGCAGGGGAAATGTACAGCAATACTTTTCTTCAATACTTTTCCAACTGTGAGAAATGTACTTGTGTTTCTCTCCAGCTTTAAGCCCAACAATTTAATTGAATGTCAATAACTTTTCCTTGTACAACAAAACATGATGACCCACAATGACCTGGCTATTTCTCTATATATATTGCAGAGATCTCCAGGATCTCCTTTGACCTGAATCAATCATTTCCTTTCAATACTGAATACTCTTACCCTATTTAATAATTCTGGTTGCATAGAAGTCTATATTTCTAATGATCATTTTCCAAGCACCTTTACACCCTTACAAGATCTTTAAGGGTGTTTTTTGGTGGTTTTTATTTTTTGTTTCTGTTTTTGTTTGGGCTTTTTTTTTTTTTTTTTTTGTGTTGTTGGGGTGGGTTTTCTGGATTTTTTAATGTGGTTTGATTTTGGTTTTTTAAGCAGAATTGAAGGGAATGTTCAAGATGAAGGCAAAATGTTTGGATGCTAGTATAGTGATGCTTCTTTTTGACTGGCCATTCTTAAAAATCCCATAGGTTTTGTCTTTTTAACAGCTATTGAGAAGTGAGATTTAATAACTCACCCTTCATTTGAAAGGATTGTCAACCTAATCACTTTAGTTTTATCTGCCTTCCTGCCTTCTGCTACCTTTTTTTTTTTTTTTTTTTGGGTCAAACATAGAGAGGTTAAAGAGCACAAATTTCGTAAGTTTTAGCCTTTTAGAGTCACCTCTAAACAGTCATTTTCCAGTTGCCATCTCCCATTACTCTGGAACTGTGGAAATATAAGCAGGACAGTATACAATTCCTATTAGTTTTAACAGTACTCTTTGCTACCATGTAAAGTTAAAGCAGTTCCTTCTACCTCCATCGCAAGAAAAGAAAAACAGTAAAATTATATAAAAAGGAAAGTAATTTAGCCATGAACTGGTGTTCTGGCATCACACAACTGCAATTCAGATTTTCTCGCTTTTGGTTGTATTTTCCTCTGGCATGTTTTTCAAAAGTGTGTAGAGAAATATTCCAAAGCAGAACCTAACCAGGAAGTAGTAAAACCATAATATACCTAATTCTAAACAAAAACTTATTCATCTTTTATTTCCTGTTTCCTTCACAGAATCATTGAGTGGTTTGGGTTGGGAGAGACCTTAAAACTCATCTTGTTCCAGCCTCCTAGCCATAGGAAGGGACACCATCCACTAGACCAGTTTGGTCAAAGCCCTATCCGATCTGGCCTTGAACACTACCAGGGATGGGGAACCCAAAATCATTCTTTGCTCTTTTTCATCACTTGGTGATGAAAATACCTGAAGCTGGTACTCCCTGTTTATCAGTCAGTAGAGATAAATTAGATTATTTTATCTCTACTCTCTTCTGTCCATCAAAGAGTTTGACCATACCCACAGATGAGGCAGGAGCATTGTGTTTTTGCAGTGACAGAGTATTTGCAAAATTATTTTCTTAGCCTGGAAGACTGATTTATTTACAAAGGAAATTTCTTGAGTCAGCTGCATCTCATCTTACTGATGATGGCCATGTCATCTCTCCTCGATCCCAGCAGAGTACTCTGTTCCACTACATCAACTCCCAGGAACACAGGAGAATAAAGCTGAGTATCTGTTTACCTACCAGACTTCCTTATTCTTTCTAAACAACTACTTGTAGTTCAGATATCCTAATGTCCTGCTGCCCCTGAATACAGCCTCCCAATCTCAAGGTGATGCTGCTGCATTAACTATATTCAGCTGCTTTCTTGTGATTTTGATGTCATCCCTGTCTTCAGCTCTCCTTGTGTAAATATTGTCCATGAGATGATACTTTCACTTTTTCAAACAAAATTCAAACCAAACCAAAAAATAATCTTGTTACTGAGAAAGAAAAACATTTCAAAGCACAGATATTCTTTTTGATAGCGTATTTTTACTGCTGAAAACCTGAACACTGTTGGCATACGTAGCTTTTAAATCAAATCTCTGCTTCAACACAGAGTGACATTTGAATGGATTCCTTTTAATGAAATAAGACTTAGAAACACATGAGGTAAGTTAATCAGCCCTCTATAGGAACACATGTAGAAATGATCATTTTCAAATGGATAAACATAGGAATTATTAACTTTGACATATTAAATTATGGAATATTAATAACATTCCTCCTCAAATACATAAATATTCAATTCTTCTCCCATCCTCTTACTCTTTGCAAAGGGAAGTACTGCAGTTGAGACCTTATCCAAGTAACTTATCTTCTGAATTAAAAGTGTACCTGAATTTATTGCCACAAAAGTGGTTGTCGGAAAAATATTTTTCAAACATCTCTCAGTCTAACGGGATGGAATTCTTTGGGAAGCGCCTTTTCAATACTGAGATTGGTTGGCTTGTGGTTGACAAGTTTGTTTGATTTTTGCTTCCAATAAATCCTGAACCATAATTATATCTTACATAATAACCATCTACATGTCCAGCTGGCTCAGCCAGACATGGGGGAAGCTTCTGGCTGCTTGTCACAGAAGCCACGCCTGTAGTCCCCCCCACCACAAACTGGCCACACAAACCCATAGAGCATCTTTTGGTCCTCTTCTACCAGATTTATATATATATATATGTATATATGTGCATCCATCACTGTCATTTCTCTGTAGTTCATGGGGATAACTTAGTTGCTTTCAGAAGTTCCTGACTGTCTCTCCAACCTACAAAAACACAGCTGACAACTTAGACAAAATGAGTAATTTAAATGGATTAGAGATTAGATGAACTCAAGCATAGTGCTCACTTCTAGAAGAGGAGAAAAATATGTCTTTTTGAACATATGCTAGTGTGCATTTGAATCATTCCTAACTGTTTCAGGCCCAATGTCAATACTTCCACAGACAGTATGGACCTCTGCTGATCTCAGTCATATTTGAAGCAGTGATTTTTCCTAAGTAAAACAACATAAAAATTTTGGATTCAATTGTTGTGTAGAAGTTGTTCCCATGTTTATCACCGCTGCAAAATCATTCTGAATTTTCACCAACCCTTCCTGTAGTGACTTAGACAGGGAAGAATCTAGTTTAAAGGATTCAAGAGCCTATTTTTAAGTACAAGCTACCAGGACAAAGGTCTTAAACTGTTTTTTCCACTCACTTTTGTAATGATGACTCAATTAATTCAGAATATCAAATTCAAATACTAATGCACTGAATTTAGTTTGGCCTGGAGAATAAAAAAGAATTTTTCTCCATGATGTCACTAGAGTTTAGCAATAACTTTTAATGAACAATTTGTTTGATTAATTTAGTCCTTTTCTCTGGTCATGAAGGTATCATACTCTTTTTAAAAGTCTGAGCTACAGAAAGTTCATAGTACACTTTTGTTTGTGTTATGAAAGATTTATGACTGATTTGATATCTTAGTATTTCTGTTTTTAACAAATTTTGACTAGAAATGTACATTATAATTTATGAGTGAAGGAAATAGCTTGTGAAAAATTAAAACTGCAGTGTTTTCTTTTCTGGAAATAATGTGTAACATTTGCACACAATTCACAAATTGCATTACACTTCTTTGCAGTTCAGTTGCAGCAATAGTTCAAAATGAGAAATATCTAGTTAGAAAAAGTGTTTCTGGCTTTGTCTTTTTTTTTAAGAAACTTAATAGTTACTACAAATACCATTATGTTTCCAATTATTAACAATATGAAATAAACATGATAATGGCAAGCAATTACCTTGCTCTTATAACATAAAATGATCTGTTTCCTTTCATTCTTCCAAAGAATACAGAGACTTTTTTTTTTCCCCAGGGTAATCAGAAAAAGTAGCACAAAGACTTGGAAATTCATAATTTGACTTCTGAAAACTACTTCATCATGGAAGGATAGGAATAAATTGTATTTAGAAATGAACAGTATTCAGTGGCAGTATCAAAAAGAACTCTTATTCTACCCCTTAATAGAGAACTTAACAGTAGACTAAATTTCATGCAGACAATTCACAAGTTTTCTTTGGTTTTGCAGTCTTTGGGAACTCAGTTGCAGACCACAAAATGCCAGCACAATCAGTATCAATATCCAACAAGTGCTGATTCACAGTAGGAATGTACTGACAAATTTCTGGACAGTTAAATAAAATCATGGAGTCTTCATAAAATATGTTGATCAGAAGATGGCATGATCAGAATGTGCAGGACTTTCTAGCAACTAATAAGTTAAAAAAAAAAAAAGGAAAAGAAAAAACAAATGTGCATGACAGCTTTCAAAAAAATTATGCAACATCATAAAATGGTAAATATTTTGACAATGTTTTAATAGAGTGCTTTATTTTATGAATAAACATATTCAAATTTTCTCACTTTTCTCAAAATGAAACACTGGCAAACTGAAAACATTTAATATATCTGAAAATACAAAATAAAAAATAATTCCTCTCAACTCTCTGCACTATTTACTTGTGCTATTGGATTATAATCAATGATGTATATACTAGCAACACTCTAATAAACTCTAGAGTACAAAATCACACTCATATAGGGACACAAACTCTCTATTTTGTGTGTTCCATGAATATAGTACTTAAGGTGTTGACTAATTAGTTGTTGAGTTGCTGTTTCCACATTACAAATTGAATTACACCTATCTAAATTTCAAATGAATTCCATGGGTAAATCCCTCCGTGACAACTATTTTTCTAGAGCAGGAAGGTTGCCTTTCAAGGACACGGAGTTGTTACTTCTTGCTACATCAGAAATCTGGTGGCCAGTCAAAACTCAGTCCTTGGATCTGCACTAATTTTTAGGGTCTCTTTTAGTCCCCTGAAATCTGTGATATATATGGAATTGGACAACATTTATTTTAATATTTGAATAGTCACTAGAATTTACCAGTGTAAATATATACAGGTTCATATGCATATACATACACTAACACACATAAATATACACCCACTCATACACTAACATGTTTTGCATATTTTTTTTCTTCTAAAGATTTTAGCTGTTTTCAAATAAAGGTACATTTTTCTGGAAAAGTCAAGACCCCATCTGAAGCTGAACCTGAAAATGTGCAGGAAAGGCCACAAGGACTTCTAGAGGTCTATCAACAGCAAATGAAAAAGTGTGGGCCTGCTGCCAAATGGGAATGGGTACCTTGTGACACAGGACATGGCAAAGGCTGAGGTGTTCAACACCTTCCTAACCTTGACAAGGTGATCTTGGTAAGACCAGCCTTCATTAATCCCTGCCCTGAGACCTATTGGAACAAGGAAGATTAAAGGTTGGTGGAGGAGGAGCAAGCCAAGGAACATTTAAACTGAATGGACAGAGACAATATCTGAATCGGATGCAGCCATGAGTGCAGAGGGAGATGGCTGCCACCATTCAAAATCTCTCTCAAATATCTTTTTAAGGTTAGGGCAACACAGTGGGGGTTCTGAGGCGTGGAAGAAAGGAAATGTTGTTTCTGTCTTCAGGAAGCAGAAGATGGAGGACCCAGGGGACTGCCAGTCTCACCTCAGTACCTGGGCAGGTGAAAAAGCAAATAATCTGGAAAGCCATTTCTAAACCTAGG
Organism: Urocynchramus pylzowi; assembly: GCA_013397555.1. Taxonomy (NCBI): domain Eukaryota; kingdom Metazoa; phylum Chordata; class Aves; order Passeriformes; family Fringillidae; genus Urocynchramus; species Urocynchramus pylzowi. The sequence continues at coordinate 887,096 of VZRH01005337.1, read as the reverse complement.
AAGAACAAGAATGTCACTGGGTGTAGTCAGCATAGATTTATGGAGGGAAAAGCATGCTTGATCAAACCAATAATTTTCGACAGTGAAAGTACTAGAACTCTGAATGAAGGAAGAACAATGATGTATTTTATCTTGACTTCAGCAAAGACATGACCTGGATGATGGGACAGAGTGCACCCTTTGGAAATTTGCAGATTACACAAAGCAAAGAGGATTATCTGGTACACCCGATGGTTGTGCTGCCATCCAGAGGGACTTCAAAAGGATGACAAAATGGACTAACAGGAACCTCATGAAGTTTATCAAAGGGAAATAAAGTATATGGGGAAGAATAACCCCATGCACCAGTATGGACTGGGACTGACTGGCCAGAAGCTTTTCAGACAAGGACCTGACAGACAAGAAGTTGAGTAAGAGGCAGCAGTGTGCCATTGCAGCAAAAAAATCTCAACAGCTTCCCAGGGCATTACTCTGAGTGTTGCCAGCAAGTTGAGGGAAAATGGCCTTGCCCTCTGCTCAGCCCTGGTGAGTCCACACCTGGAGTGCTGTGTTGAGTTTTGATTATCCAGTACAAGAGGAACATGGAAACACAAGAGGGAGTACTGCAAACGCCCACAAAGATGATTAAGGGATTAGAGCATCTGTCACATGAGGAGAGGCTGAGAGAGCCACAACTGTTTAATGGGAGAAGAAAGGTTTAGGGTGATCTTCTCAGTGTGTATTTGAGGCAAAGAAGACAAACTGATACATCTTATTTAAATAGAAAAAAAAACTTCTACTGAAAGGGTGATTGGAAGAAGTTGCCCAGAGAGGTTATGGAGATTCCAATCTTGATATTATCCAAAGCCCAGCTGGACTCCATCCTTGGCAACGTGCTCTTGTTGACTCTGTTTTGAAGCAGACACATTGGACTAAATGATTTTTAGGGACTCTGTCCAACCTCAGCCATTCTGAAATTCTGTAATATATTGAAGCCACCAGTAATTTAATGAGGGGAATTGCTGCTGACACCAGAGGTATAGTTTCTCTGGCTTGACTTTTTTGCCAGCAAGAAAAGAAACTTACATCTTGAAACAGAGTCCTTTGCACATGCATATATGCACAGTAATGTGTATATTTTTTTCTGTGTGTCAACATGCGTCATCATCTGAATAAAATCTAACAATATTTCTTGCATAAAAGTTTTTAAAAGTTAGAGTTTTTCATTTTCTAGGACTTTCAGGACTTTGAAAAATGGTTAACAAAATCATGGTAATTTACAACAGAAATCATTCAAAATTTCAATTGGAAGGACTTTTAAATATTTTCTGCACCTCTGAATTGTTGCAATTTTTTCAAAGATGCAAAATAATAATTTCTTATTTCATTATAACTCAAGGCTATTTTTTCTCCTTGTTAATCAAATATCCCCTTATCTAAAGCAGCAATCCTAACCAGCACTTTTAAACCTAATTATATTATTTTAATGGGATTCGATATATAGATGCTTCAGTAATTTAGTGTAATTTGCTCAGCTTGGTTAGGAAAAAAAGAAAAGAAACAAAGCTTACTTTTCAATTTCGTTATGCTGTCTTGAAGAGAAAAAATAAAGAACGATCAAATTTATGTACAGTCTTGTTAAAACTGAATATGTTAATTACTTTTTATCAAAACAACTTGATGTTACTAGGAAACAGAGTGACAAAGGCCACAGGTGGTAATGAAAGAAGGATGCTTTATCAGAAGTGACTAATACTGCTTGAGTTGCCAAAGTAACCAGATTGTCTCCTAAAAATGTATGCTTTGACATTCGCTTATCAATGCTACTGAAATGCAGGTCTTATCATGACTGCATAGCAAATTTCATTTCCATATAAGTGATGAATATGCAGATTCTTCCATTATTCGAACATCCCATTTATTTCTTTTTCATGCACAGAAGAAAAGAAATTTTTCTTGTGGGTAGATTTCACCCCTTGAAAGGGATAGGCAGTGGCTTCCCTGATTTCTCTTTTGAACGGTTTTGCTTTTGGCTCTTGGGTGATTACACAGTAGTTTTACTTTGGATTGAGGAGCTTCTCTCAGTTTCTCTTTCCTTTACCAATTTCTTTTTGCTGTATTTTCATACATCTCATTGCCTCTTTTAGCCACATACTGCTACCTAGATATGAGAAAACATCGTGAATGTGCTGTTTCAAGAGAATCAAAGACTTTTGTTTCATATCTTTTTTTTAATATCTGTATTGCCATAAAATCTCAGAAAATTGTTTGGATCTGAGTCACTAGAGTTTTTGTTACACCTTCAGTTGCCATTTTCATCTATGCAGTAAAGACAAATGTAAATGACTTCTCTTAGCTTTCTCCTACAATATTATAGCAAATTATTCATGTTCTATATGTTATCACAATATCTACATGACTGCACACAGGGCTCTAAAAAGGGAAAATGCCTTTTTGTCAGTCCCTTGAAGCAAAACCAGGCTGCAAGAAATGCCCTGGCAGCAGTATGGTATTTTATAACAATTTATTTCTTTATTGATTCATATTGTATCTGCAGCTGGTCAGTAGATCCCAGACCAGGAAGTGCAGCATTTGTGCAGGGACTCATGGACTAGGAGAGAGACCACAGCACCACACAGCAAAAGTACAGGTGTAAGTGATAAAGAAACACAAGAAAATAATCAAAGCAGAGGGGCAGGACTCATGTTCAGTGCATGAGATTTGACAGATCTGAGAAGCATAAAGCCAACTATTTTGAATTGCTAAAGTTCTGTTCTTGGCACAAATGTAAAGGACTACCAATTGAAAGAGCAGAAAATCAAATCCTACTTCCTTTGTTGATACAAAACAAAAATATGACTTTCTCATCTTTGGAAATTGGCCATGAAAAATATCTGTATAATTTTCAGCAACACAGGCATACAATATCATCTTGGGAATAAGTGACTTCCAATAGTTCAGAGCAGAAAATCAGAATGTTTCTCAGATGTTGAATACTGCAGGTTGTTCACAGTACAAGGTATGATCTCATCAGAAATACAACCAATGAGTAATGGAGTTCACCAAGAAAAACAGCTGAAACTCCAGGTAAGGCTTTTCTGTTAAATAAATAATTATATTTCTCTGTGCAGTACAGATTGCCTAAAGGGGTAAGTTTTATCTCTTTTAATTTCAGACATCTAGAAGTTAAATGTCCATATTTGAGTGTTTGTATACATACAACAATGAGGAAAACCAGACTTCTCCTGAAGGAAATTTGTTTGACCCCCACAGATACCTATTTCAGGATGAGATTAATTACTCTCTGGAAATACCTCTTCCTTGACTGTAAAGGGAAGCTGGGAGTTCAAGCTTGGATACTAAAATCATAGTTGCTTAAATTATGGTGCAAAGTTATTCATGGTGACTGCAAGATACAAGACTGTTCAAACAACTGGCACTTGATGTGAATGTAAAAGCACCAAACTGAATCAGTCTATAGTATGTGGCTATCTCAGAAAGTAAACATTAATACTAAGAGAAATTTTATTATATATTAAAAAGTTGGAGAGTAATTTGAATTATAAATGGCTGAAACAGTGAGCCTTTTGTACAGTATCTTGTACCAGTACCATCCAAATCTTAAAAGCAGTATCAAAATCTTAAAAGAGATATATTTTCCCCTAAGAAATCTGTCAGTTTTTGAAGACTTTAGTCTAATTATGATCTGAAAACCTTATTGCTTCTTTACCAACTTGATATAGTCCTATTGAATGCAGTGTCAATGGACCTACTTAGAGAACACATGACTCCTCAGCCATTGTGTTTTCATTCCATTTAGAAAGGCTAGTCAAAGGCTGAAATTTAACTTGCAGGTCAGCCCCTATCTGCTTCGTGAAAAATCATGAGCAGACTGAAGGAGCAGCAGGAAACTGGACTAGGTAGGATATTAGATCTCCCTTTGCTGATGTACTACAATCAAACATTAGTAAAGATCTCAGGCTTTCCATTCATCCCCATCCCATGTATCAATATTACTAATTTTTGGAAAGAAACAAATGAAAACAGACTGAATAATTGGAATTTGTTCTTCTGGAATTCCTCCTCTCTCCTCCAAATGCTGTGTGCTATATAAAAGCCAAGATATTGATATAATTCATTTTTATTATAGTTCAGATCCGACTAGAATTCTTTTCACAGAAGGTTAATACAACCTTATAAGCTTTAATATTCTTCTAATAGTTAATTCTAATGCTTTACAGTTAAGGTACTGGTCAAGAAGGCACAAGAATCCAGAATATTTTTGATTCCTAGAATGTCCTACATGTGTTCCTATCTGAAAATCCTGACTGTGACTCACAATAGGCTCCCAAGAGGGCCACTTAAATCAGCAAAACTGATTAGGTTGGAAGCATCAGTCTACTGACATAATTCAGAAGAGCTATTTTACCTGAATATTCTACTCAGGGAACTTTGTTACTCAAAAATTGTCTCAAGTGATTTAATCCCTTTCATGCCCAGGCAAATTTTCCCTTACAGTGCTTGCAAATAATGGATCACTGCAAAGTTTACATTTATCATGAATTACAGACTTTAAAACCAACACATTATAAAACTACCACATCAGCATTTCTGATTTAGAAGAAAAATGCATGCAAAATGTAAATATAAACCTATATGTATAAAATGGTCTGGGGATAATATGTCTGCCTCCTTTGAGCTATCACACAACGTCCAGTGTTAACAGTTAAAGCATTAAGTTTGCATGTCAATTGAAGTATATATTGAAAAAGAGTTTTATAATGCTAGAAGAGATGAAAGATAACAGGACTTGGATTACACAAGAAATAGATGCAGACTACTGGAGTCACTATTACAAAAACTTATTCAGTTCCTTTTTATTGTTGCAGCTGTGAATAATACTGCAAGTGAAGAATATTAATATTTTAAAGGGAATAAGCAAAAGCTAGATTCTGGCTGAATAGTACCAATCTTTCACTGCAAGACCTCTTGTTTAACCAGACTACATGTGTACTGTACATTACAGCCTTTCCTTTTCTGCCTTACATTGTTTTTGTTATTAAATAATAATAGTTCCCTAAAGTACCCAGTGGAACAAGGGTGGTCATGTTGTTAAACATGCAGTGAGATGCACTCCTTGCACTACTTTTTAATGAATTAGTCTAGGCAAAAATTTTTACTCTCAGTCAGTGACAAATCAAGGGCAAAAAAAACCAAAACAAAACAGCTTTCAGTCTTTGTCCCTTCCTCCCAAGTCATTTAGCTCCATGTTATCATATGGCCTATTTAAAGCCTCTCAGTTTTCTATAATAGTGATCCTTTATTGGTTAATGTGGAGTGAAAATGTTACTGTACTTATTCTCAAGCCATTTCACTATGCTGTCACCAAGACAAACCCAAGCACACAAACAAACAAACAAAAAAAAATTCACAAAGACTTTCACAGTAACAAATGCATTATTACCATCTGCTTCACATGCCTTATTATGTTGTATGAAAATTTTCCAATGCCTTGGGAATTTGCTTAAAAGAATATGTGAATAGATAAAAAGTGTGTTCATCTCCCCATTTGAATACAAATTCAAAGTCCCACCCAAAAAGCCCACATAGCTACACTACTTAGTTCTTACTAACACATGCTTCTACAATGAAACAATCAGAGTAAAGTTTAAATATCACTGATTTATGGGGTCAAATGTTTGGGCACTCTAATCAATCCCAAGTCCATCCTGAGGTGAGACTGTGGCTTACTGTCTTTTGCAAGAAGAAGAATGGTATCTGGGATAGACAAGAAGTGCTCTTTGTGACAATGAATTCTCTCTCAGAACCAAACACATCACTCTCATCCATCTCCCATTTCTCAGTGTCTGTGCCTTCCCTGAAAGATTTTTGCCTAATCTGCTCATGAATTCTTACTCCAATGCTTCAGTTGCCCTAGTATTAGAAAATTTGTAATTCTGAATGCCTATTTAATTTTCTTTTTGTAAACTTTGAGAGCTTATTTGAATTTATTAAATACTTTTTTATATTTGAAGACTATTCTCTTAACTGAGAAACCTAAGATTCCCCTCACCTTTTCTCAGAGATGTCATAATTCTTATTGCTCTGTATGGACTAACTCCAATTGCTCTTTCTTGGTTGTATGCAAGCCTGGACAAAATGTCCCTGCCTCACAGCACAAGGGATATATAAATGTATCTTTCTAGAAGTGCTTCTGTGCATCCATCTCACTATATAATTTAGGATTTTTTTGTCAATATCACGCCATTTTGACTTTTGCTCCTTTTATTATAAAAAAAAAATCTTTGTCTTTAAAATGCCACATAATCAACCTTTCCCTAGCCCGTTCTTACACTGCTTTTTCTCCTAGATTTCCTTTACTCATTTATATTTTTTATATTCCCCCTATTTTCTTCCCAATCATTTCCGCTAACATTTCAGAGTCTTTTCCTTTCATGTTGAAGGTTCAACTGTGTACAGGTTAGTATCATTGGAAAATTGAGTGAGTATTGCTCCTATTGTCTCATCCAAATCAATACCATGAATATTAAATAACACCAGACATAGTACAGACGCTGCAGAACCCTTCCAACACGTTCATATAAACCACCACTGAAGTGCTGATAACGACTCATTGAGAATGACTTTCCAATCAAGGTTATGTATAGCCGGATCACAGAGCTGATAAGCAGTAAACAAACAAAAATAGGATAAAAGCCCAGAATGGACCTCATGTGACTCAGACTGTGTTGTAAATTTATAATTGCATGCAGCTTGACAGCACTGTTTTATATATATATATATGTTAAGAGAGCATGAACAGAGAAAGAATCTTTCTTCTTCAGAACACTAGCCACTCTTACAGCATGAAAAATTATTTTCCAAGACTCTCTTATTAGCAACATCATGCATTATACAACAGCACTGCTTGTTCAAACTGTTTTTCTGATAAGAAACACTGCATTTTAAAAAGCAACCTCTATTTTAATATTTAATACCTCAGCATATCTAGATCTCCAAAAGTAGCAAGCTATTTAGGCAAGTAGAGCACTTCGTGTAATGTTAAAAGCATTTCTGGCATTTTATGTTATCTACTTTTTAATGACTGTATTTTCCTAACATTAAAAATGAATTAATATCTTTCCTTAAGTAGTCTGCTGAATGCTGAAAGAGTAAATCTGACAGGGTTACTCATACCTTGCCTGTACTGTAGAGACCTACACATCAGTTTGTTTTTCATACTGTTGAAAGAAAATGGGTTTGCTTCAAAACTCAGTATCTCCAAAGCTCATAATAGTTCTGCCTAGGCACCAAGGAGAAAAACATACACTTACTACCTTTAAATTTCTTTAAACTAAAATGTCAAATGCTAAGTCACCACTGCTCTTACTGGCATTCAAATCCACTGAGGAGTGAGCTGTATCAATTCTTCAAAATTGCATGTGGTCTAAACTTTGGAGCAAAGAAACTCTCAGAGATGTGTAGTGAAGTCCTAGGAAGACTATCAAAAATGCCAAAACAAAGATCGTCTCTAACATAAGTGACTTCATTTTCCGTCTTTCCCCTTTCCTTTTCCTGAGGTTTTTGTCTGTCTCTTACAAATACAATTTTCATTGATTATAAAACAGAAGCAAAAATGATCATTCATAGAATTCCTAAGGTAAAACAGGAATTCTGGGAGTATAATAAAATCCTTTGTACTGTATTTATGTGGTTTCCTATTTTTACATTTCTTCTCATATTCACTTCAGGTTATGTATTGATATCTGAAAGCAGCCCTTCATTCCAAGCTGCTAATGGCCCTGTATCTTATCAGCCTTTTTGTCTTTACACCCTCCAGTAAAAGGTAAAAGAAACTGAAGCCCATACATCTCAAAAGCCCAATTTTGCAATGTTTTGTTATACAAAAGTCAACATTACTCCAACATTCTCTAACAATTAGAAGGATTGAGTCAGATAACTTAATAATCAACTATATTCAGATAACTTAATAATCAACCATAATCAACTACAGCTGATGCTAGAAAACCACATACCAGTATTTTTTAATCAATTTTACATTCCGTTCTTCAAATTATGGCAGTGTTTAATGGGAAAGAATACTCCATTGATAGCACTATATTAAGCTATTCCCTAAACTAAAACTGAAAACAGAATAGATACAGTGGCCTCAAAAACTATGCAAAATAATTGCAGAACCCTGCCTCAAATCAATACCTAAGGATTCAAACACAGATCTGCTTGCCTTTTCCTCTTCTGAGACCACATGTCTTCACACCAGAGAAAGAAGAGAAAATCTTCCCTGACCTTGGTATGCAACATGCTAGTAGCTGTGCAGCAGTTAAGGCCTAAGCCTGATTGTTCCAATGTTCTGAAACCCACACAACTCAGCTTTCTTCAAAATACCTAATGCCACAGATTCAGAGAGTCTAACTCTATTATTCTGCTTATTTCTCAAAATGTATGCACAACAATAGAATTAATTACCATTTTTGTACAGGTACAAAGAATTTTCCATTTCCATTTTTATTTACAGACCTACAGCTCACTGTGTAAGCCCAAAATGCAAGAGACTAAAGGGTCTTATGGTGCATGAATGGCAAGATCAGTTATAGCACCTATTCTTGGAGGGAATGTTCTTTGTAGGCATATTATAGGCTCTTTGAAAATGTTGTCCCCCATTATACTGAAAAGAGGCTTTATTTTAATGGTTATATATTGATTTTCTTCTAGAAGCAATAAGTTCCTTCACCCACATGATCTGTTATTTTCATGCATGCTGACATTTCTAATGCAGTATATTAAATAAAGTACATCCTACTCACTGGTATTACTTTCTGGAAGCAATGACAAGTATTTCACAGTATTTCACAAACTTCCTCAAAACCATCTACATCAGCTTCTAAGAAAAGCATCTATTACTTGCAGTTTTCCAGACTTACAAACAGTGCTTCATTATCTTGACCTAGTAGTCTACAGAAACTTTCCCATAAGGGAAAGCAACTATTTCTCATACTAGAAGCATCACTATAATTAGACCCCTACTGAGCTGTCCTTAGCCCAAGGCTCAGTCAAGAAATTATATCTGGAAAACAGCATTTGATTAGGATAAACTTATAAATTCATTATGCAAGTCTCCTAGCTATCATTTAATGTGGATAATTCAAACTCCTTTTCATAAGTTATTTAATGAGACAATAAGTATCCATGGGACAGGTTATTAGAAGTTCCCAGTAATACATTTGAGTTGGTATATGTCATATATATGCCTTGGCTCTGTGTTCAAAAACAGGCATTTGAAGATAGACTAGGAATTAAAAGCCATCAGAGAGCATGATTATCTATGTAACTGTAGCAACAAGGTTAATTTAAATCATGGAGAGGTACCTGAGTGATTCATGTAAAAATCAAATGTAAAGGACTAAGATTTCCTTCCAAGTATAATCCTCCCATCCTTAAAAATAAAAAGGATGACTTTCTGCCTGTGACAGACTCTCTACCAACGTTCTCGAGAAAATTTAAATTAACACTAATAAGGAACAAATCTCAAGTGATTCAGAAAACTGTTAGGGCTTAGTTCTGCATCTCAGAAACCGTGAGGCATATTCTGTTGGAGCAATTTCTGAGGCACCATACATGGGCCTGCATTGATTCATCTTTCTGATGTCAAAGAAAAGCAGCAGTGAAGGCTGCTTCACTACCACCTTGGATAGCTCATCCTAGTTATTCAAGATGTAGGTGTGGAAAGATAAGGATTTATATTGCTCCTTATCAAGGCTGGTTCCCCTCCCACTCTGCAGCATCTCTGTTACTATGTACTCCTTCCTGATTTTCATCCCAAAGTTCTGATGTGAAGAGGGTAACTAGGAAGACATCCCTCTCCAGTGGCCTTGCCACTCAGGTATTTGGCACAGCCATGCCTCTCTGACAGCAGGGAATTCCCTGCCCCCACAACCAGGAGTCCAGTGACACTCTTTGAGGACCCATACTGCTTGACATCTCCTTGATGGTGACATTCCCATCACATTTGTGCTCCTCTAGTAACACATTTGTCAGTCTGAACCCTTGGATGGACTGGAAGAGGTGAGGGGCATTCATGCCTTTCACAGTGGTGAGGGGCATTCATGCCTGGAAGTCTGGTTTCAATTTGATGCACTGCAGCAGCCCCTGTATGAGAGAGGAGAGCATCTCAGGCAGGTCTGGCAGCTCTGTTTTGAACATTTGTGTTATTCCTACCACTCAATGACAATAGTGCAAACAGATGGGAAGCCCTATATTGGTAGGTTTCTGCAACTTTATGCAAATCAAGAGTAAAAAAAATACAGCCTAAGGGTTAGGAAGGTCTTGCTGCCAGGAAAATATAGCTCCTCCCAAGAAGAATGAAGCTCTTTAGAAAGTTTGGAGCACTTGAAGAAAGACTAAAACAGGTAAAAACATAGAAGAACCCCAAAGCAGGACAATTATGAACCAGTTTGCTTTCTGCAGTGGCGTGTATGGAAAAAAATGGAGTTAGGAGTGGCACAGGGCAACCACTGTGCCCATGGGCATGTTGCATGAAGCAACACCTTGAGGTAGAGAACTGAATATAGGGGTGTGATGGCCCCCCTGCCAGAGGACAGCTCCAGACTGACCCAACTTGTCATCACTTATGTAGCCAGAACCAAAAAGATTAGATGAAATAGTTTTTGTTCAAACTTTTTTTTTTTTTTCCCTTTTGTCCTGGATCGCAAATGGAATGAGTGGTTTGATTTTTATGTAATTCTGACTGAGATTTCACTCTACCTGGAAACACAGCAAAGAGCATGACAAGAAGTTAGTCATACCTTTCCTCCTACAAAAAAGGACAAGTGACAACAGCAACACAATAAAAGGAGTGATAAAACTCCCTGTCCAAGAGTCAGATCAAGTCTGTCTTCCCCTTACTGATCTTCATTTTTCTAACTACTCCAAGAAGCCCTGGTGAAAATGAATTTACTTGGCTTCTCTGCCGGTCACTATCACCAGATCACTTTCCTCATGGTCCTCACACAGTCATCATGAAAGTGTGAAAGGCTTGCACGGTGCCTTTCACCTCCTCCCACCATGAACATAACGTGGCAGTACCCTGGATTTAGGAGACAGTGAGAAGTTTTACATATGTAAACAGTCACTTCCAGCTTATGTGATATATTATTGTTATTCAGAAAACAGCCAAGAACACTGAATCTGAAAGTAACTATAATTCTACCACGCAAGCACCATAACTTTATACTGTGAAGTTACCCTTAAAAATATGATTGGAGTATTATGTTTCCATGTTATTCTCTTGCTGGAACACAATAAATTCTTGTCAAGCCTGCTAAGATTGGAGGATTTTATTCAGCTAAATCTTAAGTCAGTCTGACTTATGCAAAATTTGAGAGGGATGAGAAAGGTGCCCTTTGCCATATCTCACTGGTACCTCATATACCTTGAGATCAATGTGCCTTTCAATATTCATTGTGTCAGGCTTTACTCTAAATCCCCACAGGTGCAGCAGGCAGTGGGAGTAAGAGCAGGCACAGTACTGCTCGGTACCTTCAGCTTCGAAAATTAAGTTAGAGATGATTTGTCCATTACCATTTGCAGACCTGCAATTGGGGCTATTTTTGGTTCTAAGTATTTCTGTGCTCAGGCAATTGTCTTCTCTTTGCTATTAGCCTTTATCCTGCTTGATCATGCAGCCTGTCATTTGGTACCCTCCTGTTCCTTTCTCGGCCTCACAAGTTTTGATAGGCTTTTATGGGCAGAAAGGTCTCATCATGCCTTCAAAATGTGAAATCCACATCTGCTAACTATTGGGGGAGGGAGATCCAGACAAAATGGATAGCTGTAATTGCATAGAGAAGCTTTATGCCTTCAAATCACAACTGGATGGCTTTGTGACATGTAGCGTGTACAGTTTGCACCTGAAATTTTAATAAATTGCATAAGGAACAATCTGTCATTAATGCATGTGATGAAATGGTCTCACTTTAAAAAAATGGATTGCAAGTGAAAAATAAGGTTCACTTTTACCATGAATAATTCCTTTCTTTCATCTGGAATCCCTGCTTAATGCCTTTCTTGAAAAAAGAAAAAGAGAAAAAATCATTAAAAACTCTGATGCTCTGTCTGCTTTCTGTATGCTTTACAATTTCTGAAGGATTTTTCCAAGGATGATGAGGGACAAGATCCTTGTTAAAGAACACTTTGAATTTCATCCAACAAAGATGACAATAAATCTTCAAACCATTTCTGACCATATGTCACAACTCCTGAAGGCAAATGAAGGCTTTTACAGATTTTAAATAATCTTTGGCAATGACAGCTGCTAAGGCACCCTCCTCCCCACTCTCTCGTTTCTCACAAACGGGAAGGAAAAGTTGTGCTTTCATTTACTCTGCTCCCAGAGTCACACATCATGACCTGGGTTACTGTAAACTAAACATTCAAAACAACATGAAAGGTCTACTTAATGTGTGCAAATTGAGAAACCTGTTATCCACAGAGCTCACGCAGTTTTCAAAATAAAGATACTGCCTTACATTCCTAAACCATGGCACTTTTCAAGGGCAAACTGTATTTACTTTGGTGTTTCTAGCACTAAATCAGCCTCAGACACAGAGAAATAAGTAATTTTGTTAACCTCTGTATAGGCAACTTCCAAGGGCTCAGTCCTATAAATCACTATATTTACCAGACTTAATAGTATTAATTTTTGCATCCATTTTCTCCTGTTGAAAGGCTCAGATTAGTAAATCAGAGTGTAAAACAGGACCTGAATTTTAAGGAAACGGTAGTCCTTGTGACCTCAATAGAACATTTGTCTCCTTACAGAGAATCTTGTGAGTTATGCAGATCAGTCTAGCAAGCCTGAGAGAGGGATGCTTTGAAACAGAACGCATTTATCCATGGGCACATCTTCTTATATCACAAGCTTCTAGACAGAAGAAAAGAGCATGTACTGCATTTTAAAATATTTGTAGTGGCAAACAGTGTATGCAAGTGTCCCCAGCTGGACTGGTCAGTGTTCAGTTACTGGAGATGGGTGATTTCTAGAAACCAAAAACTTCATCAGCAGTGAAATGCTATATTTATTGCATTTTACTTATCTTAAAACTACATAGGGAATCCAAATACAAAGTGAATTCTGTGTCCAACCATATAGCTTAGTTTTTCATATTTCTGGGAGAAGTATTAGTCTACAAATCAGTTAATTAATTTCATAACCACGCACATTTTTTCTCAGTTTATGTAATAATACATGTGACATCCATGACTAATCTAGTAATAATGTTCTAAATATTCTTTATCACATTTATCTGTCTCCAACATCAGCTCTAAAAAAACCCCAAAAAACTAAAAATCAAAGCCCACAAGCATTTGCTATATTTTTTAAATCTTACTTGACACCAGGCTTATTTTTATTGTAATATAACAAATATCTACAATTGACTGCCATGAATGGATGCACAAGTCAATGTCTTTCAAAGTCCCCTGTGTCTTTAGGAGCCAAAGTTCTACAGGTATCAAACAGTGACATCCTCAGCTGACATTTGTGACATTTGCATCCTCAGCTATAAACAACCTGATATTTAAAATGATCTTTGGCACATACATGCTTTCAGAAGTCTAGCCACTGAATTTTGAGTGTTTTAATTTTACAAGTCTGATGCCAAGTTGGTTCAGAGCATGGGTTTTGTGAGTTTGTAGCTACCTATTCCAATCTGGGCTTGCCCTTTGGTGAGGAAAAGAGTGTCTAGGAATAAGGCATCTATTGATTGTTGATTATGGTAAGTTAAAAAAAAAAAAAAAACAACAGAGGAGAGATGGAGTCTAGAATCTATTTGAGGATTTTTGAAGTGGTGGGATGAACAACTTGAAATTTCTGCAATGACACACAATGATTTTACACATATCATTTGAGGCAACTAGTTGATTTCTTAATTTTTCAAGAAAGAGAAGCCAAGAAGCACCTGATGAATGCAGTGGTGGTTCTCACCTTAGAGTCTACGCCTTAAATGGAAGATCTGGGTTCAACACTCTCTTCAGCCAGAAGAATATACCTTTTACTTTCCAAGAACATGACATCATCCATTCTGTATTTTGGAGTGAAGATTTACGTTCCTTTTGCAAAACATTCCCTATGTTGACTAAACTGATAACAATATGCCACCTTCTGAGGTCTATCTCAGTATACTAAGTTAAAATAACACTGCAGGCCTAAAAAATACATTATAAATACACCCAGTTGCAAATTTATACATATATTTTATACATCTCTGCAGATATTTTCCAGAAAAGTCACTTACAACTAATGTGTTTGGTGAAACAGGTGTCTTCACTTTCAGGACACAGTGAAACACATGACATACATCAAGTATTTGCTGACCAAACAAGCAGAAGCTGGTGTGCTTATGCCTATGTACTTTCTATGGTGAACAAAAAGTACACGTGCTTTCAAATCCAGCCAAGCTTCTCTGAGCTGTATTTTATACCCCCATTAATTATATAAGAGAAATGGGAAGATCTGGAACTGAAGCAGTTTTTAAGGACAGAGGCAAATAAATAATTGAATACTGCATTGCTTTGGACAGCTTCCACATTCTTTTGCCCTAAGATATCTCTTTCAAGCTTCAGGGAATTAATGAATTAGATCACTGATCCATCTATTACACCTGTTTTGGGGGAAGACAATAAAAAAAGGAAAAAATAACCTCACAAGGTGGAAACACCTTGTAATTTATTCCCTTCTATGACTGCTTGACATCTTCCCAACTGAACGAAACAGTTAAAAGCCTGTTTAAAAACATGAATTTAAAAGTGGGCTTATTAATTTCTTTTATTGGATTACATGAAAATACTAAAAGTATAATGCCAAACATTTTCAGAAAACAGTTTATCCACAGGCAAATTGCCTTACATACATACATATATTTTAGGTAATACTCAGTTTTTATCTAAGATAAACTACTTTCGATGAGTTATGTTAAATCATAAAAGTTACAGGAAAGAACAGTTTGAAAAATAATGAGTCTATATTCTTGAATTTATGAGAAAGAGCAGGTCAATCTAAATTTAGCCAAAATTCATGAACTGTCTTTTTTTCTAATCTGAGCTTGCACTCAGGCTGTGACCTGAGAACGCGCACATGCTTCTATCCAGTCCTTCAGAGTCTGAAGTCCCCTCTCACATGCTGGGAGATTAAAGTTAAATTTCCTTCTCTTTTAAGGTGAGGCAGGTGAAGAAAGAACTGATAGGACTGTCTTGTAATGTTGGCAATAATTTATTTCCGATGAACAAACACCCTAATTTAGTAAAAGAGAGTTCCTTTTGAGAAAGTAGAATCTCAAGACTGCCCCTCCCCTCCCCATTACAATCTTCACAGCCAACAAGCTGTCTTTTTGAGAATTTTCTTCAAACTCATATGCTGAAAATTCATGTCCATGGCTTCAAATAAACTTTGAAATATATATTTCTGTAAAGATGTTTAGGCAGCTCTTGCGCAGCCCCATTTTTTTAATCCCTAGTCAAAGAAACAGAGTGTACCCAAGAAAATACTGTGAAGAAGCTGTCCCTCCCTCATTATAAAACCCACCAAGAAATGCTCTTAAATGCCTCTGTGCGATATGGAGAAAGATTTAAGCATTATTATTAAGCTTTCAAACTGTCTAGTTCCAGATTTTGCAGGTTTCTTTCCACTGTTGTCATTTAATTATAAATGCTGAAGCTTTCAGCAGCACAGAACCAGTTATATTTGGTTATGAATGATTAAGTGTGCATGAAGTTTTTACCAGCACATTAATCATCAGGTACAGAAAGAAGCACGACACTAGCTAAAAATTCACTTCTTTACTGCCCATGGGAAGTGTAAAGTCTTTGCATGCAGTCAGAGATTGCTTACCTTTATGACAGACCAAGTACTGAGTAAGATGCATTGAATTTGCATCCCCCTAAAAAGTACTTCCATTCCATCAATGAGATTAATTATCCTTGGACAGTATGAATGGCAGCAGCAGAAACAGCAGCAGTGGCAAAATCAGGTTAGGAGTTTTAATTATATTTTATTTGATGCCTGATGCTGGAACCTAAACCACACACTGAAGAACTAACTAGTTCAGGGGAATATGGGTATCTCCATACATCCTTGTATTTACCTGCCTAGCTCTGCCCACATTGCCCACTTCTACTCTCATGTGGTTCAGCCCAAATGGTTTTGTACAACAGAACAGCAGCACACAGAGACTCAGGGCAAAGCGTGGCCTCTCTGTGGTAAGTTTTGCAAATACACTTAGTAAAGGGCTGTATTTCTATTTTCAAGTATGAACAACTGTAAGGACCTTTGTGGTTTGGGACATTCATGTGAACTTTCTATTACTTTCACATTAAAAAGAACCTTCCCAAATGTCACCTATCTCTGAGTGAGAAAGTCCCTTTCCTGGCTTCTGAGATGCTAATTTTCAGATTGGGACAAGTTATGCCTATGTGTCAAGCCTGAAAATAACTTGTTGCAAAGGTAAGTTATCAAAAAAAGTGTCTCCAGCAGTCCAGGTTTGGTATTCAAGGCTTCCTTCTCCCTTAAAATTAGTCAGAAGCATTTGGACACATTTCAACATTTTCTCTAACTCAGGGTAGAATAAAAAAAAAAGAAAAAATTTAAAGCAAATGTAAAATACAAAACAGTTGCAAATGTTTACAGTAATCTATATTTAAGCTATATGAGTGAACACTCAATCTAACAGATTTCTCTGTATATCCAGCTCCCAGATGCAGTCTCAGGAATCCTGCTGTCCTCCATTCCCACTGTATACCCTTAATGAGCATCTGTTCCTACTTAAACATACTGGGTTTATAGACTATTTCTCTGTGTGCTCTCTTGGAGTTATATACACATTCACTTCTTCCCAATTCCCACATTTATTTACCTCTTTGATTTATTGGAGAGATGATTAAGACAGCCCTCCCATCCAAAGGAAGTTTGTCCTGCTGCTGCCGTGGAGATGGAAACACTGGTGTGGCAGAACACTGTTGCTTCCTGCACTTGTGTGACCCACTACAAGCCTTTTGACTTATGAATAATTCCTTTTCCAGCCTGAGTGAAAATGTCAGAGCAGAAATTTCACTGTCTCTGTTTACATTTATAAAATCAGACGCATTTTTTATGGTAGCTTGGAGATTATCAAGTATACTTGATACTAATATGAAAACAAGACAAATGTGTTTATTTCACTACATGACCTCACAGATAACTATCACACTCTTGAATTAACCCTGCTGAGATGGCCATTGTTTTGAAGTGACTGTACCTTAAACCTGTCTTTGGTAGTTAGTAACTTGTAAACTGGAAAATTTAGTAGTTCCACCAGCTAGCTAGGCAAGATGCACCAGAATAACCGAAATACAGCAGTACTAATTTTAAAACTGCAGAAATTCAGATTAGCATTTTGCAAGGTGTAAGCCTCCTATGCAGTGGGAAGCACTCTGAAAACTCTGAAAAAGAAGAATATGTATATAAGAATCCATGTAGATTTTCAGTCATTTGTCTGCAGCTCTTGTTTGCAACTTGGATATAAAAACAGTTGGTCAAATATTTTTCATTTTCGTGTGGAATGGCTAAATAGGGGAATACAAAAATATCCATGGCTATGACCTGCATCATCTCTTCTTTTGATAGGCTTACTATTAGATAATCATATTTGAGTTGCTTTCAAAACAGCAGATGAAGCCTGTGCAGTAGAGCTCCAGAAAAATATTAACAGAAAACAGGGAAATTTAAGTAAGCAGCAACAATAATCTTATGCATCTTTACACAAAGTGACTGAACACTCATAAGAAATTATGCACATCAGATATTAAATAGACCCTTAATAGTAATAGATGATTATTCTTCAATGGACAGGTAATGGTAATTGAGGAATCTATTGCTTTGCTGATTTGGATGAAAACATTTGGTTTTGCATGAAAATATGTTGAAGTATGACTATTAAGCAATTTCAGTAAAAGCAACTTTATTATATAAATATAATATATAGTAGGAATATAATCTATATAATATGAATATAATCTAAGAAAGTTTACAGCAGCACAAAATAAACATGGTATATATAATGATGATGCAAATTAAGGCTATCCAGCAGAAACCGGTTACTTCAGCATAAAATTAAAACCCAACTGTGTTTTCTTTCAGCCTCTCCCTGCAGGACCAGCTACACCTCCTTTAAAGTGAACTTTCAGGATAATAAAGCAATGGCATGATGAATATTCTAAAAGGTCAATACTAATTAACTACATTAATGTATTTTACATAGAAACAGCTGTTTGAGGACACATTGATTTTTTTTTCCACGTGCACCAGCAGAAGTTCCTTCAGCAAGATTTCTGTGATAAAACACTTGAAGAAAGGCAGAGTAGAGGGCTTTATGAACACTACAGCACGTTTGGTGTGCACGTGTCTGTTGTACGTGTGCGTGTGCGTATTTACTCATACACATAAACACGTTAAATTTGATCAGACCATTAGTTTAAGTGTCAACATTTGCAAAGAAAACAAACCATATCCCCAGATGTACACCACCAGTATTGAAGGAAATCAACCAGTGGCCCAGGTGCTGTGAAGTCAGCTTCTGCACTGATTGAATTGTAACCTGCAAGCTTCATCTGAACACTTTGTATAGTTTTAGCTACAAAGCAGCTGCTACTACAAATGATCCATCACCTGGTCAATTTCTCTCTTAAAAAGATGGGGCTTTCCACCTTCAAATGGTCTGTCCATGAATGACAAAGAGAATTAGTTCCTGGGCATGTGTGAGTGCACTGTGGGCTGTCTTTTACATTAGCAATTCAGTGCACTGCAACAAGGTGTTCTGAAGAGCAAAGCACTTTCTGCTGAGTTTTTAGAAGCTTTTACTACACGTTCATTCTAGTTCATTCTTGTGGCACACACAGAATTTGCAAAAAAATATCTGGTGAAGCTTCATCCAAAAATCCTTCACTTTCTACAATCCAGCACTGTTTCCATGATCCATGCTAGGATCCTAGAGGCAGTTGCTGTATCTTGCTTTTCTCTCTTTCTCTATTTCTATCCTTTTCTGCTCTTTATTTCTTCTTAAGGTTGGATGGGTTAGAGTTTGCTAAGTCAATGTTTTGTAAAATGCTTTGTTTTGATTGAATGTTTGCTTTAAATTTTGCCAGCCTCCTGACCTTCTAAAGTTTTCCAGTAAAGTTTGGTTTTTGACCGTCTAAGAACTTTGTTGTGTTTCTCCTGTGTGCTCACCTCAGGAAAAAGTAGCACCTTAAGCCCTTTTTAAATAAACATTCTGAGAAAGAACCAGGGATTTACAAGACCCTTTAAAGATGCAAGAAGCTATGAACATTTCTCTTGATATGAGTCTTTGACATCTCCATACATGAACCTTTCACACCTCATTTCAAAACTCAGTACTCCTTGAAAAGGAATTAAAAAATAGTTTAAAAGAGCTTCAAAGATGCTAAGTCTGGGCCCTGCCTTCTATATGAATTAACAACTTTTCCTTTCCTTCCTCCCAGATGCAAAAAGATTCTCTCACCAATTTCACCCTGAAATTCTTTTGGCTTTCCAAGTGACAAAGTCTGGTTAACAGCACCCAAAGTCTATCCATACATCAAAACTTAATGAAGATATAGTTTGATTCTTGAAAAAGTAAGCATTTTTATTTTGCCTTACTCCTCTTACAGTAAGCTTTATACAGTGGCTTTGACAATTATCTGTATATACATCCTTGAAAAAACCTAGCAGTTTGAAAGCTGTCAGGTGCAAAAATGGCCACAAAAACAACCAAGGTTTTGGAGTATCTCTCATGAAAGTAAAGCCTGTGAGAGATGGGACTGCTGAAGAAGAGAAGGCTCAGGAGGATCTCATTAATGAATGGAAATTCTTGAAGGGAATGTGTAAAGAGGACAGAGCCAAGCTCTGCTCAGTGGTGCTCAATGATGGGACAAGAGGCAATGGGCAAAACCTGAAACATAGGAGTTTCTCTCTGAACATTAGGAATGACTTTGTCACTGTGAGGGTGACAAAGCACTAGCACATGTTGCCCAGTGCGTTTGTGGAGTCTCTGTTTTTAGACATCCTCAGAATTCAACATGTGGTATGTGCTGTAGCTGACCTTGGTTTGAGAAGTGGAGTTGGTTTAGTTGATCTCCAGAGGCATCTTTGAACCTCAAATATCCTGTGATTTCCTAAAGAACTTTCTAGGATTCATGTAGACTTTGGCCTTTTCTCTTTTCCTCCATTCCTGTTCTCATGCAAAAGGGTGTGAATTTTCCTTCTTCAGCAGAATAAGACATGTTTTGGCTCAGGAAATTATTTTGATTGGTAATTCCTGTTTTCAGTTGATGTAACTCAGGCCTCACAGTCTCTGCTGTAGGGCAGCCATTCCTGTGGGTTTATCAGGAGTTTATAGTATTAAATGTTTTCCTTGGAGCCACTGGCATCTGCAGTCACACGATTACATAATCCCTGCAGTTTTCTTTGAAGAATAGATTAATCAAATCAGTTGTATACAAAACTTGATACTGTGCATTTTAATTCCCTAAAAAGGAAACATTTCTCTTAATGGTCCAACCTTTTAAAAATTGTTCTAATTGACTGGTAGTCTGTTTCTGGGGACAGAAACTAAATGCCCAGCTTCACCAACACTGGAACCCTGCAGCTGTTAACTCTTCCATAGAGTCCTTGAAAAACTTTTCTGCACACAAGGAACACCTAAGTTCCATCTGCAAGTAAGTTCTTTTGGACCAGTAACCTTTAGCATTTTAGCATGAGTTTTCTCTCCTTAGCTGGAAAATTTTTCCCTTGCTTTGCTGTCCTAAGGACTACTACAGTTGTTATTCTAAAAATATGGCAGCTCAAGCATTAGAATTAGCTTAGCCTGTTGTGTGTCTGGAGGCTTCTGTTATTTCCTTACTATTTGCAAGGAACTAGCAAGTTTAGGGGTATTTTTGGAAAAGAAAAACAGCAGGCAAACAGCCAGTATTAACTCTTGCTATACCATGAGGATACATACAAAGGAAGAATGGATTTTGCCTCTGCAACCCACTGTTTTCGAGGAGGAAGGTCCATCAAAAAAAAAAAACCCTCAAAAATGGAAGGAATGAACTATTATTTAAATTAAAGCAATAATTAATTTTCCTAAAATATTGCTTTTCCTCCCCTAATATTTTTTTTGTACTTCTTCAGTTCACTTCTGGCAATAAATGCAAACAAACCCAAAATGTAGGATCGCTATAGATTGTTGAGAGACTAAATGAGATTTCTCCTTAGACGATCACAATGGGGAGTTTCATCTTTTTCAGACATCTAGTTGGCAAAATAACAATCAACTTATTTAGCTCATATATAATATTTAGCACTGTGTTTTAGGCTGACTAGTCAATAAAGCCTCCATTTCATAAAAACTGAAGGAACCATTAAAATGATATAAAGAGGAGAGATATGACATAAAAAAAGCCTAAAAATCCTTTTTTTTTTTTTCCCCTTTGAGGGGAGTATATGCCACTGCATTCTTTAAACAGACAGAACATGAATCACTTTCCAGAAAGCTTCTCTTTATTGGATAAAAGTATAAATAATGCCAGTACCAAATCTTAAGGCAAAAGGAAAGTAAGAGTCACATTCTTCTTCAGAAATAGTACCTTCTTCCTAATGAAAGCAATTGAATTTACCAATTAAATGTCAAAGAACAGAGAAAGAAGAAGAGAAAAAAGATTTACCATTAAAATCTCCAGACAAAAAGGACATTTTTATCATTCAGTTGAACAAAGGGGCTTTACTGTTTTCTTAAATTCTGGCTTTTCTAGAGGAGAGTATTTTTATTTATATATCACTATAGTGGTCAATATAGTAGAAAGAGGAGCAAAAATCAACTGTTCAGTGTCATGAAAATAACTGTTCCATAGTTCTTTTCTGTTCTCAGTAGAGAATAAAAAAAGACAGGAAGACAGAATAAATGGCAACCCACAATATACTCACAATATTGTTGAATAATTCAGATCAAGAGATGGGTTGGAAGCTAGTAAGTAAAACACTTATGCTTGATTTCAGAGTGTAAATAGCCTCATCTTGCTCATTTTTGTGCACTGATGGTGTCCTGAATATTTTTCCTCATGTATATAATGCTGTCTTTTTTGACATCTCTTCATCTATGCACAACTGTAAGGAATTTACAGTGATTTCCCCACATACACACAAAAATTATAACTCTAAGAACCTTCTGATATCTGTAACTGTCACGAGAACAGTTATATGCACAGTATAAATGTGTAGATCTTAGATCTCTTTCTACCCATCCTTAACTCAAAAAACCACTTTGGCCATTTATTTCTGCAGATGAGTGAAAACCAGCATAAAGCTTCAACTTCTGTAGGAGGATCCAGATATTAGGAAATGGAGTCTGCACCACTAAATGGCCTTGTGACATAACTGAGATTTGCAGAGTGACAATATCACTTCCACTTCTGCATGTGAAGTTTAAGCCCTAAGGAAAAATGTAAAGGTGAATTTGATATTGCTCTTGTTGCTTCAAGTTTCACAGACCACAAACTAGCACTCCAATAACCAATCTTTGCCCAAAGCAGCTCAGAACAGTAGCAGTGGGAACACTCCTAAAGCTGATGGGTAGATCTGAAAAGATCACCTCAAGACTGTGTCATTTATTAATCCATCCAATTCAGAAGTGTTAAATCCAACTATAATTCTGAACATAAAACCAGAAAATCCAAAAGTTTTGTGGTGTTCAACCTCATTGTTGGGAGGAAAGGGTTAAAACTGGAGGATTTGGTGAGGAAAAGGGAATAGTCTCACTCAAACTAACCTTGTAGCTGGGAATGCTAAAAATTGCTATGAATAAAAATGTCAGCATGGGAAAACCCCATTTTTTATACTTAATGTGGTTTGTCCTCTGCCTGTTTTGAGAAGCAGAATTCTTGTAGAGAGATAACACATTCTCACAGACATGTGGAAGCCTTTTGTTACCTTGGGGCAGGTCTCCCTCTCCCCAGTGCTCGGTGCTGGGATGAACTCAGCCTAACAGAGCCTGTGTGCCCATGTGTCTCTGCTGCCCAGCGTTGTTAGCAAGGTAATGAAATAAATCTACTCCTCACATTTTAGCTCTGGCTTGGTGGTTGCCTTGGCTACCTGCATGTGCTGATTCACACACTCACACCCTTCCCTCATATTATGAAGCCAAAATTATAAAAATCTGAACAGCGCTGTCATTCTGCTGTTCATCTTTTCAGGTTTATTTAGACAGGAAAGCAAGTCAAGGCTTTTTAATGAATCATGAAAGTGCAAAATAAATTCTAGAACCACCTTTTGTTTTTTCCTACAGATTTAAACTAATTACGTTTAAGGCTGAGTTGATTGTTACTCATATTTTCTCAAAAGACACTTTCTCTAAAACTATCTGTTAATCTTTCCTGATGGTTTTCAGAATCTGCTCTAGTCAGCATTTTTGATATGTCAGATTTTCTAGGAATATTATTAGAAAACTATAAATTTGCTTGCATTCCCATTTTAGCTGGGTTGCATTAAAATTTGCCTAACACAAATTAGGATTTCTTGGAATGAGTCCAGAAAAGCTGGAGTACCTGTCCTGTGAAGACAGGCTGGGAGAGTTGGTGCTGATCAAAAGCCTCCCAGGAGACCTTTTAGTGGCCTTCCACTTCCTAAAAGGCCCCCACAGGAAAGCTGGAGAGGGTCTTTTACAAGGACAAGGGAGAATGGCTTTAAGCTAAAAGAGAGTAGATTTAGATTAGATATTAGGCAGAAATTCTTTACTGTATGGGTGATGAGGCACTAAAGCAGGTTTCCCAGAGAAGCTGTGGATGCCAAATCTCTGATAGTGGTCAACTCCAGTTTGGATGGGGTCTTGAGCAACCTTGCATCTAGTAGAAGATGTCACTTCCCACAGCAGGGAGGCTAGAACTGCAGGATCTTCAAGGTCCCTTCCAATCGATTCTGATTCTATGATAAAAACTTCCTTTCAGGTGCTGATTACAACAGCTGAACTTAGCATGATCTTTGGCCTGACTGTAAATGCTGAAATCTTGAAAACATGCTGAATACATTGAGCTAAAAGGCTAAAACCAAACTAAAACTTACTCTAAGATAAAAAGAACTCCATGCTTCAAGTCACCTAGAGTGATAAGGCTGAGGAAATCTAAAGTTTGGATAATTTTTCTCTTTGGTGCATTTGGTGCATTCTACAACTCTACATTGAGTTTTGCTGCTAAAAATAAATAACATGTTTTTTTAATACCTAGTGGTACTCTATGAATTGCTTCAGAATCTGTAATTTTGTCCGTTAAGAAGACTCAGCAACTTAATATGCATCTGAGGTACACTGCAGTCACAGATAACTCTGTTGGCTGGGATTTTATCCTTTAACAATTACATGTATTTTATAAAACTAGAGGTACTCCACTTAAGTGACAATTTTGAGAAGTGAAGAGAAAAAGAAAAAGATTAAATCTATTAATAACTATCAGAGTTAATAGGCCATATAACCTCTAATATTGACTGAAGACACAGCAAATCTGCAAATTTTCATTTGCTGGGTGTCTGTTAGGACACCCATCAAATGAAAAAACAGAAAACACTGTACCAGCCTTAAGCATGCTACAGGCATTTTACCACTTGCTATCTCACCTTGAATTTTTATAAAGAAGAACTATTTCTGAGATATAGCGAACGAGATTTGCCGCTTATTATCACTGGATCATATTTACGTGCTCTCCGGACACAGAATGTTTACCTATTTCCCATATTTGCAAGTCATCACAGGTAAAATCAAGAATGAGGCTGCACTTGTCCAGCTGCAACATTCTACTCCTCTGGCAAAATGAGGATGTCTCAAGAGACAGTAATCATTTATGGCACTGTTTGCATCTTTCATTTCTAGAGGCTATCTAATCACACCTTCCAAGTAGAGTCTCATGAGTGACAGGTTTGAGAACTTCCCCAGGTGAGTAGACAAATAACCTCAGCAAGAAACTAGCAAAAAATTGTTGAAAATACCTCTCCCAGTTAAAGCATGAAATCCAAATATCTTCTCAGTTCATCTGGTACAATCAGGATAGTGTGAAAGGCCTGACACAGATCATAAAAGATATTTTTACTGCTGAGATCCAGGAGACTGTAAAGCCTGTCTATATGCTTTCCTTTGGCAACAAAGCATCATTATGACTACATGTGATCTACTCTTGCTGCTCTCCCAGGAGAGCTAAATGATGACTGTCTACAGGCATCCATAGCGTTTCCTGAAGCTTCAAGAAATAATGCAAAAATATAGCATGTGGTCTGCCTTTCAGACCTTCTGAGTTACATTTGACAACATTTCCGGCATCTTAGAACTGTTCTTCAATGAATAATATCAGGGGAAAAAATAAAAACAAATTTATGAAAACTCACATTTTTTTGCCTACTACACTGCACACAATTTTCCCATCTTTCACCCTTGTCCTGTCATTCTAAATATATTTTTATTTCACTATTAATAATACACAGAACCATTCTGTGACATTTTTTTCCACACATTACATTCCTCTAGTGGTAATATCTTAGTGTATTTAGTATAAAATCTATATAAAATAAAGTGTTCTAATAATTATGTAAAGTCTTTGCATATATGAACAGACTTACATTTAGAAGGATTACTGGACCTGTTATTTATATTTTACTCACTGAAATAACCAGAAATAATTTTATTTGCTAGTAGAATATCTTTTTTTTTTTTTTTTTTAATCAATGTCCATGAATACAACAATATAAAAAAAGACAACAGTCTGAATGATGATGGGTATCACATTTTGGTGTGTACTGTGCATTTCTGGAGTGCTCAAAGAACTGTGCTGTTTAGCTGATTGACTGCTTCTCTGTAATTAAGGTGTATTCTAAAATGACCTTAAATGGACCATAAATTCCTGACTTTTTCCAATATCCATTACAGTTACATTAATTATTATACAGTTCTGTGTTTTAGACAGTTTACATTTGCTATGAAGTTTTCTGTATGTAGATTCACAAATGGTTTAAATTTGAAGACCTTGAACACAGACTTTTTCTGATTCCTTCCTCCTTTTTTTTTTATCTGACTCTCTTTCATAAACTGTCATGAAGGGGGAAAGTGGAAAGGGCATTTAGGGAAGATTAAAGGCATGAGAATATTTTGATTTGAGAGGAAACTCTAAAATGTTGCTATTTTTATATGCAGCTCTTTTTAGCTGCTGTTCTTAGGACAAGTGTCCAATTACTGTTCTGAAGGCAAACTTACATCATCACAAAAAGGGTATGAACCAATACTGGTGTCTATGAAGCACTTTGATGTTACAGTTATCCATGTCTGACTGACAGGGAAGGCTAAGCATGCATCCCTGGCTGACCTGTGCACAGCTTTTTTGTAGATATTACAGGAGGCTGACATTTGCATATGCAAACCCCTAATGAATTAGTGGAGGAAACTGGTGTACAGAAGGCTAATTGAGGAACAGCTCCTAGTATGCAAAACTTTCCTCCTAGGAGAGTCAATGCTTTCTGTCAAATTTTAACTCAGAATGGATATGAATCTATACACAGTTCCAGATGGCTGAAAACAGAATTGAAAGGAAGAGTAAAAATAAAAATATAACTGTATGGTTTGCAGCCCATGATGTAGTTTACAATTTCATTCAGCTCAGGCCATGATGACACAAGATGATGCACAGAGCATTATGGAGAGTCCATCTGCTTCTTAGTCAAGTTTTACAACCTGTGCTAAGCCCTTCATTGCTAAAGACAAGATTAAGATGACCCAACAGCTTTAAAATTATTCATGATGCATTGTCTGCTTTAACATTAACCTAAAATCCTACTTCTAATGGAAAAGTTAACATTAGAATTACACTGGAATAGAAAATAAATTTTTAATCTAAAGAGAAAATAAATTTTTAATTTAAAGATGAGGCACATAGAGCTACCAGCTAGCAAGACAGATTTTTTTTCCAAATAAACTTTCTTTATTACAGTCTAGACTGAAATAAAGTAAGTTAAAAAAAAAAAAGAAAGGACAGACCATCTTGTAGATCTGAGACTGAGAATATCTGTTTATGTAACTTTTAGTGGAAGATAATGAAATAAATATCCCCTGGTTTATTTGAAAGAAGAAAAAAACAATTCATTTAATACTATGCAGAGTCAACACATATGTTTTATTACCTTTCTGTAGCAACTTTAATGTGTCACTAGCCTAGAGGAACTAGACTAAGTAAGTGTGCAGTAGACATCTTACGCAAATGAGAGAAGAAAAAAAACTAAAGCAGCAATAAACATTAATACATTTGATTAACACTTTGTCCCTAAGGCATCAGGGACAAACATGCATGAGATGAAGTTCTAAAGCAGCTCTCTGCACTTAAGATTTCTTATAATATTGATGGCATTTCTGTCTTGGGGGGATTTAATGATAGTGTATTCCCTGATGGTCTGCTTTATGTCCAAAAATGGTTGCTGCATCTTTAAGGTGGGTGTGGAGGGAGCTTTGGGGCTCTCCAGCAGCCATTTCTCCCTGACATTTTGGGATTTTTTTTCTGGTCTGTGGCTGTGCGAGGGTTCTGACAGTTCAATAACTAGCATTTATTTACCTTTTTCCCATGCCATTTGGGTACTCTATTTGTCAATAAGCAATTTGGGATTTTTTCACTTTCATCCACTTGTATTCATTCCTTATTAGTGGAAAGGGACTGTTGGAACCCTTTTTTAAAAGAAACATTAATTTCAGAGTGTTTTTCTCCTAAACTTGTCTCTGAACTGAGACAATTTCTTACAAGGAAAGAATAAAAAAAATTGTGGAAAATCTAATAATTTGCATTCACACAGTAACTCACATAATTTAAATATCACTTCTATCTCTCTTCCTTACCAATACCTGTTGGAACTTTTTCTGTCTGAGCTTAGGTGGCCCATTTTTTGGTACTCAGGAGAAATGAATCAACACCTAAATCACCATGAGTTCCCTGAATAGACAAAAAAAAATGAGGCAGCAATTGTATATCTGGATCAATTTTCAGCATTGTTTGGGGTTCTTTAATATTCCCATTAATGAGTGTAAGAATCAAAATTCCTCCCAAATCATGATATTGAGGCTGAACATCTCTGTCTCTCTCATTCTTAGATGCTGTGGTTTGTAGAAAAATTGAAGCAATATTACTGCTTATATATAAATGTGAAGCTCATCAGGATGAAATAATCTGAACCAGTTATAAATGCTATAGGCCTAAAGTAGGCAACCTGAACAAACATACAAGAAATCTCAGTCCTTTTCAAAGCAATTGTGTCCATCCAATATTTCTATAATTTAGCTGCCTGACAATTTTCTTAGTTTTCCCAAGCACGATGTAACTGTATTCCTTTTCCTTATCTGCTTAAGTTCTTCCATCATGCCTATCACTGTGAGAAAAATCGTGCAATACAAAAAATACAGAGCACCCCAAAATCAACCAGATGAATCTGTGACCAAGGCACAAAGCCTGACCACAGATCTGCTCCTGGTAAAGAGCAATGCAATGCGTGTCAAAATAATGCCAACCTTGGGTGCAATTCAGCCCCAGCCTACAAGCCACAGTGCTGGACTACCTGCCTAAATACAGGCATGTGGTCCTGCCTGAGAGGCACTGGGGTACCTGAGCCAGCTACAACAGAGGTACAATGTGAGCAGCAGGACTTTCTGGACTGGCAGCTGGAGACCTGCTATGATGTTCCAGGAAATTGAATATTTGAGTGGCTGACCAACATATTCAGAGGAGACATCTTACACCCATACATTGTATATGTGTGTAATTTTATACATATGCTTATATGTATATGTATATGTATAATATATGTATACACTTTAAACATATTACAATATGTACAATTTTATAGAGATACCTACGTATTTTACCTTTGATTTCCATTAGTCATTTTATCTAAGTTAAATAAGCTTGAATGATTGGTCTGAATGGAATAAGGGAAAGCAAAAAAATTAGCAGTTGAAAATAAATACTGTTCAGTATTGTCATAAAAGTTCAATGAATAAAATATTTGCTGCTCTGTTACAGCATGTATGGTAATTTCATTTGGCATATGAACCACTGAGGCATACAAAATATTGAAGGATGATTTTTCAAAGAACTTACTGCATTGGCAGTTCTGTAACAATATTACAAGGCAAGAGGTCTTCAGAAAGTAATATGCTGAGACAGCATTTTTGTGCCAAGGCATTTTAATACAATTATGTTTGTGTAGCTGCTGTGATGTCTTTAGAACCAGACTGTATAGTTTATAATACTTCTTAATGTCTCTTGATTTCATGCTTGTATTTCTTCTGATCAATCATTTGTAATCTCAAAACATGTCAGCTTCCACTTAATGGGTTTTACTTCTTGATTTAGGAAAGTATGTCTAAGTATATATATGTAGTGGGCAAAAAATGTGCATATAATATACATTATATATGTGTGTGTATATATTTATACACACACATTTTTAAAGTAGGGAAAATTATGTATAAAGATTGAATTCTGATACCATATTGCTTCTTTTTCTTTCTGATGAACAACATGTACTTTGAGAAGGTAATCCACCAATCTGCAGTAATATGAAAGGAAACCCAAACCTTTCCAGACATTTTCATTCTTTTCAAGGATTTGCTTGCTGAGTATCTAGTTATGCTATCCCTTTAGAACTTACAAAAGGAATCAGATAATCAGTATTACAGATTTAGTAATTTCAAATATGTAGCACATTTCTTTACTGTGTAGCTGAATTATAGCTGCTGTCACAGCTTCAATCACAATTTGTCTTAAATGGGGGCAAAACTTATCAAAAGTCTTTCCTTTATGCCAAGTTTTTTCAATAAACTGCCAAGTTTAGACAATGCTGATAACAGCTAGTCCACTGGGATAGATACTACATTTTACTCTTGTCCCCCAAAATAAAATACAAGCCTGATTATGTTAGCAGTAGAGATAAAGCTGTAGAACATCTGGACTTGGGCACTGACCATTGGGCTAGAAGCAGAAAGGAAATAGTGACTCAGAATGTGGCTCTGCATCAGAATCACAGTGAGTCCCAAAACCTTGCATGAGGTCACCTGCTGCATCATTTGTCTTACCTAGGTCACTGTACCTGGGCAAAAGTGACAAAATATTTTATTACTTTTCAAAGATCTATGCTTCAGAGAAAAATACACCAGCTTTTTCAAAACCTCTACAAGATGTGTGGAAGCTACAGAACAAATTTAATGAATAGTCAAGCCCTGATAATTAAAAAAAAAAGCTACAAGTCATATCAGGTCTTTTGAACTCTCTTGGTTATTCATAACAGTAATTATTTTGTGATCTAATTGGATATTCAAAGACATGACTTTCATTAAATAAGTAAACAATATTGAGTTTACAGAACAAACACACTTTTAACTGTTATCATTAGCACATTTAGCCTTTCTCTTTGAAAGTCAGTTACTTGTAGAGCTACTTTTGTCACTAAGTCACTCCTTCCATTAGTGAAAATTTTGCCCTTCTCTTATACATTTTATGACTGCAAAAAAAGTTGGAATAAAACAAAACCATTTTCAGAATATGGGCTTTGAGACCATTTATAAAGCATCTTTGCCCTAGAATTACCAAAACTTCTTCAATCTAACATACTGTGAGCACAGCAGTATATTCTACAATTATTCTGATTTAATGACTTTCCAGAAATATTCAAGATCATGTTTGTCTTTTTCAGCTTATAAGCATCAGCAGAGACTCTTTGATAAGCTTTTATCATAACCCCTTTTCCACTCCATTATGTGTGTGCCAACGTCCTTTTTTCCAAAAGCAATCACTGTTATTCAAACAGATGACCCCTAATTTCATTATCTTGCAATTTATGTATTAAACAGACTATGTAATTTTCTATAATTACAACAAATTTGGTTTAAGTTGCTGAGGTGTGTTCATATGGTTTTGTTATTTCATTTTCAGATTAATGGTTTTGCGTTATGCAAACCTCTGATGCTTTCCTAATTAAAACCTTTTCAGGTAAAATACGCCTCATTACGCTTCCAACAAACACATTAATCCATCAGGATTACCTGATAGTCCAATGTTCCTCGACAACAAACAATTTGTCTAGAGTATTTTTAAAGTATTAATATGGAACATTACAACCAAGGTTTACAAATTACATTTAAAAGCACAATATGCAGTAATTGAATCAGTACAATATGAGCTGAAACAATTTTCAGGGTTTATTCTCATAGCTGTTTTGACCAAAAAAAGGTTGTTTGCAGCTGGGCAGTCAACGTACACTGACAAGAAGATGCCAGCTGAGATGGCTGAATTCACAACAAGCAGGTTAAGCACAACTGCTACTAATTCTCTGAAAGAAGAGAAATGAGTACTAATGCTTTGGTAAAACATGGAAATACTTTCCAGTTATTTATGACAATGGTCTATGTTTCTGCCTTTTGGGCAGTGTGCAGCCTAGAGAGACAGAAAAGTTTTGGGTGGTTTTGAGCCCAGGGAGCTCAAAGCATTTCCAATCCACATGACTAGCATCCTTCCTTTACTGAGGAACCAAATACTCACTGAGTTGTTTCAAGGAATCAGCAGGCAAAAGAGAACAGATTTCATGTTTCTGGTTTCATGAAACCAGAGAGAGACCTAGTTTCATGTCCTGAGAGACTCCTTGGTGATACCTGACTCCCTCTGAGGTCCCTGCATCTCAGAGGACCAGACAGTCTGGTGTGCTGGCTGCTGAGATATGTTTGCAAACCTACTCAGCAAGCATGACTTAGAGATTCCAGGAGCAGAGTCTTCAGCTTTCCTTCTGAGGCAGGGAAAAAGCTGGCAAACAAATTATAACAAGCTCTTCACCGAGTGAAGCTTGCAAGGGAAGCAGCACTGAATATAAGAATGTCATGCCACACATCACATATTCAGATATAATTTTTACTGTATCTCTCTTTTTTTTTCCTTTAAATTTTACTTATGGTTTACAGATATTTGAAAAATTCATGGCTTACTGCCATTAATAGTTTGAGTTTGTGAGGCAATCCATGTTTCCTTGTCACTGGAAATCTGTTTTGGTTATTACTGACCTCTCTCCTGGCATCAGCTGGTACCGTCTGCTATGGAAACATATCACAGCATCTAGCAACTGCTTGGAATAGGCAGGGATGTGCACAGAACAGTTGCAATCTCATTTATTCCAGAAAAAAAAAGCAGAGAGGATCACAACATGCAAGCAGTAGGCTACTTTTTTCTTCCTATTAAAATATGTGTTGCTCTCACAGTCTGAATAATAACTTATCAATTTCTTTGTACCTTCAGATTTGTTAATAATATGTTTAAAACAGAATAATGGAGATAAATATCTTTAATTTTCTACTTCATTTTGCCTTCAGAATACTCAGGCAACCTGCAGCTTTCTTCTTTTTGCTACTAAATCTTGACACATCATAATCTGAATACAAAACTTGAGCAAGGAAGTGATTTAAACATTTAGAAAGACCACAGAAACTTAGAAAGTAGAAATTTTGAAGCTGCACAGATGGACAATCTTTGAGCAGTGAAATTGCACCCAGATTCACTGGTGTCACCCTCAGATTCACCCTACCAACTGCACTTTCAGATTAGAAACAACTTTTCATTTGAAGTCACTATCTAACCCAAGACTGCACTGAAACCTCTGACAGCAATATGAACTTGCATCAGCTAATTCATTCCTTGTATTCCACAACTGAAATTTGTCCATCTGGTAGTTGTCTTTTGCATATTTTGGGGACCTGCTTTTTCCATCTGTGTTTTTACAGCACCAAATAAAATTGGATCCTGATGCTCAGTTCATGCTATTAAACACTCCGAAAATACGGATACAAATTTAGTATACTAAATAGTCTTAGAGAATGAGGTCAGGTTTCCCAATAGGTTTTTGAAAAGGAAAAAAGGGGGTTTGAGAGTTCTGTGGGTAATAATTTCCACAAAACAACATTTTTGAACAAGCATTTGAATAAACACTTGCTGAACAAGGAAAGAAACCTCCCTCCCTACCTTGAAATACTAAATGCATTTTGACCTAAAATATCCAATCTGCCAGAATTTAAGAGAGATGAGAACTCCAAAACAAAGGCAGAAGGGAAAAGATGATACCTACACTTTAAGACATTGACACTGTGAGATTTTTTGCATCCTAGCAGACACCTTCCTCCTTCTGAGCCCTCATAAAACAGAGTTTGAACATCATGATTTGGGGAGACACCAAGAGAGGATTTAATATGACATGAGAACAAATGGACATTACACATATACTAACTTCTAGGCATTTTTCAGGCAGGCATTTTCCAAATTCATCAACACCACAGAGCTGGAAAGAAGATGCAGAACCAGAGTCTGAATATGAAGGGTTTTATTTGGCCTTACTAAAGCTTGTAATTTATGATACCAGCATCTAGGATATGAAATGTTTACCTAGCCTTTCCTCCTCTGATGTCAGAGAAAAGCTATCTGGATGGATTTTAAATTGTATTACTCAAAGTAAAATGGAAACATGAAAACAACCTCAGATAAATTGTTTCAATGACCAGTTAAACTTGACAGCATTGCAAATACTTTACAGCTGGATCTGGTTCTCTGACCCACTGCCTGAGAGGATCTTTCTTTTTCTCTATTTTCTAAATTACAAATGTACATTTTTGACTCTTACAGAAAAAAAAAATCTAAAAATTAAAAATCTCCTACATTGGCACTCTTGTTTCCAATGAGCCTTCCTGGCTTATACTCATATTTGTAGTCTTAGAAACCTGTTTTCCACCCCCCTTTTTTTTAATGGTTTATTGCAGATACAAATGTATAATTATATAAAAATTACATGACAATCTCTTGTTCTTTATACATCCATGTTTTCCTTTTAAATACACCAATATATGACTACTTCCAAAAGCACGTTGATTCATTATTTTGGTAAGTCTTCACTGTACTTACATTAACTTATCTGAACGTCTGCATTAACTGAAGCAAGCTACAGCTACATCCTCTTAATTAAAAGCAAAGCAGCAGCTCATCTTTGGAGGCAGCAAATTAAAGTTAGTTCCAGCCCTTCCCAGTTAATGTTTTTTAGAGCAGGTACCCTCCCTGACAGTCCACTCCATGTTCACTGTTGTGCTCTGGAAACGAGACACATACCTTCATTTACTGTCTCCTCGATCCATGGCTAATTGCATCTATCCATCTTGCTGTCTGTTGCAATCATCTTCTAGTTTCTACTGAACCAGCTTTCTCAGGAACCTTCATTGCATGAAATATGTTTTCAGAATTCTTTGCTGAAAGTTTATTTTTGCATTTTTGTTCATTTTTGACACATACATCACTTTCTACATACATCATGCCTTCTTTAACTCTCAAGAGTACTTTACAGTACTTATGATTAAGTACTCTAATACTTAAGAGCCTTAGAAGGCTTATGATTATTTTGTTGGTCCTGCAGTGGCAACTATAAAAACATATTTAGATGCCTAACTACTGAGGAAAACTTTGAACAAGATTTCTTACCAACCTTTCTGAAGTTAGCTGCACATGACCTCTACTGAAAAAATACAAAGCAATTATGTCCTCAATAAGACACTTGATTTTCATGTGTGCTGTACATATATATTATTCCCATAGTGTTATGACAAAAAATTATTCAGAATATTTCAGAATTAATGAATATATGGTACTTTGCCTTATTCTTTTTTGATCTTTTGGGATGTCTTGAAAAAAAATACTTTTAAAGGTCTATGACTGCAAGCTGGCCTTTGCTGTAAACTTATTTCACTTTTATATTTTAATCAATACTGAATATTAAATAAAAATTTAAGTATTATTTAAATCTACAACTGCTACCACAATGAATGTATTTAAAAGTTTGTTAACAAACATTCTGAGTTAAAGGATATACTGTATTTTCCACCTTATAATTGAGGTACTTGATTTAAAGCAAAAGACATATAGAGAGATCTTTTCCCAAAATTCAGTCCCAAGAAAAAGATTGCTAGTTGCTCCATGTTCTGTAAAATTCATGTCCCTTTACCTTTCCTCTTCTTAAAACACATTTTATATCTTCTGGAAAGCAGCTTTTCACTTTTGTTGCCCAAGGGCATACTAGAGTTTTTACTGACCAATTGCTGCTTTCCCAGTGTCTGCTCCTCATTAAAGTAGCCACAGGGACATCTCCTTTGACTAATTTAAACACCCCTATGTTCCAGAGAAAACAGAAATAGAGTTTCAAAATTCTGTAGCCTTTTCAGTACCGCCCTCAGGTCTGCCCTTCTTCCTAAATAATTACTGTGGTATCTTCCTCTGGATCATGTAGATAAGGAGTTCCCTCTTAAATTCAGCAAAAAAACCCCACAGGTAACAAAGGTCACTTCCACCTGAAGAACCAAAATATACAGGAGGAAACCTTGACACAGTTGAGCATAGCAACATAAGCCACTCTATTTAGCCCTATAAGCTGTTTCCAACAATGTCCAAGTCAAACTATATGGCTCAGTAAGCACACAGGGAGACACTCGTAACACTCAGTCAGTCCTTGTGTTACTGCAGCACGCAGGTTTCCCAGTTCTGGGATGACACCTCTGCATATAGAAACTCTTGATGGAATACATTTCATCAACTTTTTAATGAAACTGCACCTTGCACTCTTGCACAGTTTTGGTATCCATAATGGCCCATGGCAAACAGTTTTACAGTTTATAAGGTAATCCACAAAGAGCATATTCTTTCTTGGTTCATGTTGATGTTCTCTTTGATTTTTTCTTTTTTAATCTTTAACTTCCAGTGAGACCCCCTTTTGTCAGTGAAGTCAATGGGATACCCCTTTCTCCAGCCCTGGAGGACAGATGACTGGGATGGTAGATCCTTTGCTCTATCCACTGCACTTTGACGCTTTACCATCAGACCTTGAGCCACTGCCCTTCTCAGGACACATCTCAAGACAGGCAACGCAGCACTGACCATTCCACTCAGAAAACAGCACTTTGCTGAGCTGCAATGAGGCCTTCACTTTATTTGAGGGACTTCAAGGAACATTTATGAGGCAGTCATTGCACCTAAGAACACAGGTCCCAGGGCACAGATGCCACTTCTGCAGCAGCAACACAGTCCTGCTGGTCAAACTCAGTGGGCACACAAAGGCTCCCTGTATCCCTTGGCAATGAGAACAAAGATCTCTTCCTGATGCAGACAGCTGTGGAAATTGAGAGATGGCTATGGGGGAACACTGAGAAAATAAAACCAGGCTGATTAAGGTACTCCCTTTTACCAATCACGTTGAACTGATGTGCTTTCTTGTATCATTTTACAGCTATTTCTTGGATGAGGAACCCAAATTATTTCCAGTTTTGACATACAATCACTAAAAAAATATATTGACTTTTTGCTTTCAGTATTTCCATTCACATTACACCTTCTGGAATTGCATCATGTAGAGGCAAATTTTTATATTAAAAGATTAAATTCCTTTGCCTTATTTTTCAAAACAATGACCCCTTTCTAATTTTAAAAACCTTCTAATACAATCTGCAAACACACATGAAGACAGTCTTGTGAGATTCAGCAGCTGGGGAGCAGACCCAAATACTTTTTGAAAAGGTCATGCTACTTCCTCTGGCAAATGTACAGCTGATTATTAGTTTATTGCACCAGGCACATAACTTACACGATACAAACTATTCCCAGTGCATTTACATGGCTTCATGTTAAAATCATGCTGAGACTCACTTCTCTTCACCTATCTAAAAAGAAAACAGAGCCTACTCTCAGGTCTTGTAAAAATTACCATGTGAGCCATTTCTTTTAGTTTTGGTTTTACCTTCTTAGTTGTGCCAGGGTCATTAGAGTGAAGCACAAAAGTCTTTTGCTTTAGTATATGAAAATCTTTTTGTCAGTGATCATTTGTACTTTTTAGACAAACCAGTCCATAATCTGTATTCCCTTTGAAGGATTTATCTTAAATGCCTACTCACATTCCTCTCTCATTCAGCACTTTCTCAGCTTTCATGGTTTATAAACCACAGAGATCAAGTGACTCCAAAGGAGACACTGTTTTTTCACCATGCAGGGTGTTCCAACTATGCTTTGGATTGTGATGACATTGCAGGTAGCACTTCTAAATCTCTTTGCTTCATGATGCCTATCAAAATACTATTTCAACATTATTTCAGTGATTTAATTACTATGCCACTCTTTGAGAACTCTTGCTTTTAATGCTCTGTATTAAAAGACACCAGCAGTGACTGACACTTAACAAGAATACTATGTATAACACAGCAACATAACAGCAGGATTTTTCCTGCTACTTTTTCAGTAAACAAATATGCAGGTTCTCCACCCATATGTATCTATCTGACAATACAACATGATTGAGCAGTCATTTCTGTTGATTTTCAGAGTCAACAAAATCTCATGTACCACTGATAATATTTTAATCAGTCTGAAATAATTTATTTTTCTTTGGACTGATATCTTTCTGTTACAGACCAGATTCATCTGTGCTATCAAAAAAAAAAAAAAAAAAAAAAAATTTTTTTAAGAAAATTGGTAAAAACCTAAA